>JBAMAX010001745.1:0-16620 GCA_037043745.1 Chymomyza amoena
TCAACGCTTAATATACTATAAAAACGAAAAAGTTGGTTTTAAATCTCCTTCACAATGTGTTTGATTAAGGATTAAGAAAAACGCTTTATAGAGGGAATATCGAATGATTACTTCTTTTTTCTTAGAGGCACTAAGGCCTGTTTAAACTAAGAAAAAATTTCGTTAATCGTCGTTCTATGAAAGATCTTTCAAAGTATGGGCAAGAGCAATTGCTCTACCTATGTTTCATCGCTATTGATTGATATATTTTGGATAAACATTCTTTCATTCATTATCTTTGGCTGCTAAAAGTTTCCGCTCTAACTCGATTCTATACTGAGATTGGGGTTGCCTTATATCGAAACCGACTTTTTTTTTGCTATTGACAAAGCTAAAGCCAAGATTCAAGAGCTCTGGATCCAAATATATTTTAGTTTTAAATGGCAAACTAAGAATGTCTTTATTTATTTAAAGATTCTGTACTACATTATCTCGCTGTCATTCAGCATCAAGCCCACCAGCTTCTTTAGGAAACTTCTAAAAACGGTCTAAGTAATTTGACTGTAGAGGAGATGCTTGAACCATCTATTGCAAACCTTAGCTCGAAGGCGCTTATCATCAGCAAACGATGGCAAGAAATTTACTTGGCCTTCGCGAAGACTTAACAAAGACAAACATTAATTTAAAAGCCGGCCTAAAGCGTCCAAATTTACAACAAAATAAATAAAAATACCCGCCAAAGGCTCGGTAGCTCGGGTAAATAATTTACAAGTGGCGCATTCGGACTCCCAGTCATACTATACAACTTAATGGTACTCCCTTCTTCAGTTGTTCTTGTCTTTGAAATCAAACTTTGCAAAATTAAAATTTTTTTAGTAAAACAAAAGAAGAAAAAGTTGTGTCTAAAACATTTACCAGTGGCATGTCCGGACTCCTTTATCGTACTCCGCTGTTCAGTCTTGATTTTGAAAGAAAACTTTCCAAAATTTTAAAATTATTTTGAAAGTAAAAAAAAAAACCTGTTAAGACCTTATATATATTTATTCCTTTTACTCCAGAGTGAAGCATAGAGCTGCAACAAAATTCTTAAATCTACTTTTATTCGATGACATCCTTTTAATTTTATTCCAATTCGTCTCACTCGCTTCAACTTCTTTCTCTAACTGCCTTCTTCATGTGTGCGGTGGAGACCACCTTCTGCGTGATCTTTGAGGGTTCCATTCAATGGTCTGCCTTTTGATGCCTTGCGGGTCTTTTCTGAGTGTATGACCTATCCAGTTCCATTTTACCTACGTTATATTTATCTTAATGAGACTTTGTCTTGATAGTGCCCACAGCCTCTTATTTGATATAGTTTCCACCCATAGTATATTTAGAATGCATCTAAGGCATCGATTGACAATAGCTTGAATTCGCTGAAGCTGCATTCGAGGTTTCGCACCCGTCTGTCCGAAAGATACGCCATTTGAATTAAAGATTCTCAGTTTGATGCCGCGTGATAAAGATGAGGAGTTCCAGATGTTTTTGAGATTTTAAGACCTTAGTCATCCTCTTTTCCTGTATCTTCCACCGAAGTATAGGATCCCATAGACCTTAGCACCTCTACGAAAAAAGAAATATTCATTCGAAGTTCCCTTGCTCTTAATTTAAAAAAAAAATTTCCAAATTTTAAAATTCTTTTGAAAGCAAAAAAATAATGTTCAGATGACCTTAGTAATCCTCTTTTCTTGTATCTCCCACCGAAGTATAGGATCCCACACCTAAACATCTCTACGAAACAATAAATATTCATTCACTCCTCTCCTGCAAGTTTTTTCTATTTGAAATCTGAGGACCTTAGTCATCCTCATTTCCTGATCTCCCACTGAAGTATAATAAAGGGCCACACAGGCCTTAGCGCCTCTACGAAAAATGAAGAATTCATTCGATATTCCCTTGCTAGCGAGTTTTTCCTAATCCTTTTTTCAAAAAAATTTTTTATACAAAGTTCCAAAGGTTTGCACAACAGCCGAAATATCTGAAAGCCGGTATTGTTTTTACAATTCAGTCAGTAATCACATTGTAAAGGAAATTTGATACCAATATTTTCCTTCTTTAGATTAATCCTCACTTTAGAGATACCATTTTAACCACCCTTGATTTTATTTAAGCAACAACATATTTTTTTTTGAATATATTCGCTACTATATATTTCCACAACATATTATCTTAAGAGTTTACATAAACTTTACTTAAATCTTGAATAAAACACAATGCTTTTATTACTGCTGAAACAATAGTGCCCTACATGGATTATGTACAATTTTATAGGTCGTTTTTCCAGCTTATGTAGCTTAAACAGTGACTTTTTCACTGACCATAAATATAGCTTATCGCCAACGTTGTTATTATCTTAATATGATGGCCAACATAAATGCTGTTAAATCATCATAAAAGCTGAAATAATATATGCATAAGTGTGAAAGATGATAGGAATATAATTTCCGTTTCTCTTATGGGAGACGCAGCTATTGCGTGCAAAAGATTTCGTTAATTTGTTAGCAATGATGGCCTCGCCAAACTAACCACAAGTGAAAGGATTTTTCGTGAAAGTTTCTTCTGCTAATACCTCAGAATTAATTTTGTTTTAGTTTAATAATCTTAATTAAAAATATCGTATATAAGATGTTTACAGTGAAGCCTGCTTAAGGCGAAGAATAGCAGCTGTTCAATTTTGTCTGCTTGTGATTAGCTCCTTTGGCAACATCTTGCGGCTTCAGTGGAAACGCGTCATTAAATAATGAAAGCCCAGCATGACGCTGCGTTGCTCTGCCAGTTATCCTTGCAATCGTTGCCATTAAGCTGCAGGCAACTTTTCGTTGAACCGAAATTGATGGTATTTGGCTTACAACTGTGCAGGCTTGTGGAAATTCGCCATGAAATTAACGCCAATTTCTGTATAAATTAGGGATTATGCAAATTAGTATGCAAAATTTAGTTTCATGACTTGAATTTTAATATTCATAGGATTTGGTTTCATTTTTGTAAAGTTTTACACTATTCATTAACTCTGCGCTTTTTCAAAAAATGCGACTAGTGAAATGGATGATAGTTCAGCTGCTAACAATTTAAAAGCAGCCTGAGAAGGTTCTTTTTGCGAAAATTTATATGATATGGATATGGATCTTTAGCGTATAGAATAATTATAACCTATTTATTAGGTTGGTTGTGTTGATTTCATTCGGTAACTGAATATTTTGCCTTTAACTTAACACATCCAAATCCGTAGACCTTGCTGCTAGTAAAGCAGGAGGATTACCCGATGACAGGGTACCCCTCTTATAATTCCGTTTCGATTTCAATTCATGTCTGAATAGTCCGCATAAGTTGCCAATCAGTGAGTTATAAACTTTTAGGTAGATGATTACGAGCAACCTCCATCATGGAGCAGACGCTCACCTAATAGCGATTCAGTTTCTTAAAAGGAACTAGGATTTTGTTTGTTGAGTTGCTCTTAGCTTATGTGCTCCCTCCCCTTCGACCTTACCAGTGGCCCTACCAGTAGCTGCGCTACCGCTGGCATTGCTCTCAGGTTCCTGACCTTTACCACGTCTAGGTGGCAACCCACAAAGAGCAACTTATTTATTAAGTATACAATTAATGAGTTCATTTTGTCGAGCAGAAATGCAGAAGTGCACAGCAAACATGCAAACCTAAGGCTGCGAGTATACGGCGAGCTGCCATGAGCTGAGCTTATCAGCGCTGATTTTTTGTACGCTTATTTGTAAGATAAGCTAACGCACCTATTGTACGCGCTCACAGAGTTTTTGACTTTATTGAGCTGATAAGCTCATGTTATGTCAGCTCATGTCAGTGCTATATGTTAGGTCCAGCTAACAACTGTGGCGAAGTATAAACTTAAATTAATTTTGCGAAGAGGATTACCAATGTTTATACCCTGTACCGTATGGTACCAAGGGTATATTAAGTTTGTGCAAGCCGAAAATGTATGTAACATATAGAAGGAGACGTCGGAGACACCCCAAAGTTACCTAAAATATGATCAGGGTGAATAGAGAAGTCGATATACCCATGTCCGTCTGTCCGTCCGTCCGTCTGTCCGTCTGCCCGTCTGTCCGTCCGTCCGTCTGTCCGTCCGTGTGAACGCCTAGATCTCAGAGATGGTAAGAGCTAGAGTTACCAAACTTTCACATTAGATCCCATATTATTCCATAGGAGGCAAGTTTATTTTATTTTTTTGATATCGGGGATAAATTGTATAGCTCCCATGGGGGTGTTTGAGACGACCTCGACAAAAAAAAAGCGTTTTAGATGAATAATTCGTTTGTTTATGAAGATATCGTAACGAAATTTGGTATTCGAAAGTTTTTTATAGTTCCCAATCACTGTACCAGATCGAAATCGGTTGACTATATCATATAGCTCCCATAGGACCGATCGGCCAAAATAACTTTTTTAAAGAAAAAATCGCTATATTTCGTTTTTTAATAAAGATATCCTAACCAGATTTGGCGTTTGGAAATTTTTTAGACCACTTAAGCAATGTGCCAAATTTGAACAAAATCGGTTGACTATATCATATAGCTCCCATAGGTCCGATCTTCCAAAAAATCGATTTTTTAACAAAATTTGTTGTGTTTCGTTTGTTTGTTAAGATATTGGGACCAAATTTGACATTCGTGAGTATTTTATAGTTCCTAAGCACTGTACCAAATTTAATCTAAATCGTTTGACTAGATCATATAGCTCCCATAGGACCAATCGGTCCAAAAACACGTTTTTTATACAAAATTCTATGTGTTTTGTTTGTTTGTAAAGATATTTGAAATAAATTTGGCATTCATATCTTTTTTAAAGTATTTAAGCACTGTGTCAAATTTTATTGAAATCGGTTGACTATATCATATAGCTCCCATAGGAACGATCGGTCAAAAAAAAATTTTTGCTTAAAAATTCTTCTGTTTTTGGTTTTTTGTGAAGAAATCGGACTTTATTACAAGCTAGTGGTACAGGGTATCCTAAAGTCGTCCGCGCCCGACTTTACGTCCGCCATTTTTTTGTGTTAAAATTGTCAATGTTAAAGCAGCAAAATCTTAAATCCACCGTATGTTGAGAAAAAATACTTTTTTTGCTCGTTCTTAGCTCTGTAGAATTCATTTATTCCGAAGTCATAAAATATATTTAAGTACTAGTGAGCCCGACAGACGTCGTCCTGCCCAAGCTTTTTGAATACTCTTAAAGTGTATAAACATCGTAAGATTCTCTAGTTAGCTTACGAGACAATTATAAAATTTTTGGAATAGTTGACTTTCATGGCTTTTTAAAAAGCCGTATGGACGAACTTAAGTATTTTTAAGAGAGCTCGCATCTCTAATAAATTCATGCCCCACAGAAACTATATTTCAACCCCTTTGCGACTACGCTTCTGTCTGCACTTTATGTCCAATACACGGTGTATAACAATTTTCTACTATGCTATATTCACGATATATATCTCACGAACCAATGCACATAACCACATCGCAATAGGCTTAAAACTTCCGTATTGACAACTTCTAACACACGCAAAAATCATATTTGAAATTCTTCAACGCGTTCATGCGAACACCCGTAACGCGGAAACATTAACATTAGTTAATCTGACAATGTACACAATGCCACACAAAAAAAAATAAAATAAATAAAAAAATAAAATTACTCAAAACGTTTTGTGCTATAAACCTTCTACACACTATAACACACAAGATATAAAAAATTAGGCAAATTCGTAAAGCCGTTTCAGAGTAATGCGATCATAAACGTACAGCATTTCATTTATATATATATATATATATATAGATTTCTCGTTTTACTCTTGTGAGAAACATGGGGCTACAACACAATTCTTTAATCTAGTTCTATCTAATGACAATCTTTTGATTTTGCTACAACTTTTTTCTACGTCTATAAGTTTAGTTTTTTTATTTTTGCCGATTTCGAAGCTGATAACTTCTAAAAAGTTTCGCTTACTAAAAAACGTCTTTTCAAGTGTCTACCGTACATGTCCATAAATGGTGTGTGTGTTTGGTAAACTGAAGCTATTGCTTTTGTTTTACAACCAGCAAACAATAGCATTTTCCTCCCTACACCAATAAACATGCACACACACACACATAGATACGCACACACACTAGCACAATGTCCAGACACATACATACATACAGCTCAAGAAAGACACGAGCCCAAGTACAAGTAAGCCTTTGGTCGTCGTTATTTCTAGTAGCAACTAAATTGACCTTTTTGTTAATAGTTCAGCTCATTCGCACAGACACAAACTCAATCAAGCGCACACAGATACAACGACACACAGATACATAACACGCACCAACACCAGCATATACAATGTTGTCTGTGGAGTAATTTTATGTTAACACAGCTGATTGATTTATTGTGTGGTAGCTTTAGCTGCTAATAAAAATGAAACGAAAGACAGCCCCCAGCAATGAGGACGGGCAAATGCCAAAAGTCCTTTATAAGCCAAGTCACCCAGCCAGTCAGTCAACCAGCTCCGCAATGTATGCAATAAAACTCATAAGTCAGCCATGCAAGCCAACTATATATATGGTATATGTATGTGTCCATGTACTATCTGTGACTTTACGAGCTAATGTCTATATATTAACATACATAAAAAATTGCGTTCAGGAAAGTGACCGACTTTGTTATGCTTGACTGCGGCGACACACAGAGAACTCTTTGGAAAAGAAAATGATTGAATTCTGCAAAAGCTTTTGAACTTGGAAGTAGTGTTGGGTTTTAGTATAGTAGGATGTACATCAAAAGCAAATGCGAACTTTTTAGTTTTCAACATTACTTTTAGTGGGGATGGCTGAAATACTTGTGGTTTATCCAAAGAATTTTACAAGTTGCCGCAAATACGCGGATTGGATTCACATTTTGTGTGGTAGCTATGTGAAATACTGAACCAATTTTGATGAAACTAGATATAAAGAATTATTGCGCTTTGGGAGTCCTTCTTATTGTTGAATCATGCGGTTTTTTTTTTTGTATGGGTGGGGAAAGCTTGAAAAACCGAAAAGTGTGGTACTTGTGTTACCTCACTCACTAAACCTACCACCTACTCTCCGTTTCCCTCTCACGGTACCGCCGTGGAGTATTACTTCGCGAGGGGAAGAAGGCATGAAAGCTGCAGCTAGATTCTCATTTCCGATTGAAAACTTTTGGGCTGGCGTTCAGCGCGACGCAAAAATTTGAGGATTACCTCTGCCATGTGGCTTACAGCCGACCAATTGTTTTGTGAGCGCCTAGAAGTCTTCAAGTCAGGAGCAATAAATGGTTTCCCGATGCCTAAGCTTAGCTCTTCCCGTTCTGCAGAAAATCATGGCCCTTGCACAGTGTGTGCAAACGTATCAGTTTCGTGTTTAAACCTAAATAAATAGGATTTAAAACACCCGTGGCCTGTTAGGAGTTGGGTTAAGTAGAAGTCGGACTGTCCGTGTTTCCTACTCACCCACGGCTTAATAGCAGGTATGAGCCTCCTGGTCCAACTGCCGTTGGGACTACTATCCCATCTCTCCTGCCACGAACGCATTGTTGAGTCCCTCTGGTCCTGAATCATGCGGCTTGCTTGCGACTCAATGCGGTCTTGACTGCACTCAATCAAGTTCTCTTACTAACTGATTTGAGTCGATCATATGGCTAACTGCAGAAACTATTGCAGTAGCTCTTATAGTCCAGCATGTGGCTGGCTCAAGCCGCATTTCGTGCAGGTGCGAGCGAGACTAACACACAGTGCATTAGATCCGTTACGGGAAGTGCAACTGACAAGCAACCCAGTAGGAATTATTGGAACAGTCAGCGCGTTGTGGAATATTGCTATTTACGTCACAACAGTGTGTAAAAAAAATTATTTAATATCCTAAATTTTTTTAGTTTCTATTAAATAATAACATTAAGTTTAAATGTCGGTTTAGAGTCAGCCTCCGTTGGAAGACGTGAAGTCACTTTCGGTCATGTCTACATTGACAAGCCATTTCCTGCAAAAATTTTATGGTATCAATAAAGTGTCCTTCGGCCTGTTACAAACATATGGATGAACCTAGCATACCCTCAAAGTCTTTGAGTAACTGCTGTAAAAGTATGTAGCTGTGAGTGTGTGTGTGTGTCTGCGCGTGCACATGTATATTGTCGCTATAATTAACAATGGCAGCAGCGCGTACTGCCCGCCATTTTATATTTTACGATAACTGCTTTCACCTACTTATTTCCGTTGTTCGCCTAGACACATGCACTGGGGGCTGTCTATGTATTAAAGTGTGTCTTTCTATGTGCATGTGTGTGTATGTGTGTGTCACCTCAGTGCGTCACAGCAATCACATACTAGTACAACGCGCTGACACAATTTGGCGTTTACACTCATGAAATATTTCGTAGTAATTTTTATTTAAAATTTAAAGCAGCAAACGTATTTCAAACATTCACTTGGCATGCCAGCAGCATATACCACATGCATGCCATAGTTACACTTACACACACATACCTCATGCATATGTATGTGTGTACGTCCTTCGTCCTTCTGAACCCATTCAAAATGCGTGCCCAAGTGTGCTGAGCTGTAATTTGTGCACTGAAATGCCAACGCCACAAGCTGCGCGAGAGTTGTGGAGCTTAACGAACGAAAAATTCAAAGAAAAATTTTTTTGGGAATTGAAATGCCAAAAATATTTCTGGCAGCCAGTTTATGGCTTTCGGCTTTTGTCAACATCAGGCATAAAGTTTTTACTTTGTTTTTTTTTTACTTTTGACTTTTATGTGGCACCCAGAAATATGTGCTTTTGTTTTTATGCGCCACAGCTGACGCTTTGTGCAACTTTAAAGCGTCAAATTTTGTGTTTCAATTTAACTGAAAAAAACAAATAACAAAAACAACAAATCCATGTGTATGTGTGTCTGGGGGGCTTTTTGTTGTTGTGTCTAATGCCGAGCGACATGTTATTTACTTTTATATTTGTTTATAAAGCACCTGCTGCCACATATCTGTCAGTAAGTTAATGGCCGTTTAAGTGCTACAGTGATAACTTGATGTAAGAAATTTGAGTTAAGCAATTTTGGGCCAGTATGCAGCAGCTTGAAACTTTTTGGCACTGAAATTGCAGCTTAAGTGCTTTATGTATAAAAAGTGTGTACCTATTAATAAAATAAGGTTATTTTTTAAGTGTTATTTTAGCACGCTTTATTTTGGTGTATCGGATTAAGCTGAAAAGGTCACAATTGATTGCACTCTTTTGGTTCTCAAATTCTAAATAAAAGCATCCCAGAACATCCCAAACAGACAAAAAGCGGAGTATGCAAATGAACCCAAATTTTATAGGCAGCCTAGAGAGTGGAAAAATTCTGTGACGAAAATATTTTAATTTAAATTACATTATGCAATGTTTGTACAAAAATTTGCAGTTCCATTTTTATAATAATTTTTCTATGGCAGCTGACAATCTTAACCCTTTTATTGAATTGTTGACGCATCCCTTGGTGCTTTAGGAGCTTACATTGAAGAGTGTGTAGTGATATAAATATTTTAATTTTAATTAAATTATGCAATTCTAATTTTACATTATAAAAATTTGCACTTCCATTTATATGATAATTTTTCTATGACGGCAGACAATCTAAATACATTTTTGTTTTAAATTGTTGACGTATTACTTGGTAACTCAGGAACTTACACTTTATAGGCAGGACAGAGCGTGCATTTACTAATTTGCGTTAATTTTTCATTATAATAATATTTATTACAAAAATTTGCATGTTCTTTTTATAATATTTTAATGACTTTTGTATGACAAAATTCTGAATTCCTCGTCGGAAAAATTGTTCTTCTTTTGATGCGATCCGAGAATCGATCCAATTTTTGGCTTCTTTGAAAGAACGAAAGTGCTGTTCGGCAAGGTCATGCCTCATCAATTGTTTTCTTTTTTTTGGATTGTTGAAGCGCCTTCTTAACTCTAAATGACTCACAATATTTAGCAAAAGACAAATAGAAAACCGCCGGTTTTTCTCATCATTTGAGGCTTTATTGTAAAAAACTCCTTAATTACTCATTTTTCAAAATAATTTCCATTGTTAGCCACAACTTTTTCTCATCTTTTTGGCAGCTTCTGAATTCCTCGTCGGAAAAATTGTTCTTCTTATGACGCGATCCACGAATCGATCCAATTTTTGAATTCTTTGAAAGAACGAAAGTGCTGTTTGGCCAGGTCATGCCTCATCAATGGGAAGGAGCGATGTCAGTAGAGTACGGCGGGTGGGGTAGGATGATTTATTTCAAAGTATCCAGGTATGTTTTCACTACCTTGGCAACATGTGGCCAAGCGTTGTCATGTAGAAGTATGACCTTATCGTGTCTTTCCGAGTATAGCGGGCGTTTTTCCTTCAACGCTCGAGTCAGGCGTATTAGTTGCGTCCGATACAGGGCTCCTGTAATGGTTTCGCCTGGATGCAAGAGTTCATAGTGCACTACGCCGAGCTGGTCCCCCCAAAAACAGAGCATCAGCTCCAAGCCATGAATCCTCGGTTATGCAGTTGAAGTTGTTGCATGACCGGGAAGCCCCGCGATTTTTTCCGCTTCGGGTTGTCATAGTGTATCCACTTTTCATCGCCGGTCAGGATTCGATGCAAAAAACTCTTTCTGTTTTGTCGTTGGAGGAGTTGTTCGCACGTGCAAAGGCGCCGTTCGATGTCCCTCGGCTTCAACTCGTACGGTACCCAATGTCCCAGTTTCTGAATCATTCCTAAGCTTTTTAGGCGATGAGAAAGCTTGCTGAGTCACGTCAAATAAATTTAAAGTCTCTAACTCTAAACTTTTTGACGGGTCCGGGACGATCCTTGTCTTGCACGTCATATTCGCCATTTTTAAACTTTTGAAACCATTCCCGACACGTTCTTTCACTAATACAACTTTCAGTATAAGTTTCTACAAGCATTCGACGCGCTTGAGCTGCATTTTTTTTTTCCGAATGAAATGCAAAAATAATAATATAATATAAGTAATAAATGCATAAATCATAATAATTTATTGCACATTTTTCGCAATGGCTTTTATTGGGTTGCCCAAAAAGTAATTGCGGCTTTTTCATATAGTCGGCGTTTATAATTTTTTTAACAGCTTGTGACTATTTAATTGTATTTTTTCTTTTGACATTTATTAGCTGTCACTATTAGCTTGCTTTAGAAAAAAATTTTGTTTTTTTAATTTTTTTAATTTTGTTTACATTTGTTTGTTTGGCGCCCTTTTTAATATGGAGTCCACAAAAGAGCATTTCCGTCATATTTTATATTATTATTTCCGTAAAGGAAAAAACGCAGAGCAGGTTGCTAAAAAGTTACGTGATGTGTAATGATAAAGCCTTAAAAGAAAGACAGTGTCAAAATTGGTTTCGAAAATTCCGTTCTGGAGATTTTTCACTTAAAGATGAGCCACGTTCAGGTCGGCCAAATGAAGTTGATGATGACCAAATCAAAGCATTAATCGAATTGGATCGTCATGTAACTGAGCGTGAGATAGGAGAGATGTTAAATATACCAAAATCAACCGTTCATTATCACATAAAAAGTCTTGGACTGGTGAAAAAGCTTGATATTTGGGAACCACATGAATTGAAAGAAATTCATTTAACAAACCGAATCAACGCTTGTGATATGCATCTTAAACGCAATGAATTCGATCCGTTTTTAAAGCGAATCATAACTGGAGATGAAAAATGGATTGTTTACAATAACGTTAATCGAAAACGATCATGGTCCAAGCATGGTGAACCAGCTCAAACCACTTCAAAGGCTGATATCCACCAAAAGAAGGTTATGCTGTCTGTTTGGTGGTATTGGAAGGGTGTGGTATATTTTCAGCTGCTTCCAAGGAATTCGGATGTTTACTGTCAACAACTGGACAAATTGAATGCAGCCATCAACGAGAAACGGCCAGAATTGATCAATCGTAAAGGTGTCATATTCCATCAGGACAACTCCAGACCACACACATCTTTGATGACCCGGCAAAAACTGAGAGAGCTTGGCTGGGAAGTTTTGATGCATCCACCATATAGCCCTGACCTTGCACCATCAGACTACCATTTATTTCGATCTTTGCAGAACTCCTTAAATGGTAAAACTTTCGGCAATGATGAGGCTATAAAATCGCACTTGGTTCAGTTTTTTGCAGATAAAGGCCAGAAGTTCTATGAGCGTGGAATAAAAAATTTACCGGGAAGATGGCAAAAGGTTATCGAACAAAATGGAAATTATATATTTGATTAAAGTTCATTCTAAGTTTTATTAAAAATGCATTTACTTTCTTTTAAAAAATCCGCAATTACTTTTTGGGCAACCCAATATTTCATGAATGAAAGTTCACGTACCTATATAACCTTTGTTCCTTTTATAATTTTCCATAAAACCGTAGGGCAACACTGTTTTCTCTACTTTATGTGTAAATCTGCTTCTGTGTGCGCAAAACGGCACAGCTGATCATATTTTTCCACCAAATATGGGACAACACTGTTTTATCTGAATGGTTCAGATGACTGCGTACTGTTTGCGTATGGCGTTTGTTCGTGTCTTAAAGCATTCCATGTTACTGCGTACAGGCCTTAAAACACTAAATTCACAAACCTTCCCTTAAACACTATTGTTAAACTTTTAAAGCTTTCATTAACAAATAAATATTGCATTCACACTGTTTTTTGTAAGGCTTAACACATTTAATCAGTGAAGCCAAAATTAAAATGCAGAAGTGGAAATAATTAAATAAAAATCAAACGAATTTCCAGAAGCCATGCATTAAATAGTTGTTTTTTTTAGCAATCACTGAAAGCAATTTTTAAGCATTTCCGTCAGCAATTTGCTTCGCTTCCGGTAGAAACTGCACAAATAAAAGCAAAATCGCTTCTTTTTCCGGTTTGATTTTCAAAAATATTTAAATATTCCTGCTTAGAGTAAAATTTCCAACAACATTTTTCATTCTCTTGGTCATTTGCCAATTTTTGGGTTTTGTCATTTGTTCGACTTTTTCAGGCTTAAATTTCACTTTGGGTTCAAGACAAGTTATTTGAAGCGCAAACTTAACCCTTGCGTTGAAACTTTTTAATAGGCACAATTTGGACAGCAAGGATAAAACTTTAAATGGAAATATTTAAAGAAGCGGAAACTAAATTTTGCTTTACCAATTTGATTATTAATTTTATTAAGACTTTGTTTATTTGAAATTCAATTAAATCGCTCAGACTTGCTCAAATAAACAAACACAATTTAAAACTTTAACAAATAATTTTTTGTTGTGCTGTCAATTTGGACAGCAAAATTGAAAATTGAGTATAAATGAAAACTCAAGAGCAGCAGGAGCAGTCTTTTCTAAAAATGTGAATTAAAAGGCAAAACCATTTCACTTCACTGAATATAAAAATATTGCATATTATATTTTTTTTAAATTAAATGCAAAAGAATTGCTTGAACAAAATTTGTAGAAAAACTTTTTGAATTTCTTAGCATTTTTCTCATCATATTATTAATGTTGAAGTATTGTTGAAGTTTTCAAGTATCCTTGAAATGTACTGTACTTCTCTGCGCTGCATCTAGCTTTTTAATAACTTGGTTATAATAAATGTTTTTTATGTATCACTAAGACCATATTTCCCATATTCTAAAAATACACATTATCCGGCATGGAAATTTGCTCTACGCTGACTAACTTTTATTTTATGCTTTTTAAAATTTTAAAAGCACTGTTGGCAACTAAAAGTTGGTTTAACTTAGCTACCTCTACTTAATCTGCTTAGTTAGTGGAAACTCACCTGACTTAAATTTCTCTTAAAACCCATTCATGTGAGCTTTAAAAGGTAAACGCACAAAAGCTATAAAATGTTGGTCAAAAGTTGCAACAAAATAAACAATTTCAATATTACAAGGGAAAAACCATAAAAAAACGAATTATTTCTGCATCAAAAGATAAAGATTACCACAGAGGCATACCACTGTGCAAGTATATAAAAAAACTTATACACGTCTTTTATGTACATAAATCCCAGCAGTGATTACTTTGAAAACTCATAAAAATGTATTAAAATTATAAAAAAAAAATACACACACGCGCCCACACACTGGATTTCATATAAATTGGAAATTGAATTGAACGCTTACAATGTGTGGGTGTATATGTGTGTGTCGCGTGTTGTTATTGTAGTGTTTGGTTATTTTGTTGTTATTATTGTTGTTGTCATGTGTTAATGGTCGCATTTGAATTTGTACACTAAAATGAATGAGTTTCATATTCAACGTGGCGCATACGCAATGTCAATTAAATTGAAAGCCCCCAAAAGTGTGCAACACTTTTTGTACAAGCAAATTGCTTTAGGTTGACCATTTTAATTGCTTTGGTTTAACAAAATGCAACCTAATGCTATGTTTACACTGCGCATGGCAGGGCATAATTAATTTTCAGAGCGGCTTAGATATAAATGCTTACTTTTTTAGTTAAGCACAAAATGCGTTTGATGTCAAAAAAATCTGTATTGTATTATAGTGGAAAATGTCCTTTTCATAACTCGAAGCTGAACCAAATCAAAACCCGGATTTTTATAAAAATCTGGACATACGAATTGGACTCTTTATAGTCAACAAATCGGTTTCGCAAGACTATTTTGACTCAGTTTTTTTTAATACACTATCTATCTTCTATATACACTCATGGACAAAATAATAGGTGGGAATTTTTTTTGTGTTCAACAGCTTATTTTGCATATTTTTTTGCATCAATACAAAAAAACGCAATGAGAATTTCATAACTTATACTAATTAAAATATAATAAAAAAATCATTGGCCTTAAATGCTTTCAAATAAAATAAATATTAAATAATTTCATAAAAAGCTCAAATTTCAGCTGGCCACAATAATAGGTGTAATCATTTAATTTTATTAATTACATCGATATTTTGCCAGTTTTTGTCCCGTTTAATGCTCTTATATCCCAGTTAATACCCTGTGCATCCGCCATTATTTTGCAACACTTTAGCCATTCTTGTAGGCATAGATGAAATTAGCTTCCTACATGCTCCGATTGGAATACTGTTACAAGCTCTTTGGATATTTTCCCATAGTTGGGTTTTATTTTAGCAAACAGTTTTTCCGACTTCTTTTTTAATCTCTCTCCAGAGGTTCTGCTTCGGATCGTTATCCTGCTGGAACTTTCATAAAAGTGGCATGTTATCCTCGGCATATGGTAGCATTACAGTCTCCAATATATCTTTAAAAACAAATCTGTCCATAGTACCATCAATCAGATGTATCGGACCAGCACCTTCCCATGAAAAACAGCCCCATACCATGAGGCTGCCACCTCCGTGCTTTACGGTTTTTTGGGTGAGCCTAAAATGGAATTCTTTTCCGACGAACATTCCTTTTATATCATTTCCAAACAAATTTATCTTCGTTTCATCGCTTCAGAGTATATTTCGCCATTTTTTGTCACCCACCGGTCCGCACCAGGCTTTGCGATCCAATGCAAGTTTTTTCCTCATCTTTAAATTTGCAGATCGAAGCAATGGTACTTTACGGGAAATCCTACCTGGTAGATTTGCCTTTTCTAAATGTCGCCTGACAGTTCGTGACGATATAACGTTACCAATTTCACTGGTGATTTTCCTGGAAGGCAGGAACGGGTCGCGTTTAACCAATGTGACGATGTAATTGTCGGTCACTGATGAGGTTTTTCGGGGGCACCTCGAGTTTCTACCTTTGGTTTGGGTTTTATTGCATTTGTGACAAAGTTTTCTGAACGTTTCATGATCGTGGCAATATATTTCTAAGATTTTCCTTCATTTCTTAGTCTTTGAACAAGTCTTCTCTCCTCCGCACTGCAGTGACGCACACGACGAAATATGTATTTATATATTGCATATTTATTATTAAACGTTTGATTGGTCTTAAAAATATTCTGCTCCAACCCTTCACCTTAAACTGTGTTCTGATAAGGCAATAGGTTAAAGTCTAATAAATAGATCTATCTTACATACATACTTAAATTTATTCCTGGTTCATTCATCATATTTCTGAGATTCTTAAGAAAAGGACCTGTTGGACCAATTCTAGTGACAGATTCAATTGCACCCCGTCAAGTTTCGTTGAAATAACAATATTTTAGTAACTTTTATGACGGCAGTGTAAACAGTTTTTAGATTTACTGAGTTGGTCAGTGCGACCCTCGCATTATATACAAAGCACAGTGTGTTAACCAGTGTGAACATAGCATAATTGTTTTCATTATTATTAAGTACACATTGTACAATCCTGAGTGTTTGTGTATAAATTAAATTTTGCTTTTCAATTTCATTGCAGTACCGTCCCGCTAAAAGAGCAGACAAACGCATGGAACATTCAGGAATATTTTGTAGTGCAGTTGTCAACTAAAATAAAATCCACAATAAAGCAGTGTCACAATATAAAAGCAAAACATTGGAACCAATTGCTATCCAAATGTTTTGACAATTATGTCAAAATCGTTTACAAAATGCGCAATGCATGAAAATTAAATAAATGCGCCAAAAACGAAAGCGATTTATAACAGCAACAATAACAGCAGGCGACAAGTGGCAACA
>JBAMAX010001746.1:0-26035 GCA_037043745.1 Chymomyza amoena
ACGCAGCCAGCGACGCAACAGGAACATGCGTCGTCGCTCCCAACGCAGGAGTAGCCGTAACCGCAGAAGGGCCAGCCGTCAACGCAATCGTCGCTTACGTAGAGTCATGAGAAGGAGACAACGCCGCACCTAGACTAGATCTGGCAATATATGAATGAATAAATTGAATCGATATCGAAATGAATATATACTTAAGAGTCTTTGCTATGATTCAGGTTGGACAATAGTTTTTCTCTATGAAATGGTTTAAAACCCAATAGAAATGGGCAAAAATAGACTTTTCAACTCATAAGCTGTGGGTAGCGACTGAACTGGTTGGTTACTCCTAATTTTGGTGGTTTTAAGAATAAAGGTGTTGAATTTGTTCAGTTGTGGCTACAGCCTATGATGATGCCTATGAGACATTTAAAAAAAGACCAAATATCTAAAGAGTTAAGTACCAAGTGGATAAGTTGAGAACAGGCTAAATTCATGGCGGGTCGTTGTGGTTTTGCAAATTATTCTCACAAAAGACTACTTGCAAAATATGCACTATCACAGCTATTGTTATTGCTATTCCCAGAGAGAGAAGATTGGAAGTTAAAAATTCTTTTTAAAGGAAACGAACTGACGAAGTAGGCACTGAAGAACTTGCGAAGAAGCTTTCTTTCCGCCTTTTCATTTTCTGCAGCGTTTTTCAATCCAAAAATTATGTAATTAACATCCAGTATGAAAGTATAAGGAAAGTTTTATTCCTTATCGACAGCCAAGCTGCAATCAAGGCTCTGACATTGCACCACAAAAAATAAACTTGACAGTAATATGGTAACAGCGCTAAACTAAATCCACTAACACTTAATCACCATCACTTGGATACCGACGAGGCTGATGAGTGTGCTAGGAACAATTCAGCATTGCTAGGCAAGCTTGCGGTTACAGATACAGGAAGACCCTTACGGGACGGCCAGAGCTCAGGAGAGAAAAAAAAGGTTCTGCAATAAGCGTAACTTTGATGAATAGAAATGCCCAATAGATCTTCATGCCCCTCTGAACCACATGGTCTCTGATTGATCTCACTTATAGATTAAACAGCCTATTTCATCTAACCTAACCTAAACTACTGCTGGCGACACCTAGTAAATTTGCAGAAGCCCTCTTGCGTAGAGCATTACTTTAATTGTAAGAAAGCTCATTCAATTACGCGAAACACTCGATAAAAACCATCGACCAAGCACCGTACAGTCCAGATGTGGCACCGTGCGACTTTTTCCTCTTTTCAAGAGTAAAATTGCCACTCCGGGGAAACCGTTTTGACTCCATACCGGCCAACGCCTATAAAAAATGTTTCGCAGATTGGCCGAAGCGCTGGCATATGTGTATTGCTTCAGAATTGGCATATTTTAAAGTTGACAAAATAAATATTGAAGAAGATTAACTATTTTGCGTTTTATTTAGAAACTCCTTTTATGTTTCAATGTATATTGATTTTACAAATACATAATTGTTGACACCTATTTTTTGAAAACATAAATATTGGGGTAAATTTTTTTATTTGCCAATCTACAGCTCTAAACTTTAGAGTTTTTAGACCTCGTAAGTAGACTCGGGGACTCCAAAAGCATTACTAAGCATACTCTGAACTGCAAACTTGAAAAGAATTATCTTCCACCATGATTGTTGGCATGTGCAAGGATCTGCAGGCATTGTCTTGGCTGAAAGTTAATATTAAAACCATATAATATCCATATCTGCCTTCCACACTGCAGAATCTAAATACGGCTGTAAACTCAATTAAAATTGGAGTTACCACCAATAAAAAGATTTTCCAACAAAAACTTCGCTTGTGGTAGATTGAGGCAAAAATTTAATTGGCAACCCTATAAAATTTGAACGGTAAAACAGAAAAAATATAAACGAAGCTTATAAAAATTAATTGTCTTTGGGAAATTAAGCATTTTTTGGGAGGACTTTGTGGCAAACCTTTTCATACATCAAGCTCAATAACTGTCCTAACATTTGCAAATTGACGTCAACTTTTAGTCGATTGAAGCAAGAGCTATTGGAATGATTTGAAAAGTACACCCATACCTCGCTATACGGCCGCTCTTTATACGGCATTTCGCTATAAGGCACGGTTTCGATTTACGGCCTAAAATGTTTCGCTATAACGGCCAGAAAAACTTTTTAAGTTTTTTTTGTTTCATTTGCATTGAACGTTTTCTGCCGCTGTGACGTATTTTGACGCTAACCTCGAAACGCAACAATACGAAGCTGCTTGATTCGAATTTTGAAAAAATGGAAGAGCTATTCATTATATGGATTGAGGACAATAACAAACGTAGAATCCCATTGAGTTGAATGACTAACCAGGAAAAAGCTTTAAGTATTTTTGAAAATTTAAAGAATGGATATATCGATGAATCTACTGAAGATGTCACATTCTAAGAAAGACGAGAATGGTTTGAAAAAATTTAAAATAGATTTAATTTGCGTAATTTGAAAATTGAAGGTGAAGATGCCAGCGCCGATGTGGCCGCATCTGAGGAATATCCCAACATTCTAAAGGGAATTATTGGATGAGGTGGTTATAAACCTGAACAAGTGAGTAACGTAGACGAAACAGGACTTTATTGGAAGCGAATGGCTGATCGGACGTACTTATCAAAAACCGAAAAATTTGCGCCTGGCTATAAGGTGTCTAAGGAACGAATAACTTTGCTACTTGGTGCAAATGCCGCGCGTGATTTTAGGCTATAACCACTTCTGATATAGTTTGTCCGAAAATTCAAGGCCTCTTAAAGGACTAAATAAAAAACAATTACCCGAGATCCAACAAGAAAGCTTGGATGACTACAGCTACTTTTGAGGATTGATTCAAAAATCACTTTTGTACAAAAGTGCGAAATATTTGCGGGACAATAACTTAAGCAACAAGGCTTTGCTAATTTTGGATAATGCACCAGGGCGTCCTACTAATTTATCCGGACTATCTGAAGATATCATGATTGAGTACCTTCCGAAAAATGCAACAGCTCTGATCCAACCAATGTATCAGGGAGCAATAGCCACTTTTTTAAGGCATATTATCTACGCCGAACTTTCCGACAACTTATAAGGGAAACCGGTGGTAAATCTTCAATTAAAACATTTTGGAAAAACTTTAACATCAAGAATGCTGTTGACAGGAGCAGTGAATCAAGAAAAGAATTTGGAAAAAAAATATGGCCATAAGTACTGAAGCCGAAATTAATTTCCTTCCTGAAATTAGGCAAAAAATTTTGGATCTAGTACATGATCTCGGCCTTAAAGGTTTAAACGAACGTGATTTGATTGATTTACCTAAAGCTGATAAGGAACCCTTTTCATATGAGGAACTCATTCGGTTGCAAGCACCGGTATTTGATGAAGAGCCTGTTGTATCTAAACAACTCATATCAGAAAATTTGTCGAAAGTTATTTCGAAGAAGGAATAAACATCCTCCTTGAAAACAATACTGACGTGAAACGCAGCGCTAAAGTTTCTCTGGCAATTAACTCAAATCAATGAAGAACGAAATGGACAAAAAGGCAAAACAAACACCTTTGGACAATTTTTTTAAGCCAGCCATTATGACAGTGATCTGAATGTTACAATTTCTTCATCATCTTCGGACTAAAGCCATTTAATAAAAATATATGTTACATTTTTAAAAAATTTGGAACCGATTCTATTGAATTTGTATGAATTTGTATTAGAATTATTGATTCGCTATACGGATTTTCGCTTTACGGTCAAGTTTCGTAAAGGCCGTAAAGCGAGGTATGAGTGTAGTTAGGTTAGATAAGATTAGTTAGACCGGCAGCTGGGACGACGTCGCATCCAAGTTTAGCCAAAGAAAAGGCCCGTCGTGATGCCGCAATTGTGGACTTCCCTCCACCCTTCCTTACAAGGAGGTTTTCAAGATTTTCTCTTTCACAGCTATTCGGTGGAATGAATAAACCTTAAGATGTATCTTGGACACTGTACTGAGAGCTGGGATAAGTCATCTCTATCACTTTCTAGTTAAATTTGATAGCGAATTTTTATTTCGTAAATTGCAAATAATTTTCGGCCGTGCTCCAAAAAACGATAACATTTTGTGCGTTTTCGTTTTTGAGTGCTCCCAATTCAAAAATGTGTTCCCGTCGCTGGGAGCACCAATAATGCTTCAAAATAAATCCAAAAAAAAAGATCAATCAAGAATTTCGCTTTCAAAAGCGAACCGTTAACAAGATCAATTTTTTCGGTTATTAATATTGAAAGCCTTACTTCAAAACAGTTTTTTTTAGAAACAAACTTGAATTCGATAATGTTTTGTATTATTTAAAAAGCGCTTTCAAGAATATATTACAAGAGGAATGAGACTTAGAGTATTTTATTTTGTATTTCGGGAATGTAGAGAGCATAAAAATTTGGATATTTTCTGCAGAGAACGAACCTTTGCAGTCTATGTGTGACTTCCCCCAAGGGTCAACCGGTGTAACCAGTTTCAAACAATTCCAAACTTAAATTAATATTGCCTATTTTTCTTTGTGAATGGGTTATTTTTATAGGATTTTTATAGACGCGATTTGCTTGCCTTCTGGGCGGCCAAATTTGAATTGAATCTAACAGAATTTTGGATGCTTAATTATAAAATCTACTCAAATATGAATTATTATTTTATATGCAAATTGACTGTTAAAAGTTATTTGATTCTTGCTAGAACACTGGGAGAATATCCTGACTATTATAGTTTTAAATCGTAAGATTTTTGATGTTAGGGGCTAAGAGCGCCTAAGAATAGATTTAATTCCTAAGGGTAGGCTTTGACTTAACTTAGACACGCTGAACATTTTATTAATCGATAACATTTATTTCGCAAAATTTAATAGAGATGCTCTTTTAGTGTAGATTATATAGAAGAACGCAAACAAAGTATAAAACTAACCAAATAAAAGAGTTGGCTTTGTTTAGCGAAGTTGTTAAAAAATCCCAGCAAAGTCTGTTTCCAATCAATTTCATGAATTCTATTATATTCCCCCTATCGAATCGCAATTTATGTTATGTCTAGGACATAATATCCATTCTTCTGTTCTACTGCTTTATTGAACGAATTGTTTCTAGCTCTACCTTTGTTTTCTTCATACAAAAGATTTTAGTTTGAGTTGATGTAGTAGAATTGGCGCCACTTACCGTGGGTCAATTGTAAACCAGTTTTTAAAAAATGCTTAAAAAAAATTTAGTTTGAAGCAAGTTTTTGGAATTTGTGAAGCAGACTACTTTGTTTTGATTTTAATACAAGATAATGGAATGCGCGGTGGTTCCCCAGCCGCATCAGCTCTGCTTCTTCTGAGTGGAAGCCCATCCACTTTTTAGAAATTTTATAAAGCAATGCGTCTCATAAGCAAAGCAAATATCAAGTTTGGTTATTGTCGCTTTTATCGTTTCCAAAATCTACACGTTCAGATAAACCGACGAACATGTCCAGATCACTTTTTGTTGTGCATCTGACCATATTGGAGTAAATTTTTGGGAGTCACCGATGTCTCACTCTCATATATGCACTTTTGCACAAACACCTTGTCTTTGGTACAGGGTATAAGAAGGTATTTCGATATAATCGCCTTTAATATAAAAAGTGGTATTAGCTCGCTATGACTTTAATTCTAGTGTCTAGTTCTCTATGAAATTTCAGTCAAATAATCTAAAAAATACAAAGAAAAAAAATGAGTTTATAGCCCAGGTAAAATCTGGATAAGTTGAGTTGAACTCTGCAATGCACACCCTAAGCGTCTAAAGACTGTCTTCAGATGGTTGCTTCAGGTTGACGGGGTCAGGGCAGTAACTTAACTCAAACTTTTTGAAATTTGGAAGACTTTTGTCGATATGCAAAGTGCGCAAAATAATGCTGGACTAGTTCCACCTGTCCTTATATTGCACTGTACTGTGACAGTTTTTAAGAAGACTTGAGAATTCTTCCAAAGTAAATTGCCCATTGACTAAAAGATAATATCGAAAACTCTTTGGCATTTGTCTTAAAATAATAACACAAGCTAAACTTTTTATGGAACCATTAAATTTATTTCGCAAAATATTTTAGAGATGCGATTTCTTGTTTATTATCTAAAATGCTTGGGTTATTGAACTTCAAAAAAATTATAAAGGTAAAAATGTGACAGCATCGTTGTAGTTTAGCGGAAACGCTTAAAGAAAGTCAAAATGTTTTGTGTCCATTGAGATAGTTTAATGAACTTCACAAAATTAGCCTTGTACAACTCCAATTTACCCTGTGGCTTGGCCATCATATCCATTTTTCCATCCAACGGCTTAACTGGAGGAGCTGGTTCCATTTCAGGCTTTTTCTCCATCTTAAAAAATACGACAGAGTTTGGTTTTAATTATTCAAGAACTAACGCAACTTACCTTGCAGTAGAAAATTTGTTTGCCTTTTCAAGAAAAATTATACTTTTATAAAATTAAAAACGAATTCGTTTTAACAGGTCTTAACAAAGAGACTCTCAAAATTGTAATGAAACAAATGTAGCTCTGGGATATTTTCGTTAAAAAATTATTGAAATTTATCATGTAGACTACTTCGATTAAGTTTTTTTCATGATTATGACAACCCTGTAGGTTCAGCTGGCTCGCCCCACCTAAGCGGTTTCTGAGTGTAAAGCAGTGGTGCATCCACGGGAAGTTTTTAAGTCTAGACCCACACAAAAGTTGAACAAATAGGTTAAAAGTGTTATGCGAGCAGTGACATATAAACACCACGAAGTAAAGAACCTCCCTAAGACCAAATTCTGGATTCGTTTCTGGTCTAAACTAATTTCACTTTTCAATAACTTCGTGCATGTTTACTCAAAAGGTCTTGTCAAATATATTCAAATTTCTATCTCAAAATATATTGAGGCTGAGATACATTTTTTGAAATAAGCTTTATACAGAAATCTTTTTGGAACTTTGGTCTAAATAAATGCAACCAACTACCGCAATAGATTTGAAATTATCAACAAAAAATTTAGTTTTTCAAATATATGGAAAGTAAGTTTTTCGCGATCTTTTCGATCAGCAAGAGCCACCTTTCTGGCAGCTAAGTTTGTCTTGTTATAAAGAGTATCTCATCAGCCATCATCCGTTCCGATTCTTAAACTTAACTTTATCATAACTTGGCCTAAAACCAGTACTCCCACAAAAAAAAAGTAATTAAAAAAACAAACCATTTATAATAAGAAACCAAAACAAGTGCCGGCAGCGACGCCAGCAGCGATGCCGCGTCGCTGTGCTGCTAATTCAAATTTGGTTCCATTTAGCAAAGCAGTTAGAATGGGTCTCCACTGTTCGAAAACTGGAAACTTGTTGAACCATCTCGCTAACCGGTCTAAGTCAACAAAGATGATCCACAGTGAAATCTCTGCCAGATGCTTCTTAATTTGCGAAAAATAAAACCATTATGTACAGGGTGCAGCTCATCATATCTATAAGCTATATGATAGTACATGGGAAGGTGTTATGTGTATGCCAGCAAGTACGATTTACGATTATAGCACGTTTCCGACTAGTTCGACTAGTCATTCTTGCTAATGATGATACAGTATGACGAATTGCTAAAATTTATGGAGAATTTTTTATAGGTATACTTTTTGTTTTGTTTAGGCAGTTTACAATACTTGGTACAGCACAGAGACAGGAAAAGTCAGTCCAGAATAGAGAAGAAAATAAATAGTGGAACATGCCGACTGTCCAATACACTGTATTTGCCCTTATTTCTGAAATAATAAAATAAGAACTAGATCATAGATATCGCCATTAATCGATGGGTTGATCTCCCAGCATATAATGCGCAATTTTCGGTCCAATTTGAACAGACAGATACGGCTAGAACGATATGGGATAGAACAATAGGGGCATAAGTACATAGGGGAATTGTGAGATATGAAAGGAAGGAGAGGAAAGTGAAAAGGCGTGAAAACGGGAAAATTATCAAGGGGGAATGGGGTTAGATAGATAGAAGAATTAGAAACTTAGAGCATAGTGACATGCAAGGACGGAGGTATAGAGGTATAGAGGTATAGAGGTATAGAGGTATAGAGGTATAGAGGTATAGAGGTATAGAGGTATAGAGGTATAGAGGTATAGAGGTATAGAGGTATAGAGGTATAGAGGTATAGAGGTATAGAGGTATAGAGGTATAGAGGTATAGAGGTATAGAGGTATAGAGGTATAGAGGTATAGAGGTATAGAGGTATAGAGGTATAGAGGTATAGAGGTATAGAGGTATAGAGGTATAGAGGTATAGAGGTATAGAGGTATAGAGGTATAGAGGTATAGAGGTATAGAGGTATAGAGGTATAGAGGTATAGAGGTATAGAGGTATAGAGGTATAGAGGTATAGAGGTATAGAGGTATAGAGGTATAGAGGTATAGAGGTATAGAGGTATAGAGGTATAGAGGTATAGAGGTATAGAGGTATAGAGGTATAGAGGTATAGAGGTATAGAGGTATAGAGGTATAGAGGTATAGAGGTATAGAGGTATAGAGGTATAGAGGTATAGAGGTATAGAGGTATAGAGGTATAGAGGTATAGAGGTATAGAGGTATAGAGGTATAGAGGTATAGAGGTAAAGAGGTATAGAGACATAGACGCATAGAACGATATGGTATAAACTAACGGAAGACTTTGGTCGTAATGCTCATGAGCATTCTTTTCACAGATTTTTTGTGTTATTTATAGAATTTTTTTATTTATATATTATAAACCAGAATAAAAACTAGTTGAACTATTTTAAATTAGTTTGTACTAATGAGCCCTAGATGATCGCTCAAGTATTTTATGTATAATCAATTTTTTTTGTTATTATTTGAAACTAAATGATGTACAACAGTTTTCATAGCTTTTTTAAAACATAATAAAATACATAAATCAATTAAATTAAATCTAAAAAAAACATTCTATACTATTATTATTTAAACATATTTCTAGAGGATCATTAATATTAAGTGACCCGTGTTTACAAACAAATTTGTTATAGAGCTTGATATCTCTTAGAGATAACGACTGATCGAAGTTAATTTCAGACGTTTCTATAGCTGCAACATTTATGGGTTTTATATTATCTCTTCTAAATAAGTGATACAATATAGGAATGCCCAAACTGTTCTGAATTAGACCACTCTTATCTAAAAAGATAAAGACTTAAGAAGGTACAAATCCAGCTTGTAATTTCTGTTCCCTTCTGTCCCTTTAGTGTGGTTTGGAGACGATGGAAAAGGAAAACTTGTGCCGAGGCAACATTGTACCTAGATTTAGATTTAGATTTTTACGCCTTGAGTTACACGCCCTTGATTGAAAAGTTCCAATTTCCGTAACGAAGAAACTTACAAAGCAAAATAGTTGATAGAATTGCTGGCATCATCTA
This sequence comes from Chymomyza amoena, assembly GCA_037043745.1. Classification (NCBI taxonomy): domain Eukaryota; kingdom Metazoa; phylum Arthropoda; class Insecta; order Diptera; family Drosophilidae; genus Chymomyza; species Chymomyza amoena. Next base: position 9,400 of record JBAMAX010001746.1, read on the forward strand.
GATGTCAAGTGCTAATGATGCTCCACATTATCTCTCTGCGTTCCAAAGAGAAACATTTTTTGCACTAATCAATCTGGTAGCCTTAAGCTGAGAAATTCTATTTCAGGGCAGCGGTTCAAGATACCGCCATGATAGCATCAACTGAATACCGCATATTTTGAAATATCTTGGATCTATATCGATGCGTCTATTGGAACGAAAGTGACTTCTTCTATCACAAACTCGTTATACCTTCGTTCCTACCATGACAGTGTATGACAATTCCAATAACGACCAGGTGCGTGCAGAATTGGGTCATATGCAGAGCACAAACTTTCGCCAAAAAAAACAAAATTTTATATTACTCGGGGCTCAATAGTAAAAAAATTGGTTTTTATTTTTATTTCATTTCTAACGTTTATCGCACTGGCGGCATCTTCACGCTTCAAGCCATCATATACCAAGCAAAAAACAGATGCCCCAGAACAGCTCATCATCCATGCCCCGCCACGCCCCGTTGCGCCCACTTAGTGTACGTTGATTGGTTCAGTGACTGCGTCGTGCGCTGCTGCAGCGGATGCCTTGAACGCGCGAAATGGAGTAGAAAAATTGTTTTTCTATCAAAATCGAAAAATCGCAGCAGCCACAGCCGCCACGCCGCCACACCGCCTAACAGACAACCTTTCGTCTCTAAAAAAAAAAAAACAAAATGCTCTGCTCCATCTCCTCCGACTCCTCTGCCATGAAAGTAGCTTAAACATTATTGTTTTTGGTAGTGATTGTTGTTGTTTTTGTTTTTGGTGGGGAATCGCCTGAGTTCCATCAATTTAATGGTAGCCATACCAAGCTGGACACGCAGCTTTGAGTATTTCCAAGTTTTTCTCTTAGCGCTGGGCGCGGGGCGTTTGTGGGAACCAAGGAGCTAAGATATTGATTTGCCTTGTTAATTGCTTGGACAGCAAGCTGACAGAGATTCATTCGTCTGGCGCAGTTCTGGGATTTATAAGTAATTGATAGGAGAAGCATATGATTTATGAAAGAAATTTTGCTTTTGTAGTTATAAGTTAATGCCTATGCAAATATCGTAACCTTGTTTTGTTTTTAGATCAGATAAGAGAGATACACGAATTTTTTTTTTGGCTGCCATTGGGGAAAGATGTACATAAAGAAAGAAAGAAAAGAAGAAAAGAAAACACAAATAGAAAGAAATCCATAACTAGGTACAGTTCTGTAAAACAATATGCGTAGTCTATATGTATTCGTGAAAAATGTTGCATATAGGGTGGTTTATTTAGAGAAAAATTATTATATCATTATTTATTTTTGCTCGTGTGGCTTATACTATTTGAAATATGGCAATTATGGAATGGCAGCCTTATTGCCTAGGTAGGTAGGTAGGTAGGTAGGTAGGTAGGTAAAGTGGCTGTCATTTGACGCACCTAGGCCTGTTGTAGGCCCATTGTGATACCACCGGGGCTATCCCTCTGATGTAACTAACAATCTTTGTTAGTTTTATTTTTGCAAACGTCGTCCAGAAAGGTTTGTCCCAGAGCATTTAGCCTTCTTCTACACAGAGACATGCACCCGCATAGAAGGTGTTCTACAGTCTCTTCTTCTTCAGCGTCTCTACAACTTCTGCAGTAATCATTATAAGGCGCCCTCAATCTACTGGCGTGTCTACCACGCAGTGCTCTGTTAGAACCCCAACTAGGTTTCTTACGTCATTCCTGTTAAGTTTCAGCAGTCGGTTTGTGTGGCCCGTGTTCCATTCTGGCCACGTCAATCTACTTGTTGCACAAGTTGATGATTGAGTCCATAGGACATTGACGGATTTGATGGTATATCTATCTATTAGCAGCCCGCAAGTTGCTAATGGTATAGGTGTGTTTGCTTTATCCGGCAGGATTTGCATTGTTGTACCCAATCTAGCTAATTCATCTGCTTTGCAATTACCTTCTATGTCTCTATGACCCGGAACCCAGAGCAGATTTATAGTAAAATATTGTGCTAGTTCTATTAATACGTCAACACATTCCTTTACTGTCTTCGAGGTGATTTTAGGAGATTTTAACGATTTAAGGTCCGCTTGGCTATCTGAGTAAATATTGATTTCTCTTGCGGTGAGAGCACTTTTCTCTAAAAATAATAGGCTTTCTTTGATAGCCATGATTTCTGCTTGAAAGACGCTACATTGATCTGGCAGCCGAAAGGAACTGCTGGCTCCCATCTCGTCAGAGTGGAAGCCTCCTCCTACCTGCTCGTTAAGCTTGGATCCATCTGTATAAATGTTAATTCCTTTTCTACTGTCTATTACCCCAGGCCTTATTGCCTATGTTTTGTATAATTTAAACAGTTTCATAGAATATTTTTCTAGAGCTTTTGTCTAACTTTGATCAAAATATTACTTATTATACTTTTTAATTTTGTATTCTGGATCAAATATCATTTTTGAGCAACTTACTTAATATCAAATTTAAAAAAATTAAATTGCTGCAAAAAAATTTAATATTTAAGAGAAATTATTTTCAGTATTGCCATCTTCAACTTTTTGTAAAAATATGCAACTCTGTTTTTGGTTTGTCTGAAGTATTGTTGTATTTAAATATCTTCTTTTTTTTTTGTTTATTTTGCTTGGCTTTGATGAACATATTATGATAATTTGTTTTGACAAATTTTTAAAGTTGTAAATTATGTTTTTGGCCCCACACGCACGCATATACACGCGCGCGCACATGCACACGCACACCAACACCGCACAGTGGGCAAGTTTGCAATTTTTGTGTTCAAAAATTTAATATTAAGTAAAAATGCAACAGTTTGGCGCAGAACAATGGGCTGCAGTTTTTAAATGTTCTGATATTTCGAGTCGGACAGATATGACTTTCTTTAAAGTTTTTGTGCTCCTTTTTTTAGTTTATAACTTAATGAGAGCATTAGGCATGCCTTCCTTGTTTTATCACCTTCCACCTAATATACGTTTAAGGAGGGCTTAAAAGCTTATTTTAAACCTGATGCGGACATATTTGAATTGGCAACGGAGTGGAATCCTCAAGGGGCCAGTAAGTGCAAACATGAATCCTTGCGTCTTGGCCTGAAAACAGGAGGATTTGAACAAACAGGAATAATTTAAGCAATTTTTCCGACTAACGATTTAAACTAAGGGAACAATTTGAAATTAAATGTTCTGGCACACTACGGTACAAATAGTATTAAATAATAAAAAAAAAGTTTACTATATCAATTCGCATTTTTAAAGATTAGATTGAAGAAGAATTTTTGTCATTTTGTCAAATATCTAGTTTGGTTATCGTCGCATTTATAGTTTTCAAAATCTATGCGTTCAGACAAACGAACGGATATGACTGAATCAATTTATTTTGTACTTCTGGTCATATTGGAGTTATGTTTTGTGTGTTTCCGATGTCTCACTCATTATGTTATCTGATATTTTGCAAAAGCATCTTATCTTTGGTACAGGATATAAAAAAGTACTTCGATACATTCGCTTTAATATAATAAAGCGGGCGGCACAAGTTCGAAGATTACGTCGTGTTAATAGCTATGACTATGATTCTATTATCTAGTTCTCTATGGAATTTTGATCAAATAAATTTCACCCTAAACAAAACTAGCTTATAGCCCAGATAATGAATTGCCTAGATAAGTTGAGTAACAACACTGCACTGCACTCTCTACACGCCTGAAGACTGTCTATAGATGATAGCTTTAGAGGATAGGAGACATGGTCATCCTTATCAAGACGAGGTCAGGTCAGCAACTTTGCTGAACTTTTTGGCAATTTACAAGCGGTTTCTTGATATGCTAGGAGTGCATAAGATTACTGGATTTATTTTCACTTGCCCCTATGGTCCACTGTTTTTACAAAGACTGGAGAGTTCTTCAAAAGATTATTGCCTATAGTTTAGCTTGGTTAGGTATTTTTTCAAAATATAAATCACACGAGTTTTTAATGAACAATAATAAATTTTATTTCGCCAATTTTTATTAGATATGCTCTTTGTTGTATCATGTCAAAAGTATTTGTGTTATTGAACTTCAAAAAAATTATAAACGTAAAAATTGAAAAAGAAAGAAAGAATCGTTGTGGCTTAGCGGAAACGCTTTAAGAAAGTCAAAATGTTTTGTGTCCATTGAGATAGTTTAATGAACTTCACAAAATTAGCCTTGTACAACTGCAATTTTTCCTGTGGCTTGGCCATCATATCCATTTTTCCATCCAACGGCTTAACTGGAGGAGCTGGTTCCATTTCAGGCTTTTGCTTCTCCATCTTAAAAAATGCGACAGAGTTTAGTTTTAATTATTCAAGAACTAACGCAACTTACCTTGCAGTAGAAAATTTGTTTGCCTTTTCAAGAAAAATTATACTTTTATAAAATTAAAAACGATTTCGTTTTAACAGGTCTTAACAAAGAGACTCTCAAAATTGTAATGAAACAAATGTTGCTCTGGGATATTTTCGTTAAAAACTTGTTGAAATTTATCATCGAGACTACTTGGATTATGTTTTTTTTCACTACGATTCAGCTGCGTCGCCTCCTATGCTGCTGCTGAGTGTCAACCAGCGTCGGCTTCCTCGACCCTAAAAAATTGTAAAAAGGATTGAAAGTGTTTTGTGGGCTATGACATACATATAAACACTTCCAAGTGGGGAACCTCCCCAAGACCAAATCGCAAATCCGCTCCTAGTCTAAATCAAGTTCAGTTTTCTGAAATTTGATGCATGGTTAATGAAAATTAATAATCAAATATGTTGAAACTTGAAATATCAATTTCCAAGTCATAAAATAACTTGAAATAAGCTATATTTATATATTTATTAGGTCTACAACTTTGCTCCAGTTTTCCAAAAGATGGCGCCAGTAGCCAGTAATAGTTCAAATAAATAAATCACAGCTGTTTTCCATCAGTTTTGACATCGATAAATATAACCTTACATCGATATTAGTTAATTTTTGTTTGCGTCGTATAGTTACACTTAATTAAATATGTCAACTTATAAACCGAATTCACGTCATTTGCGGGAGATTTTACTTTTTCATTTCAACATGAACAACACGGCGGCTGAGGCTCATCGGGTTATTTCAAGTACTTATGGTGATGATGCTATTAGTGAAAGAACGTGTCGCGAGTGGTTCCAGCGCTTTAAAAGCGGTGATTTTGTTGTTGAAGATCGGCATAGCGGTGGCAGAGAAAAAACTTTTGAAGATGATGAACTGGAGGCTTTACTTAATGAAGACTCGTGCCAAACTCAAGAACAGCTAGCAAAATCATTGGGAGTAACTCAGCAAGCAGTAGCAAAACGCTTGGAACAGCTGGGGATGATCCAAAAACAAGGATACTGGGTACCGTATCAGTTGAAACCAAGAGATGTTGAGCGACGTTTAATTGCTTGTGAACAGCTGCTTGAAAGACAAAAATGAAAAGGATTTCTTCATCGTATTGTTACTGGGGACGAAAAATGGGTGCACTACGACAACACTAAGCGACGCACATCATGGGGAAAAAGTAATTTTGCAACACGACAATGCTCGACCTCACGTGGCGAAAGTTGTCAAGACGTACCTCGAAACACTGAAATGGGAAATTGTACCTCACCCGCCATACTCTCCAGATGTTGCTCCATCTGATTACCATTTATTTAGGTCGATGGCACATGGCCTGGCGGGCCAGTGCTTCGATTCTTTTGAAAAAGTGAAAGAATGGCTCGATTCTTGGATCTTATCAAAGGATGAAGAATTTTTCCGACGCGGGATTCGTTTGTTGCCTGAAAGATGGGCCAAAGTAGTGGAAAGTGACGGACAATACTTTGAAACATAAATAAGATACCATTTTTTAAATAATTTTTAAAATTAAAAAAAAAACGGCGAGAGCAAAGTTGTTGCAATAGACTTGGAATTATCAAATAAAAATTTCGTTTATTAAATACATGTATGGTAAGAAGTTTTTCTCGATCTTTACGATATCAAAATATGGTCGACTTTAGTAGCTTGTAACTTTGTTCTTAATATTAACATATCTTCTTCTTCTTCTTATGTGGCCATAACAACCCGATTACCGGATTACGGCCTGCCTTAAAACATCTCTTCAGGCGCCACTGCATTGCGCGCGCCTTCTCCAGTTGGTCACACCGAGCGAAGACAGGACCACTTCCACATGGTCTTTCCAACGCTAACACGGTCGTTCTCTCCGCCGACGGCCACTGAATACCGCATCGAACACACGTCTAGCTGGAGCATCCTCGTCCATCCTAACGACATGCCCGAGCCAGCGAAGCCGCTGGAAGTTGATACGCTGAGCAACGTCCATGTCGTTCCTTGTCGAGCTCATACAGCTCCTGGTTGGTACGGATGCGGTAGTCATCGCCAACTCGAATAGGGCCAAAGATCTTGCGCAGTACTTTTCTCTCGAAAACTCCTAAGGCAGCTGCATCAGTAAGCGACACGGTCCAGGCTTTCGCGCCGTAAAGAAGCACTGGAAGGATGAGTGCCTTGTAGAGTGTTAGTTTTGTCGCGCGAGAGAGGTCTCTACTACTCAATTGCCTATTGAGACCGAAATAGCACCTGTTGGCAAGAGTTATTCTGCGCTTGATCTCCAGGCTGACATCGTTGTCGGTGGTAACGACGGTGCCAAAGTAGATGAATTCCTTGACAACATCGAAAGTATAGCTGCCGGCCGTAATCTAGGACCCAAGCCGCCGCACATCTTTACTTGTCGACAGCATATACTTCGTTTTGCCCTCATTTACCGCCAGACTCATTTTCGCAGACTCCCGTTTGATCACAAATCTATAATATGGGTAATGAAGACATCAATATCTTTCCATCTAAACGTCTTCCATGTCGATACAAAATATTGTTCACAAATAACTGCAAAAATGGCCAAAAAAATGCGGAAAATGGTTCTTAAGAGAAAAAAAATGGTTGTCAATTTCGTGTTTCATGTGTATCAACAATCTTTTTGTTTTATTTAAGTTTTTTTTACAAAAAGAAAACTGGGTAGATACGGATGTATCTTTGGCGATAACTGAAAATGCAAGCCATTTTGATTTCAGAGCAAACCTTACAAGTGATTTTCTTTTTTTCTCGCATGCGATTTTTGATCCCAAAAAGACAAACTGCAAGAAATTCTGCCAAATAAGAAAAAGACAATGGCACAGCTGCTTCACATGACACAAAATTATTCTAAAGGAGACTTTTTACAAAGGTTTATTTTTTTGTGTAAGCTTGAGTAATCGATGTTAAATTTACTACTTTCACAAATTGATATACTAATAATAAATATGATTTTAATTTCAGAAGTCTTTTTTCCACTCGTCCTGTATTTTGACATCAAAATAACTTTCTGCACATTTTGGCGCTCAAGCAAAATAGCTGTTGTTGCTGCTGGCGCCATCTAGCTTGAAATTTCAAAAAACGTTGATCTACTTAGAACTTCTGGAAGACGTCTCATAACTTGTACCAACCCATTGCGTTCAAACTTTTACCTATGCTGTTAGATTTGTTAATTGAAATTTGTGTCCCATTTTTGTTCCAATAAAATTCAATTGCGGCCACTGTGCGCTCTGCATATTTGTGTTACTGCACATATGTCTCTTTGTGCATTTAGTATGCAGTGTATATGAGAGAGTATGTGTTTGTTTTGAGTTTGCAACTGCCGCGTCTGCACTGCGTCTTTTGTTATTATTACATTTTCATAAATGCAAACGCAGATACATATGCACACACATTGAAACACACACGAACACAGATACACGCACACTCTTGCAGATACCTCGTTGATAAATTTACGAAAGTTTTGCTAGCTGCCTTATGGGCCGTAGCGAGGGCTGAAGGGCTGTAGGGCTGCTCTGCTGTCGGCATATACATACAGTTATTTTATATAGTTACAGTTACAGTTGTGCATGCGGCAAGTGCGGCTTGTTAGCTTTTCTCCCTGGCACGCCCGTGTTTGCCCCCTTTTGGGTTTTCTTACTGCGGCTTCATGCCCCACGCCCCCTCCGTCTACATGTCTCATTGTCTGATAGTCAGACTGTCTCACAGCTTTTGTCTGTAATTGCAGGCACTATCTACCCCCGCCACTGTGTTGAGGGGGGCTGCCAACTTGCCACATTTTATACGCATGAAAAATAGCTTCAACTGCATGTTGAAATAAGATATTTCAATATTGTATTGTAATTTTAGAACTTAAAATGTAATTTTTGAAGACATAAGGCGCTTGTCAGCCAGCCCATTGTGACTAGTCAGTCCCACATGCGTTGGCTGCACTCTGCACCCAATCCCCGTCAGCATTCAGTCATTGTTTTGGGGGCACAGTAAGTCTTGTTGGCCTTATGCAATTGTCTACTATGGCGCTATTGACAAGGCTACAGCACACAACAGGCAGGCTTAATACGCCGGAGCAGGAGCGGATTTAAAAAAAGTAGAGTTTGTGGAAGGGGCTTTAAATCTACAACTTTATAGTGCTTGCAAAATTTGTTGAAATTGGATATTTCGGGGTATTCGAAGTAGGTTGTGACTTATAAGGTTGCTGCAAAAAAAAAAAAACTAGTACAACTTTTGTATGACAGCTATCGAAAATAGTGCACCAATTTTGATCAAACTTTACATAAATTTGACCTACATTGGATGCACTTTATCATTTAGCTGTCATATAAAAGTTGAACCTGCTTTGTTTTTTTTTTTATGTGTGTTTTATTAGACTACACATTTGTGAAAAGTTTGATGAAAACTGCTTGACTATTTTCCAGATATAAAGGGTGATTGACTAAAACCTTTTTTTTTAGAGATTTTCGTGTGTATCACGCGTGATCCATGACAGCTGTCAAAGGCTGTTCAGTATTCATTGGCAAATCATCATGCAAAGACTTACACACGAACAACGTTTGCAAATTGTACAATTGTACTACGAAAATCAGTGTTCTGCAAAGAATGTTTTTCGTGCGCTGAGATCGACTTATGGTCAACATAATCGACCCACCGAACCCACAATTCGTAACAACATCACCAAATTTGAAACCCAGTATTCATTGTTTGATGATACACGACCAAATCGACCACATCCAGCACGTAGTGAAGAGAATATAGCGGCGGTAGCTGACAGTGTTCACGATGACCGCGAGGAATCGATTCGGCGCTGATCGCAACAACTTGGCCTGTCGTATTCAACCACCTGGCGCATTTTACATTTGGATCTCGGCTTGAAAGCATACAAAATTCAACTAATTCAAGAATTGAAGCCGAATGACCTTCCTGCATGTCGCCGTTTTAGTGAATGGGCTCTTGGTAAGAACGATGAAGATCCGTTGTTTTCTACCAAAATATTGTTCAGTGATGAGGCCCACTTTTGGCTCCACGGCTTCGTGAATAAGAAGAACAACTCGAAGAGGTTAACTAGCTGCCATTACATCCAAGAAAAACAACGGTTTGGTGCGGTCTGTGGGCTGGTGGAATCATTGGTCCGCATTTTTTTTAAAAATGAGCAAGGTGCGAATGTTACCATCAATGCCGCACGCTATCGGACCATGTTAACGGACTTTTTGCTGCCTGAAATTGTGGCCCGTGATCTCGACGGCATTTGGCTCCAACAGAATGGCGCTCGGGTCCACATTGCCAATGAAACAATGGCTCTATTGCGAGGTCAATTTGGTGAGCGATTAATTTCACGTACGGGACCCGTACCTTGGCCGCCAAGATCATGCTATAACACACCGCTCGACTTTTTTCTTTGGGGTTACGTAAAGTCAAAAGCTTACGTGGACAAACCAGCAACGATTGAGGCCTTGGAAGCCAACATTACTCGTGTTATTGGCCAAATACCAGTGGAAATGCTTGAATGAGTCATGGAAAATTGGACCTTCAGGATGGACCATTTATAACGCAGTTGCGGCAAACATTTGAACGAGATTATTTTTAAAAATAAATGCCATAAAATATCCTTTCGAAATCATAAATAAAAATCCCATCATTCCTTTGAAATTTGCATTTGCCAAATCATTAAAAAAAATCTTAATGAATCATCCAATATATGATTTCCTTTATCTCTTGTAGGAGTATCGGACGTCTTCAATTACCATTTTCCATCGAGCTCGATTTTGGCCTATGTTTCTTAATTTGTTCCAGCTTAACCATTTAGATTTCATTTCAGCTTCCGTGGATCTTCTCCAGGTGGTACGTGATCTTCCGACTCTGCGCTCTGCTTGCTAAAAGAGTTTCCATCGCATTGCTTGCTTTGCTATATTCCTGACATTTTTATGGAGTGTGTGGCCGATTAACAAGGAACAAAGTCGAAGTGGATTTTCTACAGTTACCAGAAAAAAAACTGAGTCTGCACTTTTTTTTTTTAGAGAGATGGGTATTGCCTGATCATGGGTGTTAGTAGTATGAAAGCTTACAGTTCTATAAAAATATAAAAGACTTTGAGCGCTGATATGCAACGTCACCCTCGGCCTAGTTCCGCCTCTGTTTCAGCTTTTTAGTAGTACTATATATACCGTTACTTCCTTACTTATGCACATATACCCTATACACACATTGAGTTTTTACATTGCTTTAGAATATTCCACAAAGAAGCTTCAAAATGTATCTATAGTAGCTGCTGCACGTAATAAAGTAAACCAGCTTACGTGTAGAGGCAGGTGGCAAAGGGCCGGGAGCAGACAGTAACTGCTTGGGGTAAATGTTACTATAACTGCATAGGCGGCACTTTTTAGCAGAGAACCGAGTACCCAGAACCAAAGACAGAAGTCTAAGTTTTTGGCAGTGCTTAAGAACTTAACACACACACACAATGGAGTGGTGTATGGTGCTCAGCCACGCCCACCACATGCAAAACTTTTGCTGCCCACAATCGACAATCCACTTACTCTATACAATACACAACACACACACATCTTGAGTGTGGTATAGTGGTATTCAACCATGGTAAGGAGCAACAAAATCTAGCACCATGCCCATCTGGTAAAGCTTGCACGTAGGCGCAATGACAGTTCACAGTGACTGCCAGCATATTGTCGTGTCTAGGAAATGAGTCAAATTATGGCAAATTGTTGGCAAAAGTATTTAAAATGAGTTTATTTTTATAAACTTGGCGTTGCCCCAGCAGCGTTCACTGAATACTTTGTGGAAACTTGACTTTGCCAATGTGACGCGAGAGCAGTTTGAATAGTTTGTGTGGGCTTGGAAGAGCAGATGAAAAGCTTTGCATCAAACTGTGAAGCTGCTTACAGGGCCTGGGCAAAAAAAAACAAATACAGACTAAGCGGCCAATTTACGCTTCCTATTATTTTAGTAGGTTCCAAGATATGTACATACGCTAAGGGTGCTTATGGCTTTGTCTAAGGGGGACCTCGGGCTTAGAACTGAGCTGTTGCAGCGGCAAGATTCTGTAGGATCCCAAGTGCCTTATAAAGAGATGACGGATATTTAATCTAAGAAAAGAGAGCGAGAGAAAGACCTGACCACTACTCGTTTACTTCTCGAGCACTACCCTATTACAATAGTGAACAAAAGTATTTTGGCATAAGTAAAATAAAATTGATTTGGCAATTTTTATAATTTACAAATTATACGACTTTAAGAAATTAAATTAGGGCGCCATTTTTATTTTTTATAAAGCGCTGATCTAAATTTAAGTGATATTATCTGTTAAGATCTGAGCTTTGATGTGGCCGACTAAATGTATTGACTTCTCTTAAAAAGCAAGATCATCTGGTTATTGTGGCATGAAGCATTATCCCCTAACATACTAAAGGATTGTCCAATGGCTCTGCAACCGGTCATTAGGAATGTCTTTATTCATTGTTCTTTCAATTGGTACTAAATCATCCAAGCAAATGAAGCTTGAAGCTTAAAAGATAACGAACCTCCGTCATGACTTACACTTACCCATACAGGCATTGGACTTTTCCCAAACATCCTTTAATAACCTTTAATAAACTGTATTTATTCGATCTGGGATATTCAAAGGAGCTTTATATGCCTTTAATGTTTGTTTCCAAATCGATCGTTTCTTGTCTTTTTATTTTGAAGCAAAAGTTAATCTTTTTTCAAAAATAATTGTAAAATTTGTAGCTTCTATAAAGTAAAACTGGCTTTTTTTAGGTATCTTCTTAATTAAGGCATCTTTTAAATTTTTTTTTTAGTTTTATGCCGTGCTGCCTGAATAGGCTGAATTATTTATGAAATAAGTTTTATTTTGCCTCATAATTTGTTAGTAATTGGTTTGTCTAGCCATTTTGCAAAATCTGATATGGTAATCCGCCGGAAAACCGTCATTATACTTTGTGACTATTTTATTTCAAGCAACTTGACCGAACTCAGTTGTTTGCTGATTATAAAAATCAAAGTGCAAAAAAATTGGATATTATCTTTACACATAAAAAAACAACTTTTAATAATTAATCGCACAGTCAAAATACTTTTTTTCAGCCAAAAAGGCCTCATCTCCCAATATAAATAAAATTATAAAACAATTTTAATTAAAGCTTTCGTAAAATCATTCGCACAGTTTTGTCAAAATACTTTTTTCCACTATTGTAGGTATATCCAATGAGGAGAGGGACATAAGAGCAGAAAAAAGATAAAGCTGGCTAGACTTTGGAAAAATATCGAGGTAGGTTATTTCAGCTCTTTAATCTCCAAGATATAGGCATTCATATAGTCATCAATGCTCTGCTGAGCATATTGGGATTAACTTAAGAGCTATCTGGTATAAGGTTGAAAATTCAACGTGTTGATAGACAGCTCAAGTGTTGCAGTTACGATAAAAAAAAGTGTCAAAATTCGCTGATTTATTGAACCACCCTCGCAGTATCAACGTGCCATCGCTAGATGGCGTTAACTGCTTAAGTTTGATGGCCAAAGGCAATGAAATGTTGAGTCTTTTCATTGATGATACTACCAGAAGTTGATGGGCCAGGGATTAAGCTTCAATTACACACGCAGACGCACACGCAAACGCACACGCTCCTGGAGTCAGTTGCAGAAGTAACCGAGGGGGAGGGGGTGGTGGGCTACTGCCCCAAACTGTGGTACAAAAATGCTGAAACATAACAACAAAATGTAAATCCTTTCAATTGAAATGTAACAGCTACCACACAAAAAACAACAACAAGCAGTTATAGCCAGAGCTGGAGCTGGCAGTGGCGTTACTTAAGGGGGGTGGGGTGCACCCAAGGCTCTCGGGGTCGGTCGCCTGCTGGCAATTTGGCTCGTCAGCAGCTTGTGCTTGTTTGCGTTCCTAAGTTATTGTTACTGGTGCCAACTGGCTTAGCGAGTCAACTCAACTCTACTCGAGTCTGGTGGACTTGACTCTGCTCGACTTGACTCGACTCGACTTTCGACGGGTCTTGGGTCTTGACTTGAACACTTGCTGTTTGGGCTGGGTTGGTGTCTATGGCTGCATCATTTCTTTAGCTGTTAGCCATTGTTGCTTTGTAGCTAGTCATACAGTGCGTATGCTTGATGTAAGTATATTGTAATGATTTCCTTGTTGTAGCCTTATTTGAAGCAGCTGCTTAGCTGCTTTAACTGTAACTGCAGCTGGCTCAAAATTCATTTACAGATCAATCATCAACAGGTGCTTCAACTCATATACAGTTGTTAGCCAAAAATGCTTAAGACCAAGTCCAAGTCCAATGTCTAATGATGAAAAAAAATATTCGCTAGAGTCTTGCGACATTGGCGCCACGTGCCAGAGGCAAAAGAAGACTCAACAAAGTTGCCAAAGTCAGCGCTCAACGCGTCGTATACTTGATGCTGGCACTCCTTTTGTTCCTTGGCCGGCACAGCAATGGCGACTGCAATACAAAAACCCAGCGTGAGATAGTTAATTTGTTTTCACTTGAGCCGCCCCGTCGTGTCGCGCATAACCCCAACGTCTGGTTCCGAAAAATGTCGGCTCATTTATTTTTAGTTTGATGCTTGGAATCAGAACAAGACGCTTTTTGCCTATTTGCACAACAATGAGAGAAAAGTTCAGAGCTGGGTGGGGCTGTACATAGTACTAGGAACAAGCAGCAATTGGTGACGCTACAGAGTGGCCTTTGTCAGACTTACTAAATGACAGCCACAGCAGCAGCAACAGCAACAAAATTGGACTCCAAAAAAAAAAAGACTTAATTTGCCGTGAATTCTTAAATACGTTGTTTCAACATTGCTTCAACAAAAACAATTTTCTTTGTAGGATTATGGAAAATTGCAAATTTGTAAGCCACTATGACTTACGGATAATTCTATCTATCTTCTATATTGATGTCGATAGGCAATAGTGCGATAGAATTCGCGTTTTGCTGCCATTGGCATGAAGTTTAAGCGAAGCATCTATCCAGATTTTAGTTTATTAGTTTAAGTCAATCCGTTTGATCGTTAGTCAAACTTTTTTTGCTAGCGCCACCTATAGAGCCGGAGGTTGGCTTCAATAAAGGCAGGATGTTTTCCCTTTTTTTTTAATGCACAAAACTACCAAATATTTTATAAAACAATATATGCAATTTTATTATTCAATTTAAGCTGTGGCTTTTTTTAAGCTAGTAAGTAAAAAGTTATATTATTGAAAATTAAAAAAAATAATTGACAAAAAATTTGTTATTTTTGTTGTCCATCACTATTTTTATACCCTGTACTTATAAGTACCTACAAAGGGTATACCAGATTTATTGAATGTATGTAGCGGACAGAAGGAGGCATGGCAGGCCCCAAGTCCTTTGTACCAAAATTCATATCATAATGTTGGGTAGCGATTGAGCCATGTCCGTCTGCCCTTGAGGTGGCGGGATTAGAATATCCACCTCAGTGTTCCCCTGCTTGTCGTAAGAGGCGACTAAAGGGGGATCGTCAAGAAATGGGTGCAGGAAGTGATGCTTAAAGTTGGACAGCACATTCGTCTGGAGAGTGGATGCTGACAGGAAGCCGTATTTATGCGGCGTCGGCAGATGATTGAAATACGGATGTCATTTACAAGAGGTGTCAGATGATGGGTGACCAGTCCCGGGCATTTGATGCTAAAACTGGCGGGGTTCCCCAAATCCGAGTCTGTCGGGACTGAAAGGAGAGGGCAAACCGAGTCCTTAATTCGGTATCACGGGTTGAGTACACGTCGAATTGTACTCATTAAGGTCGGCGCCCTTGTGGGAGTATCGTGGTGGCTGTGGTTAAAACCTAAATCGCGGGTAGAGTCAGCTTGGCTCGGCGTGTTGTTGCGATCTCAACCGGGTGCTGCTAGCCATAAAGCAGAAGAGATGATATATACATCTTGCCCCTACCCAAGGGGGAATTGCGTGCCCGACAACATGCCTTCAAATTGATACCAAAGAAATATCAGTCTCGGCTGATTGCTCTGAGGGGCGTACGTTAGACTCATTGTGTTATATGTACACTCAAGTTGCATATTTGAACACCGTGGTTTTAATCCTGCAAAGGAACAAATCACGTTAAATAAAATCCGGAAAGATCTGGTTATCATGTCCGTTCATCCGTCCGTCTGTATAAACAACTAGATTTCGGAGACTATAAGAGCTAGAGATACGAAACTTTAACACCTGACGCGTATAATTCCTGCAAAAATTTAGTTTGTTATATATGTATATCATATTAATATCTTCCCCCGTTCCCCAGCAATACATTTTCGCGGTTTTTAGTCAAACCGTTAAATATTTTGATCTGAAATTTGACAGAGCATATGTCAAAAAATACCAAAATGGGATAAATACAACAAAAGTCATAGCCATAAATATACAAATTTCATCTCCCCTTGCCAATAAACTGCGTCAATATTTGAGTCTACGCTCAATCACATTTTTTGGTAAGCTGATTCATGTGGCTCTAATGTACAAATCCACATCCAAATTTTATCGATGCGGACCACCCAACACTGAAATCGATTAACCGGATTTTTTCCTGCATCCCTCAAAAAATCAACTTGATATTTAATACAAAAGATTTGATTAAAAATATTAAGTGATAAAATAAATAAAATAAACAAAATGGTGCCATAATTAACATATATAGATGTTTAATCAATTACAATCGCTCTTATCGATTTAAGTATATAAGCATAACTAAGTATGGCGTTACGTTACAAAAATTATTAGTACATTTTGAATTTTAGGTCTTAAATTTCTGTAAATAAAATGTTTTTAACCCCCGACGCAAAAAGAGGGGTGTTATAAGTTTGACGTGTCTGTCTGTTTGTTTGTCTGTCTATGGCATCGTAGCTCCCGAACGCATGCAGTGATTTCAATTTAGTTTTTTTTGTATTAAAGGTGACTTATATGTGAGTGTTGTTAGTCATGTTTGATGAAAATCGGTTGAGCCGTTTAAAAGTTGTGGGGAGTGAAAGTGGGGAGTGGGGAATATACTCGGATGTGGTCTCAAATAAGTATATTATAATATTCTAAAGTCTATTTTAACCTAATCTACCTATAAAAAGTATGAAATAAAAAATTAAATTAAAAATTTATAAAACCCCCGACACAAGGACTTAAGTAATTTCCCTTTAAAAAGTAAAAAATAATAAAAGAAACTTAATGTTAATGTTAAAGTACCTAAGAATCTATTAATAATTCTAAAAAAAAAAATACGTCACAGTTGGGGGACCGCTCCTAAACTTTTAATTAAAACTTAATTTTTCTAAACTTTA
>JBAMAX010001749.1:0-302666 GCA_037043745.1 Chymomyza amoena
TATAAGCTGCCATTGAAAACACAAAAATATTCCAAATCCTTTTGTTAGTGTATGCAGTAAAAACAGCACTTTGAATTTTTTTCACATGACCTACAACTATGACGTATTAAACTTCCTTGCAGAGTATCCCACTGTCGTGCCACTCCACAGCTTTTCCACATATTTCTCCCCACCCCACCCAACTTTTATATTCCTATCTTCTGTTTGTTGCCGCTGCTCCTTGAATTTCTGTTCCTTTTTTTTATGCTTTTGCTTTGCTTTTTTGCTTGAACAAAGTTGCCGCTTTATTGTTTCGATTTAAGTTACTTTGTATGCTGTCAACGTTGTCGCTGCGTCGTTCCTTTTGCGCCATAAGACGCAGTCAAAGCGACCGTCAGCCCGACAGACAGCCCGACGCAATACGCTGCCCAATCCTCCCGTAGCCGTATTAAAATCGCCTGGGACTCGCGCTTGCTTTTGCCATTGTATTCTGGTACGGTTTTATTTCACTGCTTTGTGGTGAAATGGATGGTTGGCTGAGGGGTTGCACTCGGGGGGGCAACAGTTCCAGCTTTTGGTTTAGGGGTTGGGGTTCGTGTACTTTGATTTGTCGGCGAGTATCGGCGCCTCATTTTGTTTGCACGTATTGAGTTTTATGCTCGTTTAATGGTTTCGAATTTACTCGCTTTATGCCTCTTCGATAAGCATTTATTAGCGCTATGTCTTGTATTAGGGGTTTGGTGCTGGGAAGTGGGCGGGGTTGTGCGGCGTGTGGTGGTAGTTAGCTGGCCATTTTAGGCTAACGCTTGGCTGTACGTATCTCGGGACAGGACAGCACAAGGACGAGTTTTGATTTTGGGTTGATGAGGCGTATGATTTATTTTTATGATGCGGGCTTGGGATTTGCTTTTCAAGGCATTTTTGCGCATTGCTTGGGATTTCGACATATGCTGCCACATAGCTTAGAGAATTCCCCAGAGTGCCAGAATCTGGCAACGCTGCGGCTTATTATTTGATGCTCAAATTGGTTGTTGTTTTTCTAGCTTTTGTTACACTTTACTTTGTCCTTTTGTCACATGAATATCAAATTTTCATGCGCATAAAATATGTTAATGTTTCTGTTCAATTTTCAATTGGCTTTATATACTTTGTGGCCCACTGTGCGCTGCTGCGGCGCGCTCTTGCTGTCTCGCTCTTGTTGCAACTTTTGCTGCTGTTTCCATAAAACTTTCCACTTTTTTTTGCTATGTGCATTGCCAGCACTTCCTCCACTTGCTCCAAGTTGTTACTTTTTACTGAATTTCGTTGGCTGTCGCTTCAAGTCTTTCCACATGGTATACATACTCGGAGCAGCAGCAACAACAACAACAACATTTACTTGTCTGCTTAACTGCAAAGACAAACCTGCAGCCCGCAGAGCCATAGCTCCTGCCTCATACAGCCCCTACTTATATTGCTCCCATTGAACCCATCTGGCCCACAACCCAGCGCTGTCATCTAAAATTCATTTTTATACTCGTTTTTCGCTCTGTGTGTGTGTGTGTGTTATTTTTTTTTATTTTTATTTTTTTTTACTTTGCTTTATTTTGCGCTGTTTTCTTTTGCTGCTTGAGCCATTTTTATTATTTTTGTCATAAGCTGAGCGCAGCTCTATGTGTGTGTGCGTGTGTATGTGTGTTAGCTTCTTTATATATTTTTCATTGTGCCTCTCTCGCGCATATCCTGCCCGCCTTCGTCTTGGTCTGAAAATGTCGGTAAGGACATTGAAGGCGGCAGCAGCGGTAAAACTCACAGAAGTCAAATACGTTTTAATATCTTTTCTCTCTTGACATTTTCACTACAGTTATGTTGCCATTTTGTCACTGTATGTGTGTGAGTGTGTGTGTGTGTGTGGTGTATGTGTCAGTGTGTGTGGGTGTGTGCGATCCCGTTTGTTTTTGTAGCCGCCTTTTACTTACACTGCTTGGGCATATCCATAGTAAAAAAAAAAAAAAACAGGCGGGTTTCTTGCCAAGTTGTATATCACAAAGTTTATAGGGTCTTATCGTGAGATATATGTATATAAGAGGCCCTCCCTTGAGAGACACAAGAATTTATGATGATGGGATCATGATAAACGTTCTACATCGATTGATTCCTAGGGTTCTTTACTTAAGAAAAATGTATCAAATAATGTTCAATATTTTGTACTCTTCGGTCTTAAAAATAATAAATACAATTTCTGAGCACAGAGTTGATTTGAATTAAATTTCATTCGCAATTTTTTAACAATATCATTTCGAAGACATTAGCATTTGCATTAAGCCTTTGGAACAATAATTTTTTACTGTGTTTCTTGATCAAACAGCAGGGATTAAGAAAGCAGGAGAACTGCCCCACAAGGCGAGCTCTGAATAGCGACCCAGTGGGCACTCGACGTGGTGGTAAACCGAAGCAGCGTTGGTTTGACGCTGTACAGAGGGATATAGATAAACCGGAGAACAGGGAAGAATGGAGGCGAGCGATACAGGCCTAAAACCACTCGGGTTCGTCGCGCTATAGAAGATTTTTTCTTGAAAATTTTCACTTGGGGGTTTATTTTATTCAATACTAGTGAGCCCGGCAGACTTCGTCATGCCCAAACTTTTTCAATACTCTTAACATTGTAAGATTCTCTAGTTAGCTTGTCTAGACAATCATAAGATTTTTGGATTACGTTGACTTTCATGACTCTCTAAAAAGCCGTATGGACGAACTTAAGTATTCTTAAGAGAGCTCGCATCTCTAATAAATTCATGCCCCACAGAAACTATATTTCAACCCCTTTGCGACTACGCTTCTGTCTGCACTTAATGTTCAATACCCGGTGTTGAACAATTTTTTACTATGGTACTATTCACGATATTCACAAAAATATCGTCACAAAACAATTCACGAACCAATACACATCGCAATAGGCTTAAAGCCTCCGTATTGACAACTTCTAGACACACTCAAAAATCCTATTTGAAATTCTTCAACGCGTTCATGAGAACACCCGTAACACGTAAAGCATTAACATTAGTTAATCTGATAATGTACACAATGCCACACAAAAAAAAAATTTCGAAAAATTACAAAAAAATGTTAGGGATGGTAACCCCCTCCTTACATATTACCCAAACCTTTATGTTCTATAAACCTTCTACACACTATAACCAACAAAATATAAAAAAATTAGGCAAATTCGTCCAGCCGTTTCAGAGTTATGCGATCATGAACGTACTAGCATTTCATTTATATATATATATATGTAGATTTGTTCTCAGGGAATATTTGTACAACAGAAACTGTTTGCACCCTGTACATAACCTTAAAAGTAGGAAAAAAACTAAATTTTTTGCGTACATAACCTCAAATACCTTAAAATCCTGACGTGATGGACCGATTCTGACCCCGGATTCGGACTCTACGCAGCAAATTATTTCGAAAATGAGCGCTTAGGTTTCCAATAACTGACATGAGCCCGGTATTTGTAGACCTGTGAAATACTAATGACGTTGAAGAGAATATATTTTGTAACTTCGAATAACCATAACTTTTGCGAAAAAAAATCGCAATTGATCTCTTGAAATTAAATCTCTTATTTTTTTTTCACCCTGAACATCACCTCAAAAGTAGGAAAAATCGCTTTTGTACAGGTACATAATCCTTAAATATCTCAAAATCTTAAAGTGATGGGCCAATTCTGACCTCGAGATTCAGATTCTACGCCAGCAAACTACTTCGGAAATGACCCTTGGCGTTCCAACAACTGACATGAACCCGATATTTGTATATTTGTGGAATGCTTATGATGTCCAAGGGATACATTTCGTATATTTAAATATACAATACCTTTTCGAAAAAAATTCGCAATTGATCTCTTGATATTAAATCTCTGAAATTAAAGGAGGGTAAGAGTGGTACTAAATTATGTAACTGGAGAGTCAAACCATAAACATTTTTCTCACCCTGCACATAACTTCAAAAGTAGGAGAAATCGTCGTTGTTTATGTACATAACCTCAAATAACTCAAAATCTTAACGTGATGGGTCAATTCTAATAACGGATTCGGATTCTACGCACGCAAACTACTTCGGAAATGTCCCATAGCTTTCCAGCAACTAAAACATGTTGACCTGTGTTATCAACTGAGCCAGTAGACAATCTTTGCTTCGGAAGCTTTGGACAAAGCGGGTAGTTTGATTCATATTTATACCCTTTAGCAAGGGTGAGGGGGCGTTTACGAGAGAGAGAGAACGAGACATCCCAATATGATTAGTAGGCTAAAAGAATATTGATCTATAGATGATTGTACATCCGTTTGTCTGTGCGCCCGTCTGTATGAACGCCAGGATCTCGGAGACTATATGACCAAGGTTTATTCTTGACATTCACAAATCTTTATATCATCAGTCAAATCAAGTCTTTTTTTTCAGGTTCGTTCCCTCCTTCCAAATCATTAAAAAAGCTGTATTTTTTACAGGAAATTTCGGGGAAAGAAAAATGTTCCGAGCATCGAACATCATTACAAACAGACCATTATATTCAGAGATCCAACGCCACTTGCATGTTCTTATCTGGTTACAGATAGGAACTTCACTTGTGTAGTGCCATAGTTCCGCGTTAGATATCCTGTTGGGACAGAATATCCCGCATATAATTCTAAGGCACTTGATTACGAATGATTGTACTTTTGATATCTTTTTCTGAAACAAGAAGGTTTCAGAGATAATCCCAATATAATATTTGCGAGGCCGAAGCTTAACTGATCTCAGTGGCAAGATGGCTAAAAACTTTAAGAGTCCTATAACACTAGTCTACAAGGAAAAGTATCCGAAATAATTTAAGCTAATTTCTGCTTCTCTGTCCATGCAAAATTCGGATTGATAACTAAAATTCATTTATTAGTTTGAGTTTTTACGATAATCGTATCTTTCGTGTTTAATGGAACTACCCACATTTAACTTCATAATGTTTTGACATTTACATAGCACAGGTCAACATGGTTCAGTTGTTGGAAAGCTAAGAGTCATTTCCCAAGTAATTTGGTGCGTAGAATCCGAATCCGGCATCAGAACTGCCCCATCACGTCAGGATTTTGAGATATTTGAGGTTATGTTATTTTTTGGGTACATTTGGTAATTTGGTGCGTAGAATCCGAATCCGGCGTCAGAACTGGCCCATCACGTCAGGATTTTGAGATATTTGAGGTTATGTACCCAAAAAATAACATAACCTCAAATATCTCAAAATCCTGACGTGACATAGGACGCACCAAATTACTTCGGAAATGACTCTTAGCTTTCCAACAACTGAACCATGTTGACCTGTGTTATCTCAAAGGCTTATTACAAATGGTAAGGGATATATCTCGTAACTTCGAAAAGCCATAACTTTGCGAAAAAAAATCGTAATTGATCTCTTGAACCCTTAAATTAAAGGGTAAGAGTTGTACTAAATGATGTAACTGGAGAGAAAGACCGCAAAAATTTTTTGCGCCCTGTACATAACCTCAAAAGAAGGAAAAAACGCCGTTTTTTGGGTACATAACCTTAAATATCTCAAAATCCTGAAGTGATGGGGCAGTTCTGATGCCGGATTCAGATTCTACGCACCAAATTACTTCGGAAATGACTCTTAGCTTTCCAAATACTCACATGACCCCTGTATTTGTAGACCTGTGTAATCGAATGGCTGAGCAGCTTTCAATTCACCTGATATGGGTTCTACGACATAGGGACTTTGAGGGAAACTGCATTGCGGATGAACTGGCTAGAAAAGGAACTACCAGCATCCTCCTTCAAGACAAGGAGGGTGAAAGAACCAAAAAACTTTGCTGTCTGAATAGAGCCCAGTGCTCATCTGTTATACGTGCCATTACGGGACTCTGGTTGGTAGGAAACTACGCATCCCGGTAGAATACTTCCCACCATGACTTCTGTAGAAGATGTGGCGATGGAGAGGAGCTGGAGACGGTGGAACACTTCTTCTGTCACTGCCCAGGACTGGGCAGTAAAAGATTTAGGTTCCTGCAGTCACACTTTCTAAACGATCTATCTCAGCTCTCTGAACAGAGTCCAAAATGCCTTTTAAGGTTCATTCAGGCAGCCGGATGGGTTCCTCAACTTTCGTAGGGGACCCATCAAGTGGGGAAATGTGGTGATTTAGCTCACTCTAGCAGTATCGCAAAGGGCCTATCCTTGGTCTAAGTGAGTTGGAACGTCAGTCCCAACTGCCGCCCTAACCTAACCATAATCGAATTTGAACTACTTCATAGATTTAAAGTTTTTGTTCAAAAATTGTCGAGCAGTAGTAGTAGTAGGGATTGGAATTAAGTTAAAGAAATTCCAAATCAGGTACCCCTTTTTCATTTGCTCAAGCGAAACATCAAGGCAAGCCAATATTGTTCTGTAGAAGAGTTCGGAGGGAAAGTGGGTTTGAGGTTTACTCACCTTTATTGAGGATTAGCCCAATATAGAAATTTTTAATTTTTTAGTCAAAGAACTTTTTCAACCTATCCTATAATAATCTTATCGACTTTGAACCATTCAGAGTTTTAAAATTTATATACAAAAGTGATTCAAAAAGTAGTCGAAATCGAAATTACGTCAAAATAATTTAAAAAAATGTTCATTTTGGATACCTGATAGATGACTTAAGACTACTATGTTGAGTTTCAACATTAAATTCAATTTCCAAAAACATCACTGAAAATTTCCTAAAAGAATCTCAAGCACCCCTACTTACAATATTTTGTTACACAATATCGCGATAAAGTTTACCTCATAAACCTAGCAATTTACTCATTCTGTCGCCGTCCGTGTGAAAGTATGTCGCCATGCTGCGGTATGTGTGTGGGTGTGCATCTTTTTGCGTATTTCATAGCAACGCATCCTTCGCTCTGTTTGCTCCACGGTATAATGTCTACTGCCTGCCCATAGCAGCCCAAAAAGTCAGTTCCCTCTACCCAGACGCCGAGCTCCGCCACCGCCTCTGTCTGTGCGTGGGCGGCAGCAACAGCAGCTTAATGCCTGTGTCGTCCTCGTCGACGTCCTTCGCTCTTTGCCGGCTGTTGCTGGCTGCTGTAACAACAACAGCAACAACAACTACTACTCACAGACTACTGTCATTGTAGGAGCCACATGCTCTTAAACTCGCACCAGAGCAAACCCACCAACATCCACCCTCCCTGCCCAAAGACCGATCCCAATCCGCCGCCGCCGCCCCCCATTCAAGCAACGTCTGTCGACCCAAAAGCAAGCGTAACATTTTGTGCTACAGTTTTGCTTTTTGTTGCCTTTCTTCTGTTCGTTTGCCTTCCATTTTTATTTTTTATATACATATATATGTGCATATGTATAGAGTATGTATGTATGTATGTATGTATTTGTCGGCGACTTTTTCCATTACTCTATCCGCAAAAAGGTTTTTGCTACGACTATGTCGGGATGTTGGCTACGGGGCAGTAAAAGTGGGGTCCAAATAGGCAAAAACTGTGTTTTATTTTATTTCGTCTTTTTTAGAGCTTTTGTACATGGTATAAAATGTGTTGGATATGTCAAAACATTCGGAAGAAGCTTTTAGGATAAAATTCGAAATACACATAAAGTCATTTTCCATCATATGGAACTATTATATATTATTATGGCTATATAAATTTATGTTGCAACAACTAAAGCTGTAGTCTTGAATTCTAGGAACTGGTTCCAATGAGCAAATGTTATAAGAATCAAATACTAAATGTATTACAATGGTGGAATTAAACCAAATTGTTGTCTAATACATTTATCGTATTAATTCTTTTAAAAAAATTCGTATTTCGTAAACATATTTCAATTTTTTTTTAACCTGTTAAAAGTTTTCTGAAACTGTGAAAAATAACTTGCTTTCAACTTTATATGCGCCAGATCTATCCATACAGATTTTCAGCTGCTGCAACCAAGTTCCAGGTATAAAAACTACCGAATGCTAGGTTCTTAATAAACCTCCAAAAACTCAAAAAACATTTTTTTTAATTATAACTATTTATTATAATCGACTAAACCACAGATTGATGAGCGCCTAAGCTCATAAAGCCTTAAGGATTAAAAAACTCATTGGAAGTATTTAGGATTTGGTATAAAAAAATGGCGGACGTAAAGTCGGGCGCGGACGACTTTAGGATACCCTGTACCACTAGCTTGTAATAAAGTCCGATTTCTTCACAAAAAACCAAAAACAGAAGAATTTTTAAGCAAAAATTTTTTTTTTGACCGATCGTTCCTATGGGAGCTATATGATATAGTCAACCGATTTCAATAAAATTTGATACAGTGCTTAAATACCTTAAAAAAGATATGAATGCCAAAGTTATTTCAAATATCTTTACAAACAAACAAAACACATCGAATTTTGTATAAAAAACGTGTTTTTGGACCGATTGGTCCTATGGGAGCTATATGATCTAGTCAAACGATTTGGATTAAATTTGGTACAGTGCTTAGGAACTATAAAATACTCACGAATGTCAAATTTGGTCCCAATATCTTAACAAACAAACGAAACACAACAAATTTTGTTAAAAAATCGATGTTTTGGAAGATCGGACCTATGGGAGCTATATGATATAGTCATATATTTTGGTCAAATTTGGCACATTGCTTAAGTGGTCTAAAAAATTTCCAAACGCCAAATCTGGTTAGGATATCTTTATTAAAAAACGAAATATAGCGAATTTTTCTTTAAAAAAGTTATTTTGGCCGATCGGTCCTATGGGAGCTATATGATATAGTCAACCGATTTTGATCAAATTTGGTACAGTGATTGGGAACTATAAAAAACTTTCGATTGCCAAATTTCGTTACGATATCTTCATAAACAAATGAATTATTCATCTAAAACGCTTTTTTTTTTCGAGGTCGTCTCAAACACCCCCATGGGAGCTATATAATTTATCCCCGATATCAAAAAAATAAAATAAACTTGCCTCCTATGGAATAATATGGGATCTAATGTGAAAGTTTGGTAACTCTAGCTCTTACCATCTCTGAGATCTAGGCGTTCACACGGACGGACAGACGGACAGAAGACGGACAGACGGACATGGGTATATCGACTTCTCTATTCACCCTGATCATATTTTAGGTAACTTTGGGGTGTCTCCGACGTCTCCTTCTATATGTTACATACATTTTCGGCTTGCACAAACTTAATATACCCTTGGACCATACGGTACAGGGTATAAAAACCCAATTTTTTAGGGGACTTATTTTTGAAGCAGTTTTTTTAATTCTTGGGATTGTAAAATGTGGTTTACTATATTCTCATTATATAATAAAGAAAATTTAATATGAATTTAATATTTTTCCTAATTTTTGATTTGATTTAACCACTTAAAAATTAGTGAACAATTTTCTAGTATGCTATATTCATAATATTCACAAAAATGCGTATATCTCACGAACCAATACACACAAACACATCGAAATAGGCTTAAAACCTCTGTATTGACAACCTCTAACAGACGCAGAAAATCAGATTTGAAATTCATCATACGCGATCATGAGAACACTCCGTAACACGTAAAACATAAGTTTGTTTTATATATATGATTTTTTTTTGATTTCCTTTAACTTATATCACATAATAAACGAATTCAAGCAAAAGAACACAAAATATAAATATATAAATATATAAAGAATATAAAATATTCCTACAAATTTATTGTCAAAATTTCTGACTTAGTAATTTTTAAAATTTAGCAAATTTATGATTTGAGCCACTTATCTTTTTTGTCAATGGCTAGATTAATTTTAGCGTGATAGTGTAATAAAGAAAATTTAAAAATATTTATTTATTTCTATAAATATAAAGTAGAATTTTATTCTAAGTTATAGAAGTTTGTAGCTAGGGAAATGTAGGCCTTCTGGCAGGCCCGCTAAAAATATTTTAATTAAATTAATGTAAAGTGTTGTAATTAAATTCAAAATTTTTAAAAACAATATTTTTTAATTACGAAAATTTTAAACTGAGGTGAAGAAAAGCTTTACATTGATAGTGTAAAAAACTAGGGGCTTCGCCCCCTGCTCGCTCGCTCACCTACCCCACCACTCCATCGCCGCAAACAGCTCAGGGGGCCCACTTGAAATTAAATTCAAAAAGATGAGAAAAAACAACTTTTTTATATAATCGTGGGCTAAAATTTTTTATGAACAACATTTTCGAAATTATTGACTTTTATTTGGTAGTTCATTAAACAATTTTCATTCCGAGCTAAAAATTAAAATTGATCCAATTTCGAAAAGACTTAGCAAAAGCAAAAAAAAATTAAAACAAAAAGAAATATATGTGGCATCTTATTTAATTATTATTAAATTTTAGGAGTAAAATTAATTTAACCAAAATTTATATATTTAGTATGTGAGACATCTTTTTCAATATTTGTTTTGAATTCATGCAAAAAATACAAAATGATAATTTTTTTGGATGTTAATTATTTTTACAACTAATTAATTTAATTTTTTTTAAAAAATAGTCTTGCGGATCGGTCAAAAAAAAATTTTTTTTGCTTAAAAATTCTTGATTTTGGATTTTTATGAAGGAAGCGGATTTTATTGCAAGGTACAGGGTATCTCAAAGTCGTCCGCGCCCAACTTTACGTACGCCTTTTTTTAAAACGTATTTATTAAAAATTATTTCGAAATAATTTCAGGTAACTTAAATTTTTATACCCTGTACCGTATGGTACCAAGGGTATATTAAGTTTGTGCAAGCTGAAAATGTATGTAACATATAGAAGGAGACGTCGGAGACACCCCAAAGTTACCTAAAATATGATCAGGGTGAATAGAGAAGTCGATATACCCATGTCCGTCTGTCCGTCTTCTGTCCGTCTGTCCGTCCGTGTGAACGCCTAGATCTCAGAGATGGTAAGAGCTAGAGTTACCAAACTTTCACATTAGATCCCATATTATTCCATAGGAGGCAAGTTTATTTTATTTTTTTGATATCGGGGATAAATTATATAGCTCCCATGGGGGTGTTTGAGACGACCTCGACAAAAAAAAAGCGTTTTAGATTAATAATTCGTTTGTTTATGAAGATATCGTAACGAAATTTGGTATTCGAAAGTTTTTTATAGTTCCCAGTCATTGTACCCAATTTGATCAAAATCGGTTGACTATATCATATAGCTCCCATAGGACCGATCGGCCAAAATAACTTTTTTAAAGAAAAATTCGCTATATTTCGTTTTTTAATAAAGATATCGTAACCAGATTTGGCGTTTGGAAATTTTTTAGACCACTTAAGCAATGTACCAAATTTGAACAAAATCGGTTGACTATATCATATAGCTCCCATAGGTCCGATCTTCCAAAAAATCGATTTTTTAACAAAATTTGTTGTGTTTCGTTTGTTTGTTAAGATATTGGGACCAAATTTGACATTCGTGAGTATTTTATAGTTCCTAAGCACTGTACCAAATTTAATCCAAATCGTTTGACTAGATCATATAGCTCCCATAGGACCAATCGGTCCAAAAACACGTTTTTTATACAAAACTCGATGTGTTTTGTTTGTTTGTAAAGATATTTGAAATAAATTTGGCATTCATATTTTTTTTAAGGTATTTAAGCACTGTGTCAAATTTTATTGAAATCGGTTGACTATATCATATAGCTCCCATAGGAACGATCGGTCAAAAAAAAAATTTTTGCTTAAAAATTCTTCTGTTTTTGGTTTTTTGTGAAGAAATCGGACTTTATTACAAGCTAGTGGTACAGGGTATCCTAAAGTCGTCCGCGCCCGACTTTTTTTTAAATATTTTTGATTTTGATGTTAGTACAATTTGAATACTAAAATTAATTTAAAGTAAATTCAAAATAAATTTTGACAAAAAGTAAAAATAGTGCATTGAACAATTATCTAATGTTAATTTAACTAATTAAATTTTTTGTAAACAATTCGATTTCGATGTTCGTGCAATTTAAAATACTTAAATTAATTTAAATTAAATTCAAAATTCTTAAAAAAGAAATAGGAACAATGCATGGGAATCGAATCTAATATTTGCTTCAAATTGGACCGGAGATGGCAAGATAATATTTCTTTGCATCTGATATATCAAAAATATAACCGAAGATGGCTATCTTATAATAATTATCCTTCTTCATTAAATTATTTATTAAACCTATGCATTATTTACAGTGTTTTAAAAACTTTAGTTTATTTCACCTACATTCAAATATGAATAAATTAAATGTGTCGAACAGCTTATCGAATATTTGTTCAAAAACACAGATGCAGAATAATCTTTTTTCGGATTTTATGTTTCAAAATTTTATAAGTGTCTTGCTCCAAAATTATGTACAGTAGCATAAGTATATATCTGCCCTAATTAAATTTCTAAGAACATAATGATGTTGCCTAGTTAAAAATTACCAACTTGTATCTGCTTTTAAAAAAATATTTTACTTTTGCAAATTTCTTATCTTTTTCATAAATACATTTTTCTGACCCAATATGTATTCTTTTTTTTTAATCTCGGCGGACCTATGCACAATAATATTTACCACTAATTAAATATGCTCTATTATGACCAAAAATTTAAGCTACGTTTTTTGTCGGTATATAAGCCAATTAAATACACCTGCCTGGCATAATAATCAAATATGCCAATATCGCTTAATTTGTGCACAGCCCAAAAACATAGACTTTAAGCTGCTTTTCCCTAGGGTTACATATTTTTCCCCAGACTCCTGCTGGTTTTTCGGAAAAATGAAAAACCACAAAGAGCACATATAAATAATTAAAAAGAATATTCCACAAATGCGGAAAAGGTCAGCGTATCAAAAAGAAAACATAACAACAACAAAAATTCTAAAACAAAAAAAAAAAACAATATTAAATTACGAAAGGTTGCCGCAGTCGACAGAAGCCGCAGCAGCAGCAGCAATGGCGTCGACTGAAGCAGCGACAGCGACGCGCCGCTCGACTTAACCTAACTTAACTACTTGACAGCAAATTTTGTAAAATGTAATTAACCAGCGGCAACGAGGGCCGCTAAAGCGCGACCGAAATAACATCAGTATTAACAACAAAAACACAAACAGCCCAAAACTGTACAACAAGTACAACAATAACAAAAGCAACAACAAAAACAACAACAACAGTTAGCCAAGCAAAAGAACGGTTAAATGAAAAGCAGGCAAAATGGAAAATCAACAGAGCTCGTTGACATAATTTTCAAGCGCCAGCTATGTGTGTGTGTTGGTGTGTTTGTGTGAATGTGTGTTTATGTGTGTGTGTGTGTGTCAGTGTTTATGTTTGTGTGTGTATGTGCATGTTTGAGTTTATATTATAATAAAATTCAATGCGCAGTGCTTCAACATTTGCTGAGCGCCCAAAGCCAAAACCCGCACGCCACCCCCACAGCCGCTCCTGTCTAGCAATTCGCGCTCATACACTGCCCTCCCTCCAGCCACCACCACCCGCCACTCATTTACCCGACGTTGAAAAATGATGCCACACGTTTTTACGATGCCAAGAGTTTGGGTTCGTGTCATTACTAAATAGGGGGTGGTTCACCCTGCAAACCATTTGTTGAACCTTTTTTATTTATTTTTGTTTTTTTTTTGTTTTTGCTTTGCTTGCTCTACTCTTTACTTCGGTGCTGCCAACTCGACAGCCACAAAATTTGCGCCTCATTTTCACAGGCACGAAGTTCAACACGCGGGTTTGAGTCAATTTGTTGGCTGAGAGCGAAAGAGAGCGACGCTGCGCATACGCTGCCAATGAGAGCAAGCGAGTGCACATATTGCCTCTGTGTGTGTGTGTCAGGAAGCATGCTAAGCAGTGGCTTCCACATGCTGAAAGTCATTTGGCTGATATGGCCCAAACACCCAGGCACTTCAGGCCAGCCGCCCTCTGCACCTGCACCCCTCTGTGCCAGCTAGCTAACCGCCTACCCCTGGGCCCACCTCAATTCAATTTAACTTTCAACTTTAGCTGGCAAACCTATGTGCGCTACCGCACCCCTTAAACCGCCCCTGTATCCACACACATACATGGCTGCTCGTTTTCAGGGCATTTTCCACAAACACACACAGAGAACTGACATTATGGATTTTTCCAACTGGCTGTCGTTTCTGGGCTCCCAGGCAACTCCCGCGATTTCGTTGCCACGTCGAACGAACCAGCGAAACGACGCAACAGACAACGAGTGAGCGAACGAGTAAATGAGCGAACGAGTGCGTCGGAACTTGAGTCCTTGGGCACTCGCTGCCTAAGTTGGTTTGCTGCTCTTTTGCTACTTAGGCATAATAGGCGGCATGGGCTAGGAGGAGACTTTGATAGAATCTGCTACAAGTTGCTCTTATTTCAGTTAGCAATTATATTGAAAAGAAAAACTTCCGCTCAGCAAATACTGTAAACTGTAAAATGCCAGAAAGTCCTTCAAGGATATTACATTAAAGCGAATTGGTTAATTAAGTTGCTATTTAAAAACTATGCCAGTTCTCTAATTGTAATATGCAATAATTTTTATTATTTAGGTGAAGTAATTAAAGGCTTTAATTATTGTAGAAGAGAAATTTTTTTTTTGGCGAGGATTTTTGTTACACAAAAGTAGAAACTTAATTATATACATAAATTATTTGCAATTAATTATATCACAATTCATTAATGTAAAATTCATGGATTATGCAATAGGAATGGGTTACAAAAAAAGGCTAAACTAAAGGTGGTAAAGGTCAAATATCAAGGATATTAAATAAAATCGAATTGAACAATTAAGATGGAATAATCTTTTTTTTTATGGTCTAGCAGGTGAAACAAAACACAGCACTAATAATTTAAAAAAAAATTCAATTATTTTTTCAGAAGAGGACTTTAGTTACTAAAAATTGAAACTTAATTATTTAATTAAATTTATGGATTATGGAATTGGTGGAAAGGCCCTAAGTTCTCTCGAGGAGTATTAAATGAAAAAAAAAAATGGTATACGTAAAGTCGGGCGCGGACGACTTTGGGATACCCTGTACCACTAGCATGCAATAAAGTCCGGTTCCTTCACAAAAAACCAAAAACAGAAGAATTTTTAGCAAAAAATTTGTTTTTGACCAATCGTTCCTATGGGCGCTATATGATATGGTTAACCGATTTCAATAAAATTTGACGCAGTGCTTAAGTACCTTAAAAAAGATCTGAATGCCGAATTTAGTTCAAATATCTTTACAAACAAATGAAACATTTCGAATTTTGTATAAATAACATTTTTTTGGACCGATTGGTCCTATAGGAGCTATATGATACAGTCAACCGATTTGGATTAAATTTAGTACAGTGCTTAGAAACTATAAAGAACTCACGAATATCAAATTTGGTCCCAATATCTTAACAAACAAACGAAACACAACAAATTTTGCTAAAAAATCGATTTGTTGGAAGATCGGCCCTATGGGAGCTATATGATATAATCAACCGATTCCATTCAAATTTAGCACATTGCTTAAGTGCTCTAAAAAATTTCAAACGCCAAATCTAGTTACGATATCTTTAGTAAAAAACGAAATACAGGAAATTTTGCTTAAAAAAAGTTATTTTGGCCGATCGGTCCTATTGGAGCTATATGATATAGTCAATTTTGATGAAATTTAGCACAGCACTTGAACAACAATAAAAAACTTTTAAATACCAAATGATATGATATCTTCATGAACAAACGAATTATCCATCTAAAACCTTTTTTTTGTCGAGTTCGTCTCAAACACCCATATGGGAGCTATATAATTTATCACCGATATCAAAAAAATAAAATAAACTTGTCTCCTATGGAATAATATGGGATCTAATGTGAAAGTTTGGTAACTCTAGCTCTTACCATCTCTGAGATCTAGGCGTTCAAACTGACAGACGGACGGACGGACAGACGGACACGGGTATATCGACTTCTCTATTCACCCTGATCATATTTTAGGTAACTTTGGGGTGTCTCCGATGACTCCTTACATACATTTTCGGCTTGCACAAACTTAATATACCCTTTATACCATACGCTACAGGGTATAAAAATTGAAGCTTAATTATTTAATTAAATTTATAGATTATGCAATAGAAATAAGCCACGAAAAACAAGGTGTGAGTACAGGTGAGATACTATCGACGGCACTATCGATAGTAACGATAAATACAATTTACGGATACTATCGACTGCATTATCGATAGTATTGATAATTTCATTTGACGGATACTATCGATGGTTTTATTTAATATACCGATAGTATACTTTTGTATTAGGTATTCAAAAAAGTTCGGTTACAAATTTTCGTTAAATAGCTCTTAAATGTAATATCTCTGGTAATCTAAATCGGAAGTAGCCAACCTATAGCTTATTTGAAAGGTAGCATTTTGGGCTTTGTTTTGTTAGAAAACATCATTAAAATCGCATTGTTCTATGAAAAGTTAGATACGTTCAAAAATGACTGAAAATTTGGATGTCTTATGTGTATAAGGAAGAAGTAGGGAGTAGTAGTGAGAGCTAGTAAAATAGTCCGCTGAGGTGATGCGGCAGCTACCTTTTGTCTATTTAAGAAAGAAAGTATTAAGTACTCGAAACTACTATGTCTACTTTTCGGAATTACTAAATTAAAAATTAATCGAAAGAACGTTTTTACACCGAAGTTTTGATAGCAAAGCAATGTTCCGCATGCTGTATGCGTTACTGAGATTGAGTCTCAAGACTTTTTAAGAAAGCCCTCGTTCCCAGTTTGTTTTAAATATTTGGCGAAAAGTAAGCAGATTTTAGTTGTAATTGCTTATTATTCGCAACTAGTTTAAACAACTACTGCGTTAAGAAGAAATGGTTTTTTAGATTGAACACAATATTTTATTTGTATTATTTCTACTTTATGTATCGGCAAACCGATAGTGGCTCCATTTCAGTCTCAGCCTTATTTTCGGATAAGAATAGTACGTCAGTAATTTGAGATTATTATTTGAATAATCTTGACTTCAAACTGAGTACTGTACCTCGCCAAATCTCGTTTTTCTTCAATAGCTAATATGATATGGTGATTTTCGATCGCAACGGTTTAGCCAGAAGAATTTTAGGAGCGTTTCCTATTATTTGAATAAAGATTAGAAGCTTTAAATATCTCCTATGTAACAGGATAGAGACTTTGTAAACAGGATCATTGGGGATAACCTTTGCCAACGATGAGATCATAAATGAATTTTTAATAAAGACAAAAACTTTTTGAAAGTTGAGAGAGCCTGAGAAAGATCATGCCAAAACCAAATTAAAAAACAATATATTGGAAAAGATTCGTTAAGCAACGTACACAAAAATTTCAGATAAAAAAATTTTTTTTTTTTAATTATGCTAAGTAAAAACAAAAGATTGCCAATAATGTGGCTTTTATATTTTAGATATAATGTTTATCAAAGTCATTAAAAAAAAATGGCGGACGTAAAGTCGGGCGCGGACGACTTTAGGATACCCTGTACCACTAGCTTGTAATAAAGTCCGATTTCTTCACAAAAAACCAAAAACAGAAGAATTTTTAAGCAAACATTTTTTTTTGACCGATCGTTCCTATAGGAGCTATATGATATAGTCAACCGATTTCAATAAAATTTGACACAGTGCTTAAATACCTTAAAAAAGCTATGGATGCCAAATTGTATTTCAAATATCTTTACAAACAAACAAAACACATCGAATTTTGTATAAAAAACGTGTTTTTGGACCGATTAGTCCTATGGGAGCTATATGATATAGTCAACCGATTTTGATCAAATTTGGTACAGTGATTGGGAACTATAAAAAACTCTTGAATACCAAATTTGGTTACGATATCTTCATAAACAAACGAATTATTTATCTAAAACTTTTTTTTTGTCGAGGTTGTCACAAACACCCCAATGGGAGCTATTATAATTTAACCCCGATATCAAAAAAATAAAATAAATTTGTCTCCTATGGAATAATATGGGATCTAATGTGAAAGTTTGGTAACTCTAGCTCTTCACCATCTCTGAGATCTAGGCGTTCAAACGGATCAGACGGACATTGGGTATATCGACTTCTCTATTCACCCTGATCATATTTTAGGTAACTTTGAGGTGTCTCCGACGACTCCTTCTATATGTTACATACATTTTCGGCTTCCACAAACTTAATATACCCTTGGTACCATACAGTACAGGGCTCTTTTTGCGTCGGGGGTTAAAAATAGTAGTCAGACACTGGAGAGATGTCGCAGAAGAGAGGGACAAATGGAGAAATGTTGTTGCGGAAGCTATGGTCCTACAAAGGCTGTAAGCCTTAATAGAAGAAGGGCGCGAATCCGAGCTCCGAAGAAGTAGAAGACAATTTCAGCAAAATAGGATTCGGAACACTGGAGAGATGTCGTTGAAGAGAGGGACAAATGGAGAGAGGTGGTTGCGGAAGCTATGGTCCAACAAAGACTGTAATGCTAAAAAGAAGAAGACCCGAATCCGAGCTCCAAAGTTGTAGAAGACGATCTCAGAAAATTAAGAGTCGGACTCTGCAGATATGTCCTTGTATAGAAGGACAAATGGATAGGGATTGCTGCAGAAGCTGTGGTTCACCAAACACTCTAGAGCTAAGAAGAATGTGTCCGAGCACCAAAGCTCGCATAGCACACGTCTAAGCAAATATCTCTATGCTTCTCTTCTTCATCATCTTCTTCAAATTTACAGAGCATAAACCTCATTTTAAGCTTTCTCAATCTTTTTATCCGAACCGTCAAAGAGTTTCACTTACTCTTACACTCTCTGGTTCTATTCTCTTTCAAATATTACATCTCTTAGCACTTAACCACCAAAAGCACACATCATGTGGAAATCATCTACTTCCAAGTTTATCAACGTACCGGATTCAGTTTTTCAAACCCACTTTGACTATTTTATAGCATAAGTCAATAAATATGACCACATTTACTTACATGCCATTTCATCAAATTCAATTGCCACATCCGCCTCGTTTGTTGCGGGTTGAGCAGCTCCAGGAACCAAGAACAATCTATAACACCACATGTTTAACCTTTGGGGTGGTGTTGATGGGTAGTTTGGCTGACATCTGAGAGTGGTGGCTCTTGCCTTTGGCCTATAGACCGTATAGACAGACGTACATACCCACACTCCGGTAGCTTTTGAGGACTGGCTTGCGTCGCAGTTTTGTTTACCGTAGCTGATCCTGTCCAGGGGTTGCTATGGTCACTCGATTGCTGCAATTAATATTAAAATAAAAATCATTTTTGGTGGATGCTTGATGCTGGGCTCTAACTCTTGGAAACTTTTGTCGGTTGTCTGGCAGTCGCTGTTCTTGGCAGCAGTCTATAGAGAGAGACTAGTACAGCTATGCGGGGTGGGTGTCGGGTGAACGTGTTGGGTGGGTGGAAGTGTGTATATGTGTCTGATGTGTGTGTTAATGCATATTTCAGACACGTGCAGGATACGCTTCTTTGATTTGATTTTACTTTTTGTTGTAGCGTTGTTATGCCTAGGAGGAGTTGGGGTATATCTAGCAGGGTATATGCAGCAAAACCTTGACATGGGTGCTGGCAATGATTCAAGGATTAAAATATTTGTAAAGACCTTTTTTTTAATAAAAACAATAAGAAGTTTTAGCCGATTATGTGTTGGGCTACAAATTAAAGTATTTTCTTTTGGATGGGCGTTATATTTTAATTACAAAGCAAGTTTCTAGAAATGTTTTTTTGAGGGTAGCTTAAGAGCTGTGTATTAGAAAAGGTCAAAAAAATGTAATTAAAATTCAGTTGCTTGAGTTATGGAATTTTGGTAACGTTAGTAATTATGATTGAATAGGAATTTCAATTCTAGCTTTGCAGGCGGGTCCAATTATGCTTGGGATTATTTGTAATCTTCACTTGGGCGTTATAGCTGTTTTCAGAGGACTTCTGGCTTTATTATTTTTTTGCCGGTTTATGGTACAGGAATAATTTTTAGGATACTTAGTATGGTTATAACTCAACTTGCTATATATTTATGATGAAAAACAGATATGCGGATTGGAGAATTTTTTCTTCGGAGCGAGACTTCTTAAGTATCTTAAACATTTTTTATATGATTCTGTACTTTTTATGAGGGGTAGTTCCCTCACAAGAACCATCTTTTTTTACACTAAGTTAGGTACTCTATGTCGAAGGATTAATTTTTACGATATTCAGCATGGTTACATCCATTCTTGGCATACATTAATGTAGGGAAAAGGATATGCGGAATTGGGGAATCTTTCTTTTGGAGAGAGACTTTTTAAGTATTTTGAATATTTGAAATGTGATTCTGTCCTTTTTTATGAGCGTTAGTTCCCTACCAGTGCAGAATAGTAAACCCAAACAAGAACCATATTTTCTTACACCAAGTTAGGTACTCTATATCGATGACACTTATTCACCACGGCGGGTATTATGGATGTCGATTCGATGGTTTCGTTAGTATTTTACAAAAGGACACGGAACTAGTCCGACGGTACGGAACTCACCGATGATATTTATTTTTAAGTCTTGGACAATAAATAGACCATTCGAATTTGTGAAGTGTTTTTTTAATTATATTCTTTAAAGAAAATCAAAAATACATATATTTTTAAGAACCGCAATTTTCATATTTTGTATGGAACAAAAGAACACGGAATTAATCGAAAGTTACGGAGCTCATAGGGGATGTTTATTTTAGATCTTGGATGACACCTAGACTATTGGAATTTTTTAAAAGGATTTTTTTAAATTATATTCTATAATGAAAATAATCAAAAATGTATAATTTTTATGAACCGCAATTTTAAACATCTTTATTCAAATTTTAAAGAGGGCACGGAACTAATGGAACGGTACGGAACTTATCGGTGATATTTTTTAGAGCTTGGATGATAGGTGGACTATAAGATTTTATTAATGGGATTTTTGGAAATAATAAAATAAATTAAATTTTAATGGGAAAATGGTTAGAATTGAAATCTTCTCTTTTTCCATCCGAACAGAATTTTTTTAGCAATATAAGTTTTTATATTACGTATGGCTTATAAGTTTATAAATTAGAGTATAGACTAGAGATACTTGTACTTCCGCCGTAGTCCTATATTGGTTTCCAACTCAACTCTTGGAGGTTCCAAATTTTCGGAAAGCAGTTACTATTTCGAACTGTGCCCCAGTTTTAAGTGATAAAATAAGCTTCTGTAAAAATACATCCTAGTAATTACTTTAATAAAAGTTATTGCCAAAAATAAAATTCCATACACAAAAACCAAGACTTCCGCTTTATATATGAATTGAATAAATAAAAGCCATACAGATTTCTAATAAAGAACATTTAATAACTTCATAGGCGTGAGTTTCTTTAAGTTTCAAAGGACTCCAAACCCATCTCTAGCTGCTGGCCCAATTTTGCATATGTTAATTACTTGCTTTCTTGAATTATGAGTTTTTATGAGTTTCTCAAGACTCTCAGGGGTTTGTTTTGAAATATTGTCGTTTGCAATTTTGTTATACATATTTAGTATTTGGGGGTTATATTTTAATTACTTTCGTTGCATATAAGGAATGAGCAGTTAACTTGTGTGTAAGCGTGGAGTTAGACAGCTTAAAGACATTAGGTGATTATTAGGAAGATATTTTTACGGTCTTAGTCAGGGTTGTAGAAAGAAAAGTTTGAGCTCGGTGGTGAATACCTTCGGGCCATACTTTTTTTGTTTCAAGTCATGCTTCCTTGGAAAACTTTGGGCACGAGAGTTCCCCCAACCTCGTAATAGGCCTGGTCTTAGTGATTTCGAAATACGGAGTTGCTTAGTTATGATAAGTAGCCTTTAGTAGTTGTAATTCCTCATGCTAATATGGACAAGAAAAAAAGAGAGATTAATTTAATTTTTTTTAAGATTTTGGGCATATTTTCAATTTCTAACAGCGCAATTCCGGCAATGGCATCCCAAAATTTACAAGAGCAACTCGGTCTTATTGAAATATGGCTGAAAAAATGGAGAATTTTAGTAAACACGCAAAAATCAGTCCAAACTACGTTCACATTGAAACGAGGAAAATGCCCTCTTGTAACGTTAAATGGTATGTCCATACCGGATGAAGAATCTGTCAAATACCTTGGAGTGCATTTGGATCGGCGACTCACGTGGAATAAGCATATAAAATCAAAGCATATGCAGCTTAAAATTAAAACCAGAAAGAATGTATTGGCTTCTAGGTCCGCGATCGCAGCTTAGTTTGGAGAATAAAATTCGGCTTTACAAAGCAGTTCTCAAGCCAGTCTGGACGTATGCCATGCAGCTCTGGGGGACGGCGAGCACCTCAAACATCGAAATCCTGCAAAGGTATCAATCGATAACTCTTAGAAACATCGCAGGCGCTCCTTGGTATGTAAGCAACCAAGAAATTCACAAAGACAATGTTCCTTACGTCAAAGATGAAATAAGCAAATCATCGCTAAGATACTTAGAGAGACTATCAAACCATGAAAATTCGTTGGCTATTAACCTACTAGACAATAGTATGGATGTTAGACGTCTGAAGATATATCATGTTCTGGATCTTCCAGATAGATTTTTATAATATTCAGAGTTTAGTAAATAATACGTAATAAGTAATATGTATTAAATAACATAATGAATTATATACAATTTAAGTATATTGGTGTTGCTCACTGGAGCATAACCAACCCCGTTATATTTATAATATAAACAAATTTGTTAAATGTCAATATGACAGATCGCAAATAAAAATAATACAAAAAAAAAAAAAAAAAAAAAAAAAATATTTTCAATCAATATACAGCACAAAAAACAATTTGTATGTATATTTAAGCAAAAGATAGTTATTTATTCTTCCCTTTGGTTGTAGTATTTAGTTCTGGATTATACCCGCCAAGTCACACTACCTTGAGATAAGGTATTCAGATCTGGGGTACTGATGTTAAGGCAAACCGATATTGGCTCCATTTCAGTCTCAGCCTTATTTTCGGATAAGAATGGTACGTCAGTAATTTGAAATTATTTCTTGACTTCACTCTGAGTACTGTACCTCACCAAATCTCGTTTTTCTTCAATAGGTACAATGATAGGGTAATTTTCGAACGCAACGACTTAGCCAGAAGAATTTTAGGAGCGTTTCCTATTATTTGAATAAAGATCACATACTTTAAATAGCTCCTGGTAACAGGAAAGACACTTTGCCAACTGGATCATTGGGGATTACCTTTGTCAACGATGAGATCGTAGATGAATTTTTAATAAAGACGAAATTGTTTTGAAAGAAGCTCTTGAGCAAGATCATGCCAAAACCTAATTTAGATAAAAATATATTGGAAAAAATTCGTTTAGCAGCGTTTCACAAAAATTGCAGGTAACAATTTTTTTTTTTTCCAAATTTCGGGTATGCTAAGTAAAAACAAAAGATTTCCAATAATGTGGCATTTATATTTTAGATATAATGTTTGTCAAAGTCATTAAAAAATAACATAGAGTAGTTGATTCTTAGAAGTAGATTTGGGGTGTTCACGCTTGCTGTTGAGTTAAGGCGCTAAAAACTTGAGCAAGTTTGCAACAACAAAAGGAGCATGACTGTGTTTCAACTTTAAACATAATTTTTTTTTTCAAGCTACGGAATAATAGGGTCTATACTGTTAGCTTAGTATAGTATAGACCCTATTAGTACAGTACAAATAGACAAAAAAAAGGGTTGACCAGGATAAAATTGCATGTTGGGATTTCTTGAACTTTATATGTGAAGGACCATCCAAAAAGTCTAAAGCCAAAATGGAGACCTTCTCTCTCCGTAAGGTTTTCTGTTATTTTGACAAACTTTTGAGTCCATTTATCTCGAATTCAATAAATCGTACACAAAAATTTGCAAAGCAAAAAATATTCAAAATTGAATTAAGAATTTTATTTGTAATGGAAGGTATACCCAGAAGTTTGTACTTTAGGCGGTAGAGGTCGCCAAAAAATCAGGAACGAAGAAGCACAACAACTCAACTGATAAACTAACAAAAAGTGCGTTCACGCTTAGGTCGTTGAGTTTTTGTGCAATTTTTCAGCTCTTCAGCTCAGAGCAGTGAATAACTCAATTTCACTAGTTTAGACTAAAGGAGTACCTTGATTTCAGCAGCCTTTCATCATATTTTTCTTCTTACAAAAGATTTACATTTATATCTCAATAAGCACAAAAAAACTTTATCAGAACTTTATTATCTTGAAGTGTCTAAGGCAGTTTGGTTCTTTATACTTGAGATTATTGTTGACATATAACACCATCAATAGATTATCTAAACTTCTTCAACCATTTATCATCTTTTGCCGTAAGAAAAAGAATTTCAGTTCTTGCAGGTGACTTAGATATATTGCAATAAGTGATATAAACACCAAATACCACAAATCAATCATCCATATTTCTTAACCAATTTATCATCTCGAACTGTATGATATGCAGATTCTTCTCAGTTTACAGCTGAATGAGAGTCTTATAAGCACCATCAGATTACATTCATTTAACCTATGATCTCAATAGGAAAATTGAATTACATCTCGAAAAGAACTTCATCAACCACTATCTTAAAAAAGATTCGCTAATTCTTCTCCTAGAAGAGTTTATTTTACGTCAAAATAGAAATATATAAAAACACTAAAGGAGTACTTTACTAAACTTAAGCAGTCTTTTTCACAGGAGACCTACAGGAGACTTACATTTATATCAAACTTCTTCTGTCTTTTATTATCTCAAGCTTACACACAGGGTGCGGATCCACAAGCAGTTTTCGTGTCCGAACCACCCGTAAATTTTGAAAAATGGGTTGCAAGTATTTTGAGAGCCCTGGGGTATGTACAATCCAAAGTACAGAACCCCCAAGATCAAGAAATAGGCCCACACACACACATAAGGTAGTTCGTTTCTTCCTACTTGACATATAACACCCACAAGAGATTATCAAAATTTCTTTAACCACCTATCATATGTAACCGGCTCTTCTTCCAGAAGGTTTAAAAAATTTTACGAAAATTTAATCTTCGTAAAAAAATGTCAAATTTCCAGCTAACAAAACTTTTAAACGAACGTTCACTCTATGTTCCTTAAATTTCGAAGGTAGTGTTATTAAAAGATAGGGCCTAAAAAAATTCTTTCATTTCGATGAGGGTACTTCTTTTGTAGAGTAATTTTTTTTTTAATATATTATATTATTTATTTATTATATTATTAGTAGTGCCTTATACTGCAAAAATATTTGCATACTTTATATGTTATCTACACTACAAAAGGAACATAAAAAGGTTACTTTGGCTACTAAAAGTACTTCTAAAAGTCTATCTCAGCAGATCAAGTTCTTGTTACCAAAGTAACCAACTTCCATTAACGTAAAAGCAAACATAAATAAGAACTTTGGCATAAAACTTTATGGACTTATTATATATGTCATTACCACACGCTGCTATATAGTTATACTTAAGTAAAAAGTGTAAAAACCTTAAAAGCCAAAACTTTTATTGATATATTTGTTAAAGGTAAGAGTGATTTAAGTGTCAAAATTTTACGGCATAATGCTATCAATAGGTTAAATATCTGTTTATCGTGAGCGCAATAAAAGCTGGAAAGACTTGAAAAGTATTTTTTTTTTTAAGTCCCCAAAGAATCTTTGTCAGCTTATATTATGTTCAACATATTGTCAAGCATGAAAGCCAATTTTTATACACTTACACATACATGCACACATATGCTTGTTGTCATATATAATTTGGATACACTTCAGATAAGGGTTGTATTCATTTTTTGGAAATGTGTGCTTAAGAGCAAAAGACTGTCTGTAGGAATTCCTAGATCTCAGGGCGAAGTAGTGCTAAAGTAAACCACTTTTGTATTTAGAATTCTTTGTGGTTGTAGAGGATACTAGTTTATTTTATATCCGTATTAGCCTACCATAGATAATTCCAATAGAGGCTATATACAGAGTGAACCATTTTTTGCCAGTATATAAATAAAATATTGGGTACCTGCACGATTTGCCCAAATGGAATATTTTTTTGGATCAGATGATTAATCGTCATTATT
The DNA here is from genome assembly GCA_037043745.1 of Chymomyza amoena. Lineage (NCBI taxonomy): Eukaryota > Metazoa > Arthropoda > Insecta > Diptera > Drosophilidae > Chymomyza > Chymomyza amoena. The sequence continues at coordinate 26,050 of JBAMAX010001749.1, forward strand.
GCCTTAAAAATGAGGGTATTCTTTTAGAGTTGCCAAGATTTTCAATAACATTTAGTAATATAATAGAACTTAATTTTGTTTAGTTTAGCAGAAATACGGTCACATTAATCCAAATGCAGAGACATTTTTTAGATAAAACAGAACAATTTTATTCGCGTAAAGAAGCGTAGTGCTATACGTCTGAGCGACGTGAGGTAGGTTTTATGTCCTTGAAGGAAATATTCTTCAAGCCCTTCAACCCCGGGTGGGGCATAGGGCTGCGACAAACTTCCTCCATCCTTCCCGATGTGCGGCCAGCTATGGCCACGTTTTACGCTGTGTTGCTGCTTCGGCCTGTTGATTTCCAATTAGTTCTTGGTCTACCAACTCGCAGTGTACCTTGAGAATTTCAATCGAAGGACTGCTTCGCGATGCTGTCGTTTGGTCTCCTCAATGTGATGGCAATCCAGCGCCACTTCCCGCTGTCTAATTTCGACATTCAAAAGCTTTTGACTCGTTTGCGCCACCATTCTTGATTCCATAAATTTGCGGCCATCGGATCTTAAGAATGTATCGAAGGCAGCGGTTTACAAATGCCTGTAAATTTCTCGTGATGGAGGTAGAGACTCTCCAGGTTTCACAGGCATACAGCAGTACAGATTTGACATTGGATTCGAAGAGCCATCACTTGGTGCATAGGGAAATTTGTCTAGAGTTCCATACTGAAGACAACATTCCAAAGGCGCTGCGGGCTTTACTTATTGTGCTGTAAAGATCCAGTTCCGTTTCTCTGTCTGACGATACATAGATAGATAAAGATTCGTAGATAGTTAAACTGTTTGACCTCCTCAATGGACGTCGGTCTCAGAATAATGGGCTAATGTGCTGAGCGGCCAGTGTGCATTATTTTGGTTTTGTTGCAATTGATCCTAAGATCAGCCATCTCTCCATTCACTTGATTGACACATCTCGTTCATCCCGCTGTTGGTACTTGCCAGGAAACAGATATCGTCAGCATAATCCAAGTGTCCCCATTGGATACCATGTCTCTCAGTTGTACCTACGGTGGCAGTCAGTACATCATCTATCGCCAGTAAAAACAGGATTAGCGACAGAATATCCCCTTGCCTTGCTCCCTGTCGCACTTCGAAAGAGTCAGAAAGCTGTCCATTATGTAGAACGAAGCATCTTGCGGCATGATAGGACTCCTTTATAAAAGCAACAATCATCGGGGAGTCCCTCTCCTATCTAAGGATTTCCAGATCCATTCGCGGTTAACTCGGTCAAAGGGCTTCTCAAAGTCTACGAAAAGAAGGTAGAGCGGTGACGTAAACTCAGTTGACTATTCGAGTATTATACGCAGTGTGTTAATGTGATCGACGCAGGACTGATCACTACGAAAGCCCGCTTGATGCCTCTTATGCGTATTTTCAATTCTGTCCTTTGGCCGTTCGAGAATGATAGTTGCCATTATATTCGGGAAAACAGACGCCAGATATTCTGGTAATACCACGCCAGTTATTGCAGTTCTTAAGGTTTCCCTTTTCGGGTATCTTAACAATAACTCCATCCTTCCAGTCCCTGGTGTATTTTTCGTCTTCCCAAACAGCCTGTATTAGTGGTAGGAGGTTATGGTATGCCATCAAGTCCAGCTGCTTTGTTGACCTTTAAGAGGTTGATCGCAGTTTTGATTTCTGCAGCTTGTTGGGAATCCGGTGTCAATAACCCAAAGGAAATATTATAATACCAGATTGCAATTAAAATTTATATTGTAGAGTATCTAGAGATTCAGCATTTGGTTTGTTATAATGGATGCAGTGTATGTCAAAGTCGTTTCCTCTCGATTTTTACGCTCTCCATATTTTTATCATTATATGAATATAGTATTTTTTTTGGTAGATGTTACTTTGACCACCAACGAACCACACACAGAGCGTATCCCCCGCATTTATAATGCCCCGAACAAAACTCTCTTCCAAAATAATAATAAAAAAAGAGACCAACTCTCTATAGAGTTGTTCTTGTTGTTGTTCTTCTTATTTGGCTTGACGTTAAAGCCACTTTATGCGCTTTTTATGAGCCCGCAGCTATAAAAAAATTGCCCTGCACAAATACTCATTCACACTAGCGCTCATATATGCACACACACACACACACACACACACATACATATACAACACACACTTTTGTATTTGTATTTTATGTTGGGCAGCATATTTATATTTATTGATTTTGTATTAAAAATGTAAGTGCATGCTTTTAGTTTTTAAACCATTTTTTTATGATATTGATATAAAGCATCAAACATATATATAAATATGTATATATATATGTATATATATATATATATATATGTACAAACAATGCTGCAAGTTCAATATAAAATTGAACCAAAAAAAAATGGCAATGATTTTATAGTAAATATTTTTTTAAAACGCATTTTAAGTGAGAAACCCTTTCAGCTTGAAAACACACCCACACACAAACGCACACACACACACACACACACACACACCGATACGGGGCTGTTGTATTTACAATTTAATTTTTTTTATTTTTACAGCTATGACAAACACGCACACACGCACACAGGCACACATGTACAAACAGGAAAAAATACACACGCCCCAAAAGGCACTCCGGGACAAAAATCAATCAAAATCGATTTAAAAGCACAACTTCCGTTGCGGATTTACAATTGTACATATGCACATACATAAGTATTTGTAAGCATATGTACACTGAAAAAAATATCGTTATAGAAAATATATTTATGGTAAGGTAAGGTAAATAAATTATTGTTTTGAATTAACTGCGCAAAATTTTTAATAATAAAAAACAGTCCAAATTCTGAGTTCAACAGAATTGATGATAAATTTGCAGAAATACGGTCACATTAGTCCGACAATCAGTGACATTTTTCGGATGAAGCTGAACGATTTTGTTTGCCGGCAAGATGCATAGAGCGATGTGTCTAAACGACGAAGAGTATATTTTTTGTCCTTTAAAGTAGTTTTTTGAGAAAAAATTGGCAGATTGCGATTAAACTTTTTTTGCATTCCAAAAAAAATACCTAAAAAAGCATACAAAAGCTTTCTAATAGATTTTTGTGGTGGACACAAACAGTGTCAAAACGATTAATATCGCCCCCTTTTCGGTAGTGGCTTGGAACTGGTGGCCATTAAGGTGGGCGCGGTTGGTATGGCAAATTTTTAAGCCAATGATTTAAAAAACGCCACTTCCTAAAAAGTTTCCATTTTACCTGCGCCTGTAAAATTTAAAGACGATCCGAAAGTGTATAACAGAGTCGAAAAGAGGTCAAAAATTTAAGAACATTTTCTAATGAATATTGACCAAGCCGTAAGTTTGAAGAAAGAAAACTGAGGCCCTATGCTCCTCTAGAAGTCAAGGATAGCAGAAAAAGAATCTGAGCGTTAGAAGTTTTGTTGTAAAATATGTTAAGACCTACTTATTATAAAGGTAACCTGTCTTTCTAGGGTTCAATAATATGATTGAAAAAATGTACGTAAGTGTAAGTTTACTTTTATTGTAAGAAGTTGTTTAGAAAATAAAGATCAGTTGATTACACAATCACAAGGACTCCTTGAACTTTAAAAATTAAACGAATTAATCTTGCAACTATCTTCGATAAAATTATCTATTCGTGTATTCCTATTTGTTGGTAATTTTTCTGGCACCAGCCAGCTGCAGCTTTTAACAAATTCTGAAATTTTTTGAGAAAAGTTCCCAGGTTTCATATTCTATAGTTTTATATAAAAAGTTCAAGAGCGTATACTCTTGTACTGATATTCGCGTTATGATTCGAAAAATAGCTATGATCCGAATTCGGTTGTGTACATATAACGCTTGCATATCGTGAGATATTAGCACGAGATAGTCTCATTATTTTAAACCTGTAATCGGTTTGAAATGTTACTTATTCGGTGACTATCTTCGCAAATCCACCTCCTATTTTTCTAAGTGTTTTTTTTATGTACTTCAGTATTTAATTTTTTGCTTAAAGCTGTTAGTTTATTTATCTATAATCCTATAATTATCAATTTTCCGAAGTCATAAAGTTATAACTAAGTAGAAATGTTTATTAGAACTTGAGCTCTTAAATGTCTATATTAGAATTCACGCAAGTCTGTTAATATTAAAAACTAAGACAGCGAAATAATCAGAATGAATTCAAATTAAAAATATTTGCTAATTGAGTCAACTTGGACTATGAAATTTCGAAAATAACACTAGTTATCGAGTGATAAAAGAAAACCGAAAATTACAATATTTTTTTTCTTAAACAACGTTTTCGAATTTTGTTCGAAAACATGTTTTTGGTCACTGTTTTCTGTTATTCGTCAATTCGGCGTGAAAGATAATTAGATCGAAAGGTATTAATATAGTTTTTACAGTGATATATGCTGTAATGTACAGATTAAGTAAAATATTGTTAAAGTTTCAAGCATACCAAAGTCGAAAAAAGTTTAATATTCTACCATTTATTCAACTATTTCGAATATACGGTTTAATCTTACTAACGTAAGATCCTGGAGGAATACAAGTAAACGCAATATGGCGATAACCATATAACAATGAGTTATACCGTCACCCCGACATAATCAACATTAATAAAAACTAACAGATTAAGATGGGTTGGCCATCGTATTTAGAGCAAACGACAGGTGTCATCCAGAACGATTAATGGCTGGAGCAGTGTATAGGTAACCGAAGAAGAGGCCGAATCGAAATCGAGAGGGTTGGATGGAGGTCGATCGAGATGCAGAGGATCTTTGGACTGAGATGTAGGAGAACATAAACACTGACATCGTGATCGAATGACGGCGGTAACTACAACAGACAAAGATCCGAACAGGGTTGTCTGGCACATGATGATGATGATTTTATTCACGAAAGAGATTTTTAAAAATAGCTTTAAGCTTTAAGCTCAAATAGAAATCTTTCACTGAACAGTTCGAGCTTAAGGATCTTTTAACATAGGGTATGAAGTGTAGATGCTATGAAACCATGAGGGAAGAATTTTCTTTCGTAAAATTATTGACGAATAATTGCAAAAATTTCCCAAAATCATATTTTTCGCAAAATACTCGAAATTGGTACTTAAGAAAATAAAAAAGGTTGTCATTTCCGTGATTCTCGACCCAAAATTACCCTAAAAAAAACACTATTTTACGAAGATGAATTTTTTGTGTAAACTAGTGTAATTTTTTTCAAACAGAGAATACAACTCTGTAAGAATATGAACTCCTTAGTGACTGCCATGTTCTTCATCTTACTTTCTCGCTGTGTACATTTGTGCGTGTGTGTGTTTGCCTCATCAATATGTGTTTTTCGGCGTGTATCAGTGTGTGAGTGTGTTCACACAAAATGTTACCAATTTATTTGTTTTTATGCTTTTGTATTTTATTGCCCAGCTTTTCTTTTGCTTTTTATTGTTGCTGATGTTTTCGACGTCGACGTCGCTGCCAACGCACACACACACATGTACACAAATAAAAAGAATATGCGCATGTATGTATGTATATATGGTCAATTTTCAATAACGAAATTGAAACAGAAACACTCACACACACTCAGTCACTCTCACACCCACGCACATACATACAGCTACGCATAGCCAAGCACACACACACACACACAAACATATGCATTGAACGCATTTAACATACAATTCGTTTTTGAAACAAAAGCGGGAATACGGGAAGTGTTGAATTGGGATGGTAAAGAGTGGCAAACAATAAAACAGTGGAAATGGCATAAATACTTAATTCAGGACATTTGAATATTTCATAAGGACATGACCCACATACAAAATAAAACGCACACAAGTCAAGTTATAATAAACACAGATGCACACAAATACAAAACGATAGTGTATAGTATACATATATAAATACTATATGTGTATTTATATAAGGCCAATCTATTGGATATACAATTCCCCAAGCTCCCCGCACAGCTTCAGTTTTTGGTGTTCAATATTTGCAGTTATTGAGTTGTTGCCACTTACACGTACATGCTTGTAATTGAATGTACGTGTGTATAGGTGTGGGCGCATTTCTATGTGTGTGTGTGTGTAGTGCAAGTACCTTGGAATTTTATGAATCTTTGAACAAATTTTAACATGTACATAATACGAATTTGGGGATTTGTGTGTCCCCAAAGGCGCAACAACAACAACAACACAAACAAACACCAATGAACTTCAACTAAATGTCACATAAATAGCTGCACATAAGTGTTGTGGCATCTGTGGAGGCATCTTTGGAGGCATCTTTGGAATTGTTGTCACTAAACTCAAGTATCGTTTGCGTTACTCGTTGCTGACGACAATTGAAGTTATTTTTTATTTTTTTACTCATTTTTTTTTTGTGTTCTCTCCATCGATTTGATAAATTACTTATAACAGGACGTGATGTGGACACGAACAATGCCGGGGTGCAAACAACATGAAGACTCCGACTCCTCACGTGCCAACATCGCGACACGTCTGTGGCTAAAGAAATATATATCAAATGAAATTAATCATATAATACATAAATGTTGTTGTTGTTGTGGCCAGGACCGTCGAAAGGAGTCAAGAATATAATTGTTGTGTGGTAGACCAAAACTGATTAAAACTGTGAGTGCAATGAAACGTTAAAGGCCGCACGGTGGGGGTGGTGGGGTAGCAAACCTGAATTGAGTCAGTACGTTAAAGAAGACAGTTGAGTCTGGCCTATGAACACAGTAAGGTTAATAAATGAGATATTTATCATCTTATAAAGTACTCAATATTTAAACAGCAGCGATTTAGCTTCTTCGAAAAACTTTAAAGGTATTTGCCGAATTAAGATTTATTTTGTGGTTCCCCTGGCATGAATGCCATAATACCAAGTTGGCACTATAATGCTCTTATAGAGAATGTTTTTATTTTCTATCATGTCAGCAGATCTGCGTTCTTAGTATCCTTTCAAGGGAACTAGTGGAGCAAACATATGCATTTATTCAGATAGCCAAGCTGCTATTAGGGCATTGTCATCCAGGTTAAAGAATGCCATAACCACCACCAAACCCTATCCGCCCGGATCAAAGTCGTGCTATGTTGGGTGCCTGGACACTGGGGAGTGGATGGTAACACGATCGCTGACGATCTAGCACGACAGAATGCCTCCACCCTGACTACATCTCCTGCGCCGTTTTGTGGAATTGGTTGGTCCACAATCAAAACCATGATAAACAAATGGGCTGCAGGATAACATAGGAGATACTGGTTCTCTCTTCCGGGGCTTCGTCAAGCAAAAGTACTTGACAAGACTAAAGGTCTTGGCACAGCGGACCTAAAAGTCCTGGTAGCTTACCTATCTGACCACCACACTGTTAGGTATCACCTACAGAAAATTGGCCTATCAGACTCTTCAGAGTGCAGGCTCTGTCTAAAAGATGATGAAACCACCAGACATATTCTTTGTGACTACCCAGCGCTGGTATGGGACAGACCCTGTCACATGGGAAAGGAACGGATTAGTCTCTTCCATCTTAGGTCAATGCCAACAAAAGACCTACAGCAATGCATGCGGAAAGCGGAACGTCTTTTGCTTTTGCTCGCAGCGCCCCATCTCTTTGTGAGGAACCATTTTTGGGGAAAAAAAAAAAAAAATATAGCAGTAGCGGCCTCTATAGCCACGTGACAGTGCACTTGACTATCTATCTTCCCAGAGGTTGTGGGTTCTAATCCCATGTTAACCATGGTCCGGCACTTTTAACTTTTCCTAATTTTCCAATTTTTCCCGTCTATTCCTATATCCTTATCCCTTGCTTCCAATATCCAAATAACCATATTACTGAAATAATACCATTTCTTATACTAAATTAGTAGTATAACTAACTAAAGAAAATATCGATAAAATCCAGTTTGAAAAAACTAATATAATAAATAACTTTAAAAAATAATTTTTAATAATAATAATGTATTTATACTGTGTAGAAAAAAACAGCTCAACTTAAGGCAAATCCTGCTGAAACCAGTAGTGAATTGTAAGCAGCTGCAACTGAAATTGATTGATTTGATATATGTAGTCGCTTAGCTGTTTAAAGTTAGGGAAATTAAATTATTTATAAATAATAAATAATAATAATAAATGGAAATTGCGCACATTTTGGAAATTCAGAATTAATGTAATTTTTTTTTCTTGTTTATTGTTATATTTAAAGTATGTCAGTAAGTCTAGAAAAAAAAAGTTAAGTCCGCATTTTCTCTGAGAACTAACTTCTATAATTAGTCTTAAATGCAATTAAAAATATGCGAATAGTAATTGATTCCCTCCCTGGACATCGATTCGATTTTAAATCTTTTTTTTTTCTAACAATTAAGTCGATTTTTGTTTAATGAGAATTGATATTATTGAGTCATGCAACTTTGCGATGTATGAACATTAGGGAGGATGAATTTCTATTGGGCAAAAACAAGTTTAGGGGCTTTCAGCGATCTTGATACTTTGGTTCACGAATTTTAAGTCACTCTTTCAAAATCGGTTTTTTTTTTGTAAATATTGAAAAATCGACTTAGATCTTCCATTTACATTTTATTTTTTGCGATATTTGGGGAAAAATTCACTTGTGACATTTATTTTTTCACACTTCTTTTTTAATTGACAAAAGATTATACAAAAAATCAAATGAATTGTTATTTTTATATTAAGTTTTACACTTTATATCAAGACTATTATTTTTTTCAAGTTTTGAATTTTTGTCTATTATTTATTCCGTTATTGTGAGTTGTGGAATTAGATTCAATTGAATTTTGTATGAATAATAATTTTTTTTTATAAATATTTCCTATTCTGTGATTATTTGCGGTTTTAACTTGCTAGCGCCTATCGTTTTAGTGCGATTAATTGTTAAATCGATTTTTTCTTGAGAATCGATTGGAAGGATTGATTTTCGAAAATTAAAGATCTATCTCAGCTGGACGGTTAATGAGTGATATCTTTTTTTCTATCAAGCTTAAAGTCATGATTTAAAGTTTGAAAGTATTGCCAATAAAAAATGGTTATTACTATTATAAATTTTATTAACCGAAAAAATGCTGGAAAATTTATTTTTTAGATAATTTTAATTACTTTAACAAAATATATGGGTCCAATTTTTGAAAAAATCTGCCTGTTTTGGGATACTTGCAAATTATTGGAAAAATACCAAACACTATTTCCAACTTCTAACTTTAAACAGGCATTGAACCAAGTAATGTACAATCTTGATTTAAGACTTGTTTGATAGATAATTTTATTGGCAAAGATATTGATCTTTCAATCATGACCCTAAATTTGATAGATACAAATTTCCCAATGAACTTTTATTTTTGAGCCTTCGTTTGTAGTACTACTAGCTGACCATACAAACTTTGTTTTATCATATAAACTATTTCTAGATAATTTCTAGTGAACAAAAATGTCGGGCGCGGACGACTTTGGGATACCCTTTACCACTAGCTTGCAATAAAATCCGGTTCCTTCATAAAAAACCAAAATCAAGAATATTTAAGCAATACTTTTTTTTGACCTATCGTTCCTATGGCAGCTATATGATATAGTCTACCGATTTCGATCAAATTTGACACAGTGTTCCAATACCTTAAAAAAGATCTGATTGCCAAATTAAGTTCAAATATCTTTACAAACAAACGAAACAACGAATTTTGTATAAAAATTTTATTGGACCGATTCGTCCTATGGGAGGTATATGACTACTCACCCTCATCATATTTTAGGTAACTTTGGGGTGTCTCTGACGACTCCTTCTATATGTTACATACATTTTCGGCTTGCACAAACTTAATATACCTCTTTGTACCATACGGTACAGGATATAAAAATATGCTCAAGCTTTTATAAAGCTGGACATCCTTTAAAGTAACTTTTTGTTTAGAGAGTATTACAGATCAGATAAGCGTATCTGCTAGTTCTGAAACTTGTCTTCCAAAAAACCTATTTTTATCCGCTGCGGGGCTTGAAGAAGCACAAAATTTATTTTTAAAAGCACAATTCATATATATATGGAAAGCATTGGTAGCTGAAGGTCTTTGCTGCCAGTTCTATAAATAAACGCCCTACCTTATTAGTTTAGTTTTTAAACTACTCTAATAATATTAAATAAATATGGAAGGCATGCAAGAATATATTTGTTGAATCATGTCAATAAGTATTCCCAAAGCAGATAAACAATACGCAATGACGACTATTTTGCTCACACTGTGACGTCACACTTATTAGCGCACATACCATATCTGACGTAGTCGTAGATAAGCAGTACGCAATGTTCTTGCTATTTTTAGCACATCAACAATGCAAAGAGAGCAAAAGAGGCTGATTGTTTGCGGTTCGCTCTCATGTTTGTAGGCTTATTGAACTGCTTGCTGTCAAACATTGCGCTCTGCTTGCTGGAGCGCTCTCTCACTCTCACGGAGCTTCCTATGACGTGTTTGCAAACATGTTGGACTCTTGGCTGACAACATGAGAAGCACTCAGTGTGTTGGCAGCTGCTACAGAGTTGGGAACAGAATTTGGAACAATGAGTGCCATTCCGAAATCCCCCGATTGGATAAATTTCTTTGAGTTATTTAGAGAGTTACCTGCAATCTGGCAGGTTAGAAGTAAAGTTTACAAGAATCGACGCAAAAAACAGACTTCCTTTCAACAGCTGTTAAAAGTATATCAGAAAATTGATGCCAGTGCCACAGTAGATGGCATGCGTAGACGCATAAACATCTTGCGCACATCCTTCAATCGTGAGCTGAGAAGAGTGGAACAGAGTGAACTGGGAGCAGTACATGAAGATGATATATACGTGCCCCAGCTATGGTACTATCCTTATTTACTTTTTTTGCGAGATGAAGAGAATAGCGCAAAGAAAGTACAGTTGGAGCCGTGGGAAGATAGTCCCATTAAATTGGAAATCGAAGAGGAGGCTCTCGAAAGCGTAAGTCTAGACTTAAGCTTGGTTATTGAATATATGAAGGAATTTTTTACAATCTTCGCAGAAACAAGTGGATCCCATAGCTATGCCTACAAAAAGAGTACGCTGTGAGGATGAGGATATACAGAATAAGTCAGCCCTGCCAGAGAAATATGAAATTCTCAAGCAGGCACTGGACAAACTTAATGATAGACCTAGAGATGAGGCAGCAATCTATGCTGAGGCCTGGGCCACATCCTATCGCAAGCTGGATGATACACAAAAACTGCTGGCTAAAAAAGCTATTGAGGAAATTTTTGTGCTGGGTCAGATTCAGAAATTGCAGTTTAATAGTGTTAGATTTACGACGGAATAAAATTTAGAAAAAGAAAAATGTAAATTCTTAACTTTAATTGAAAAACAAATAAAAAATTTTTATTTTTGAAGCAAATATGTAAACAGCGTTTCTCTAGTAGTTCGCAACATAATCTATTCCTTGCATTTATAGAGTATACAAACTGCGTTTTATTTCATAACTAATTATCACGATGTGCCTAGAATTACTTATACAAAGCATAGTAAAGAGTACTCCAAACTTAGCGCATAAAACGAAGCAAAAATAAAATCTTTGATAGCATGCAATAAATTAAAATGCATGGGTTGCCTATATCTTTTAATGATCGTTTATGGTAATAACTTTACATAATGTTTCGCCTAGCAATATTTGTATGCAAGTGGAAAACAATAAATGGTGACGATCATTGCTGGCAATGCTGACGTCACAACTAGTTGGGTGTGCGTCATTGACATAGATGAAATAAAATGCAAATAAAAAAAATGCAATTTGCGTCATGAACTCTGTATTGTAAGAAAATTAAAATAAAAATTAAAAGGGCATTCGTAATGCCTAAGAATCAGTGAATAAAATTGAATTATATTTAATTTTTGCGTCACTCAATTTTGTACGACAAAAAAATTCAATTTTTTAAAGGGTCTCTGCGTCTAGCAATCGGGAATCCAAATACTCAGAATATTCTTGAAAGCGATTGTTATTACAACGAATTAATGCCATCAAGTATTGACACAAAATTAAAATAATGTTCAACGGTGCTACCTATTTCACGTTTTATAATACGTTTCGTATTATAATGTTTCGTATGAGTTTTCACCTCCATGATTCCAACGCATTAAAATGAAACTTATATTGTGCAAAATGTAGGAGTTATGCCTATGACATAGTGTAAATTTTACCATGATACGTTCAAGCATACGAACACAATCGGTACCACACTGATTTTATATACATATTAACAAATTTACTATTAGCGCACTACCTCCTAGCGCATGTTGCCCTCTTCACTACTTTCAATGAGAACATTTAAAAATTTATTTTTTTCACAATTTGTTATCGATGAGCATGGTTTTGAAGGCTACTCATAAAATCTATTTGTGAACAAAGAAATTATCTTAGGTTTTGCGACTGAAAAAACTGATTTTTATTTTATGATATTTATTATATTTTTTTTGAGAGAAAAATCTACAAAACTTGCGCTCAAACTTTTATTTAGTCGAACCTTTCGTCTATGGAAAGAATCAAGATAAAAGCGAAAAAAAGTATTTATTTCAGGCGAAGTATTTTTCAAAAATCATTCTCACCGAAAGCAATGCCAGAAGACAGTCCCAGCTTAAGGAATTAGTTGTTTAAAAAAGAAATCGTCGTGTTTCTGAGTTGCTGATATCTCCTTAGATTTCTTGACTCAGCACTCAATTCCTACTTTTACTTGCACGTGGTGCACCCTGGTAACTTGAGCAATTTTGAAGAAGATACTGTAACCAATCCTTGTGGGAGTCTAGGTCAAGGCTAACAAAACTGGGACTTTTTCAGGCTTTTCCAACATACTTGGTCTAAGGGCTACGGAGAGTACGAGTAGGAAGGCGAACGAATAGCATAGTCATTCAACGGCTATCTTTGCGTAATCCGTAGCGTCTGCTCGCCAGGTTAGGCGCGGCAGCAAGCTGTCGTCTGTCTCGGATCGAATAGCTCGACTTACAAACGTGTTATGAGTACCATCCTTGGCCTCATCACTCATCGACTTGAGCACCAGTCAATGTTTAAGCGTGAAAAGTAACAACACTGGAAACACTGCTCGAAGAGGTTATCGTCTTATTACGAGAATTCCTCCTGGTTCGGCAGCTGGAACAATGACTTTGAAGGTGCCTAATTCACGCGAACTCAAATACCTAACATCGGCTTAGTATCTGCCAAGAATTCATTAATAGAGTTTGCTAGAAGATGAAGGAAAACTGGGAGTCGAGGATGACCAAAGAAGAAGAAACTTCAATCTTTAGAAACAGTTTGTAGAAATTTATTTTTATTTTAGCTTCCGGACACGATGTCGGCTTATTTATGATCCGGTTATTATGAAGGTTGGTACTAAACGAAATATTTAAATTAAGCTATTTTTTTTTGAGGTTTCTGCTATAGGTGAATTTGTGTTAATGTGACATGAATTTTGCACCTCCAAATCCGATGTGCAGGCTGCTGGAGCAGGGGATTTCTCGAAACACGATTACCCCTGGGAGACTTTCTAATCATTACGTTTTGATCCATGTTTAAATTAACTCTTATTCAGGTTGGTAGTTTTTCCGCGATAGTTATAAGCCCAAAGCGGAAGCTTAGTAGGAACTACCATGCTCTGATGACTAAGCACATGTTGGCAGTAAACTTCCGGGAAGTCTGTCGACGCTATCGTTGGCTCGCGAGGAGCTCCTCCGCTACCGTGCCTTCAACACGAGTCTGGCAACTCATGTGGGGGCTTACAATGCATTAAAGCATAGGTTGTTAGCATGATTGGTTATTGGATGGCGCCAAATCACTCGCCAATGCGCTAGGAGAATCTTAGACACTCAGGATTTATAAGGAGTTCGGTGCCATCCAAAAACCTCTATGAGACTCTCCCCTCCTAGCCGCTGAACGCTGTCCGGGACTGCTTATTGGTTATTCGAGGCCCTATGCTCCAACCGGAGATAAAGGAATTGATGATGACGATGATTTTTTTTTTAAATTTTTGTTTTTTTTGGGAGAACAGACATAATGACACTCTTAAGCTTAGCAATTTTTTTAAGCACATTTTTTTTTAGCTTATTTTGTAAACATTTTTCAAATCTATCTTATTTCATCTTCCAATTTCTGGAAACACTTATTTATCTATTTAGCCATTACAACGGGTTGTAGGTCTTGCCCTCGGAAATTATCTCCCGTCAGCGGCACCTATCTTGATCCTAAGGCTACAAAGACTCTTCATTGCATGGCAGAGGCGAGAATGTCTGTGATCGAAGTCCTTTCAGTGACTTTTGCTGGAAAACCTTTTCTCGTCCATGTGAGATGACGGTTTACTGTACTCGTCTGACTAAGTCAGAGTCACCGTAAAGCTCAAACAGCTCGTGGTTCATACCACTACGGAAATATCATCATCCACATTTTTTATTACGGAGATTCGTTGAAAAATTTTTCGCTCGAAAGCTTTTATCGTATGTTGGTAATGTTCATGCATCAGCGCTAGAAGAAGCATAGAAGTCCCATGGTTTTAAAAGTATAAGTTTAAGAGTTTTTACTTGCATGATTTCAACGTATCGAAATAGTGCACAACGTAAGAGGTATGAATATAATTTAGTGTATATTTTACCTTGATACACTCACGCATACGAACCCAATCGGTACCACACCGATATAATTTTTTTTTTTTTTACAAATTTACTGCTTTTCAGGATCCCAGAAAATTTTTTTTATTGTTTCAGAGCAAAATGTATTACTTGCGTTCAAATTATTATTCCGTTCGTTTACGAACAGAATTAGGATATTGGGGAAGACACAAAAATCGTATGGTGGGGGGAGGGAATTTTTGTATATAGAGAGAGGGCTCTACTCTTGAACTTCTAATAAATTCCAAAGTACCACCGCTATGCAAAAGTTATAAGGCGACGAATTTCCTTACTGACATCTTTTTGTGTAACATGAATGTTTGTTCCCAAGTAGACGAAATCCTTGAGTACTTCGAACTATCCAAGCCGCGTGGTGGATCAAAATCTTGAAACAAGATTTTTTCCATATGTTTACAATAAGAACGATTATTATTAATTTTCAGTTATTTTTTCTTAAATATAAAATTTTAAATCTTCTAACATATACCTAGACAAGTACCTCCAACAATATGCGCCTGAAAATTCGATAGCTAGCAATAAAGTTATCGATTTAAATAACGTCAATCGAAATAATTATACCCTGTACCGTATGGTACCAAGGGTATATTAAGTTTGTGCAAGCCGAAAATGTATGTAACATATAGAAGGAGACGTCGGAGACACCCCAAAGTTACCTAAAATATGATCAGGGTGAATAGAGAAGTCGATATACCCATGTCCGTCTGTCCGTGTGAACGCCTACATCTCAGAGATGGTAAGAGCTAGAGTTACCAAACTTTCACATTAGATCCCATATTATTCCATAGGAGGCAATTTTATTTTATTTTTTTGATATCGGGGATAAATTATATAGCTCCCATGGGGGTGTTTGAGACGACCTCGACAAAAAAAGCGTTTTAGATGAATAATTCATTTGTTTATGAAGATATCGTAACCAAATTTGGTATTCGAAAGTTTTTTTTAGTTCCCAAACACTGTACCAAATTTGATC
Source organism: Chymomyza amoena (assembly GCA_037043745.1). Lineage (NCBI taxonomy): Eukaryota > Metazoa > Arthropoda > Insecta > Diptera > Drosophilidae > Chymomyza > Chymomyza amoena. Next base: position 41,675 of record JBAMAX010001749.1, read on the forward strand.
AAAATCGGTTGACTATATCATATAGCTCCCATAGGACCGACCGGCCAAAATAACTTTTTTAAAGAAAAATTCGCTATATTTCGTTTTTTAATAAAGATATCGTAACCAGATTTGGCGTTTGGAAATTTTATAGACCACTTAAGCAATGTGCCAAATTTGAACAAAATCGGTTGACTATATCATATAGCTCCCATAGGTCCGATCTTCCAAAAAATCCATTTTTTAACTAAATTTGTTGTGTTTCGTTTGTTTGTTAAGATATTGGGACCAAATTTGACATTCGTGAGTATTTTATAGTTCCTAAGCACTGTACTAAATTTAATGCAAATCGTTTGACTAGATCATATAGCTCCCATAGGACCAATCGGTCCAAAAAAACGTTTTTTATACAAAATTCGATGTGTTTTGTTTGTTTGTAAAGATATTTGAAATAAATTTGGCATTCATATCTTTTTTAAGGTATTTAAGCACTGTGTCAAATTTTATTGAAATCGGTTGACTATATCCCATAGGAACGATCGGTCAAAGAAAAAAATTTTGCTTAAAAATTCTTCTGTTTTTGGTTTTTTGTGAAGAAAACGGACTTTATTACAAGCTAGTGGTACAGGGTATCCTAAAGTCGTCCCCGCCCGACTTTACGTCCGCCATTTTTTTTACAAATTTACTGATTTTGAGGATCCCAACATTTTTTATACCCTGTACCGTATGGTACCAAGGGTATATTAAGTTTGTGCAAGCCGAAAATGTATGTAACATATAGAAGGAGACGTCGGAGACACCCCAAAGTTACCTAAAATATGATCAAGGTGAATAGAGATGTCGATATACCCATGTCCGTCTATCCGTCTGTCCATCCGTCCGTGTGAACGCCTAGATCTCAGAGATGGTAAGAGCTAGAGTTACCAAACTTTCACATTAGATCCCATATTATTCCATAGGAGGCAAGTTTATTTTATTTTTTGATATCGGGGATAAATTATATAGCTCCCATGGGGGTGTTTGAGACGACCTCGACAAAAAAAAACGTTTTAGATGAATAATTCGTTTGTTTATGAAGATATCGTAACCAAATTTGGTATTCGAAAGTTTTTTATAGTTCCCAATCACTGTACCAAATTTGATCAAAATCGGTTGACTATATCATATAGCTTCCATAGGACCGATCGGCCAAAATAACTTTTTTAAAGAAAAATTCGCTATATTTCGTTTTTTAATAAAGATATCGTAACCAGATTTAGCGTTTGGAAATTTTGTAGACCATTTAAGCAATGTGCCAAATTTGATCAAAATCGGTTGACTATATCATATAGCTCCCATAGGTCCGATCTTTCAAAAAATTGATTTTTTAACAAAATTTGTTGTGTTTAGTTTGTTTGTTAAGATATTGGTACCAAATTTAATATTCGTGAGTATTTTATAGTTCCTAAGTACTGTACCAAATTTAATCCAAATCGTTTGACTAGATCATATAGCTCCCATAGGACCAATCGGTCCAAAAACATATTTTTTATACAAAATTCGATGTGTTTTGTTTGTTTGTATAGATATTTGAAATAAATTTGGCATTCATATCTTTTTTAAGGTATTTAAGCACTGTATCAAATTTTATTGAAATCGGTTGACTATATCATATAGCTCCCATAGGAACGATTTGTCAAAAAAAATTTTTTGCTAAAAAAATTCTTCTGTTTTTGGTTTTTTGTGAAGAAATCGGACTTTATTACAAGCTAGTGGTACAGGGTATCCTAAAGTCGTCCGCGCCCGACTTTACGTCCGCCATTTTTTTTATTGCTTCAGAGCAAAATGTATTACTTGCGTTGAAATTTTTATTCCGTTCGAACAGAATCACGATATTGGGGAAGACACAAAAATCGTATGGTGGGGGGTGGGTATTTTCGTATATAGAGAGAGGGCTTTACTCTTGAACTTCTTATAAAGTCCAAAGTACCACCGGTATGCAAGAGTTATACGGCGAAGTATCTCCTTACCGACATCGTTTTTTAACATGAATGTTTGTTCCCAAGTAGACAAAATCTTTAAGTACTTCGAACTATCCAAGCCATGGATCAAAATCTTGAAACAAGATTTTTTCATATGTTGACAATAAGAACGATTATTATTTATTTTCAGTCATTTTTTCTTAAATATAAAATTTTTAATCTTCTAACATTTACCAAGACAAGTATTTCCAGCAATATGCGCATAAAAGCTCAATAGCTGCCAATAAAGTTATCGATTTAAATAACGTCAATCGAAATATTTTTTTTATTATTATTATTATTGTTGTTGTATTCCAATTTGCGCAATTTCCGTTTGGTTAAAATTAGAAAACCTCACAAACTCATAAAACTGAAATAATTGTTGGAAAGCTTATGCGAAAATTCTTTTGAAGCATGTATAAGTAAACAAATATACATAGTATTATATATAAACATATATAAATATTATGTTTACATAACTTAGTCAATATTTGTCTGGTTTTGTTGTTTTAAACAAATATAATATGCACTTGAAAATAAAAATAAAAAATATAACGCAAAATCATTTTTATGAGTTAATGGAAAATTTTCACATTTAATCTAAACAGTGTAGCTCAAAGTACGCAACTTCCAAGATAAATTTGTTATTATTTTAATATACGTTTATTTACCGATGGACAGACGTCGCGACGTCCATAGATGATTGTTGTACTATTTGCTTTTGTTATTGTTGTTTGTTGCACGTGCTGCGCAAAAAAGTAGAAAATTGCTTATTTGGCAAACAAAAACAACAACAACAGCCGCATCCTCATTAGAAACAACAACTGCAACAATAACAACACCAAAAAACCCAAAGGACCACCTTATCGGCGCATTAACCGTCAAGAGCGCTAAACTTGAAACCGCTTCTTGACTAGCTTACCCGGTTAGTTCAAACAAAAAGTCGAGCACTTATTGACTACCGTGCGCGTGTCCCATCCCATCCCGTGCACCCAATCCCGCATCCCAGATCCCTAAAAATAAAGCACAACACAATCAATGAGGCAAGGCAAACAGTTTATGCGCCCCTTTTGTATGCTACGCTAAATTTATTTGGCCTGATGCTTCATTTGCTGCCATTTTGTTTGCACATCCACAACACACACGGACGGACGAATAGACAGACAAAGAGACAGACTGATAAACAGTCAGATAGACGGATAGACAGACAGACGCAGCCTCAAGTATGTAATTAAGAATTGCATTTGCGGGATTCTGTGTGAGAAATACTTTTTTTGGTATGAGAAAAATCCTCTCTGCTGTATAACTTATTCTCACACACGCTCATTTGGCAATCTCTTTGATTCTACCCTCAGCTCTCGACGAGAGCTTCTATGAAAGTTGTTTACGCTTGGTTAACCACAAATAGGGGTATGCAGTCGCCGGAACACCTTTAACTTAAAGAAGTTACTTTATTATGGTTTTTTCGGATACTTGAAAAGATAGACTGATAGACAGAGGCACGAAAACCCTCCTGCACCGCACGCTAATTGAAATTTGCGAACATAGCAAATGCAAACCAACTTCAAATATTTGAACGTAAGATCCGGCGAAAAATCTTTGGACAAATACAAGAAACCCATGGTCAGCCCGACATAATAACATTATTTACGACAACCCGATTACTATGGGTTGGCCTCATTATTAGAGTACACGATAGCTATCCTCAAAGACGAAAAATGATTGGACAGTGGGAAGGTAACTAAAGACGAGATCGACCGAAGTTGAGCTGGTTGGAAGGGATCGGTTGGGTTGCAGAGGATTTAGAACTCAGATGTTGGAGAAAAATAACCTGAGATCGCAACGAATAGAGGGTAAAACTTCAACAGGCAAAGACCCGAATAGGATTATCTCACCAATAATGAAAGCTGAAGTCTTTGTAACGGGTGATTTTTTTGCTGGTATCTTTTTGGCAACACTATTTTTGACAGATCGCGCGTGAATCGTGTCTTGTGTTATTGTCAAACTTGTTCAGTTTGGTCTATAATTTAACCATGAATCGACTCACGAACGAACAACGCTTGCAAATTATTGAATTTTACTATTAAAATTCATGCTCGGTTACGATTTATGGGTTGTTTTGTCACCCTACTGTAGGAGCTATTCGGAAGCTTGTGACTAAGTTTCGAACCGCATCTGGAGTGAAGACCAGCCAGAATTATTGTAAGAGCTACCAATGCATCCCGAAAAAGTCACTGTTTGGTGTGGATTATGGGCCGGTGGCATCATCGGGCCGTATTTCTTCAAAGACGACTATGGCCGGGACGTTACTGTGAATGGCGAGCGCTACCGTCTGATGATAGACGACTTTTTTTTTGCCCAAAATGGAAGAACTGGACAAGCCTGACATGTACTTTCAACAAGATGGTGCCACGAGACAAACGGCACGCGAAACAATGGCCCCGTTAAGAGCCATCTTCGGTGAACAGTTTACCTCACATTTGGGGCCCCTCAATTGGCCGCCTAGATCGTGTGATTTAACGACTCTGAATTATTTCTTGTGGGCCATGTTAAGGCTCATGTCTACAGGGATAAACCAGCAACGATTGACGCACTGGAAGCCAATATTGAAGCATTTATTCGTGAAATACCGGTCGATATGTTGGACCTCGCGCATGGGCTATCTAAAGCGGAGCTGCGGCCAACATTTGCATGAAATCATCTTCAAACATTAAATGATATTGATCGTTCTATCGATTCCAATAAAGGTTTAATCAATTTTTTTGATTTTTTTTTTTTAAATCAAACAGTATACCTCTTAAAAAATCACTCTGTATATGTAGTCTGATAGCATTTGTCAAAAATTTCAAATTCAAAGCACTATTTTTTTTTATTATTTGAAAATGGTAGTTTAAGAAGAAATATTTCGATAAGCACTAACCTTCATTATAACCCGACCATAAATAAGGTGTCAGGCTGCTACCATATGCTTATGACGTCATTGGCACTAAAGTTCGAGCATTAAGCGGAGCTTTCTCAAAAGTTTAAAAAGAGTCGAAAAATATGGACTTGCAAGTAAGGGCAAGGCACCACGTGGCTTGGCTAGTTCGAAGTTCTTAAGGATTTTGTCTACTTGGGAACAAACATTCATGTTACAAAAAACGATGTCAGCAAGGAGATACGTCACCGTATAACTCTTGCACACCGGTGGTACTTTGGACTTTATAAGAAGTTCATGAGTATGGCCCTCTACGAAAAATAATTTTTTACTTATTTCAAAAGCATTTCGACCTTATTTTTAAAAAAATCATACTTGATGTGAGATTGAAATTGTAAATTTTGGAATTATCGTACTTTCACCCAAATCAAATGCGTATTTCTTATTTTTAAGTACAGAATACTTGTTTTTTTGTCTCTATGTGAGGTATATATTTTTTTAGAATTAAATCTAGTTTATTATTTAAAGTCACCAAAGACCCGTCGAGTAAGGCTGAGTACGAAGTAAAAATAAAAAAATTGCTATAGTGAAATAAATTCACGATAGTTAGTGATATTTTTTTATTTTAAAATTGGGATCAATTAAAGATTTATATAAGTTCGTAGTTAAAGAATGATTAACTAGTAAAATGCGAAGCCTAAATAGATGTTTTCTCTGTATACGGCAACGAGCCGATTAGAAAAACGGAATTTTTTGATTCTTAACTGATTTCAGATAGTTTTGAATATTTTAACAGTAAGAATTTATAAGACGAAACTATGATCAAGCATTTTATATTTCATCTGATTTCTATTGAGCTATTTGAGCTATTTTTTTAGATCCTTGTAAAAATTTAAATTTACAAAAAATTTAGTGATGTACAAAATCTCAGAAACTGGAGAAGACTGTGTCAATTTTTGAATGGTCATAGCTTCTCTAAATGCTTAGTGCATTTTAATACTCTTTAAAAGAGTCGCTAATTTCATGCAGGGAATGCTTGAGAAAGCTTATGTTATGAAATTCTCTGCTCTCACAATTGCAAAAAAAACGTATTTTCTGAAGTAGTCATTATAGAAAGTTTCTAAGGCAGTATTAAAGTACTCCAAATCGCAATTCAATTAAATTTTAGATGAAGTTGCTTACAAGACACAACAAGTTTAAGCAGGATTTGCCTAAAGTTGAGGTGGTTTTTTTTTTTTTTTTAGAGAGTATACACAGATTTTATATAATGCAAGAAAGAACAATGTAACTTTTATAGTAAATTATTATTTTTAGCAATTCATTTTAATCATGATTTATTCGCTAGTATACAAAAATAAATGTATTCAGAACGATAGGGTTTTTCCAATATGTCGCTACCAAAAAATTTATTAATTTGACAAATTGGCATTATAAGTCCTGAAAAGTGTAAATTGTAGTGGACATCAAAACCCTGATTTCGTATAATATAATTTAAATTGGAAATACAAAATAAATCGTAAATGAGATTAAAATGGTTTTAAAAATTAAAAATTGTACGTCCCAAGGTACATTAATGCAAAGTTGCATGACTCAAAAAAAAATCTATATTTTATCAATAAACAGAAATCCACTTTATTATTAAAAAAAAAAAGAAGGTTTAAAATTGAATTGATGCCCAGCTCTACAAAAATTGTGCCGTCATGGAAGTCACAAAAAGTATTTTAAGGAAATATATAACTATTCGCATATTGTTTTCTCAAAATTTTGATAACATTAACACTAACTATAGAAGTTATTGTTCAGGGAAATTGTGCTTTTAAAGGTATTTTTTAAGTCATGACTTTGGTCACATTTTAAATATAGCAATGAACAAGAAAAAAAATTTAACATTAATTTTTAGGTATGCTCCAAATTCCCAAAAATGTGCGCAATTGAAGATTATTTTTTACCGATAACTTATCATATTTGTCTTACTCATCTTGCTCCATTCTCATATTATGTACCTTTGCTTTAAACAGCTGAGCAACTACAACAATTCAACAATATTTCATATGCATTTGCTTACAATTCACAACTAGTTTTAGCAGAATTTGCCTTAAGTGGTGCTGGTTTTTCTACAGAGTATATATACATTTTTATTTGAATCATATTTAAAAGTTGATTGCTATTATATTATATTTTTTGTCGAAGTGGATCTATAAGAAATTCATCTTTTTTGTTTATACTGACGTTGGTCTTATATAAAAATGATTTAAATTGGAAATATGAAAGAAGATGAATAAAAGATTTGAATATGAAATGCATCTTGCCTGAACTTAAATATACTTACTCAAACAGCAGCAAAATCAAATGGAGATTACATTAACAACGCCAAGTCTAGCAGAGCCTTACCTAAAATTAAGAAATCTTATTAAAAACTTGAATTTGTATCGAAATAAAACCTTACCAAAATGGGTCAATTTGTAGCGACCATCCCCGACATTCATTATGGCTTCGTGGTACAACAATGAATCGATAGCAGTCATAATTGACAGTCTTATTGACTCCTTATCGACTCCATTGTTGACGCTAATGATGTCGAGGATGACCTCTCTTTCCAATGGGGCTCCCGCGGCATCGATAGCCTTCATCACATTAGTTTCAACCTCATTTATGGCAATGTGAAAATCTTCTTGATCCATTTTTGTATAATTTTTTTCTAATATAAAAGAAGTTTGTTTTTTTTTTTTTTCTCATTTTGCAAAACTTTATCAAAAACTCAAGAGGAGCCCAAATTTCTAGCTACGGCGCTGAATATACATACACATATGTATATATAGTATATATGAGTATACATACGTTTGATGTTATAGACGGAAACGCGTATCTGATGTTTTTTTCAATCCACTTAAATAAAAAAGATTTCGAAAATGGAGCAGACGCTTTTGTGTATCGCCCAGTGAAACTGAAATAGATCTCCTATCCTCCTACCTATGCCTAAAATCTGGCTTTTATGATAATAAATATATAAATTTTGCCGTAATCGTTACACGCACGCAAAAAAATCAGAACAAAAGCAAAACTTACAGCGTTGCCAGATGTATAAAATTTTGTTTATCGCGTTAGTGCATTTAATAAACAAAAAGTGCATATAAAAAAAAACTCTAGTGATAAGTTTAATTAGTTAAAGTTTTTTACGTAAGTTAGTTAGAAAAAAAATGTTTTCCAATGATTTGAGTAAATTTAAGAAATAGCTTTAAGTATTTTTCTTTGTTGGTATTTGCGCTTGAAAATTAGTGCTAAATTGCACTTTGCTTTTTTTTAGAAAAGAAAGTAAGAAATTATTTAATAGGTCTGTAGATTAATTAAATTTAAATAAAATTTTATTTATGTAATTATTTAACATTTAAAGTTTGCTTTAAATACTTTCCAATAATGTAATGTTGCTCAATACGCTTTGCTTCTATACAAAAAGCACTAATAATAACAGCTTTTTGTGGTATTTTTTTTCCCCATATACAGGTGCTAACAATAAGCAACAGCGCTGCCACTTTGCCAAATAAATAACTTTATGGCAACACTGATTTCCAGCGTTCGCCACATCGCTGTTTTATGTAAACAAATTTTACAAATTTGCTTTGAGTGGCAATACAAAGTCGCAATATCTTTCCCGATTTCCACAGTTTGAAATTAATTTCAATATGGTTTGATATAAAGGTTGGAAGTTTGGCTATTTACTTGGCGAATTGCGTACATTGCCCAAGATGGCCATGGTTAACGGAGGACTTTATTTAATTTGGTGACTGAGTCTGTGCTGAGTGTAAGGTGGATCCGATTTTTCCTAAGTTGCGACAGGACTGAGCAGGATGTCATAGCGTTGTTAACATATAGAAGTTTATTTTAAACAATACATCTGGATTTGGCCAAGAAATTTCTACAAAATGTGCATCAGTTGGAGTTGTTACATAGTCCAGAGTGCCTTAGCTATTGGAGCAAAAATATAAATCTTATCTTCAACTCCAAAACCGCCTTTTGCATGAAAAGAATGATCTTAGTCGCGCCAGAATAGCTATTGGGGGAGACAATATCTTTCACACTAGGGACAGCCGAATGATAAATTTTTTTATTATGTTTATGCGTTTATACTTGCGAACAAGACATAATTCGAATTCGGTTTTAAGTTTAGTCGTGTGAAGTTCTAATAGTTCCATAGTGAATTGAAAACCCATTTTTAAAAGATTTCGGAAATGTGGAACTGGCTCCCAAAAAGCTTACGAAGATTGGCGAATTTTATTTCGCGGGAGAGAGCTGCGCCAGAGGCCGTTCCAGCGGAAAATGCGTAGGCCCATGAAGGGGACCATGAAGCGGCCCAAGAGGTGGTCCATGAGTTGGACCATGAGTGGGACCACGAAGTAGACCGTGAGACGAACAATGAATCGCAAAATGAGGCAGCTTTTACTGTAAGACCAGAGCCCAATTATAAAAATCCAGAATTAAATGACAATTCGGAGAGGCTGACGGAGTCGAGTAACTGCGCCAGAGCCAATGGGAACAGCAAATAAAGACAAACTGAGTAATATTGTTCCAGAAGAAGAAACGGAGCCACCACCTGTACAGTCGGAAGAAAATGCAGCAGGTATATCCTCAGTCGCGCCAGAAAACAAAAATGGGAGTGAAAGTCTCAGAGGGAACAAACGGATGCGCTCCCAAGAAGAAGACTACTACTAGACTGATACTAAAGACCAATCAAATTCTGGATATCCTACTTCCATGGCCGATGAGAATGTCGAGGGGACTTTTAGGGTATCCGATATCTTTTCTGTACACTTAGTATATAACTTTATATGCCGATTATAACCTCTATCATAAGGTTCATGTAATTTAGAGGCCAATAAAATAGTAAATACTTTAGTTCTGTCATATTAGGATACCGATGTTTTGTTTGTATCAGTTTTTAATATTATCGGGGACTATCAGTTGTAATGCTTGGTGCTATAATAATTGGCGCCAAATAATTTTTGGCCATGCCAATTCTAAATTAGAACACACCATTAAATGCACTTCTAAATGAAGCAAAAAAAATAAAAAAAAAGGCTGGCAATTATATTTAGAACCCAATGGCTTTAGGATTTATTGATTGGAACAGTGACAAGAGCACCCAAACTTTACCACATCAAAGGCAACTTATTCTGATGGTTTCAATATTTTTTCAACTTTTCTGTTTTTTTTTTTTATTTTTTGCATTACTTACGAATCTCAAAGCGATATAAAAGAACTCTCCCCTAACTTATAACCGTACCAAGCCAAGATATCGTCGTCCTTGTTGTTGGCATTATTGTCGCAGGGTCCTTTTTTTTGAACCCACACCAATTTGCACACTTTGCTGCCTAATCAAGTAACCCAAACACGTTCATTGTTAGATTTATATGGAAAATATTTTTATACATGCTAGCGGCGGGCAAAGAAAAACCACCCAACCCAGCCAGCCAGAGCTTTCTTTTCGATTTGCCCTTTTTCCTTTGGTTAGCCTTTTTTTTTCTTCGTCTTTTTTGATTTCTTTGTGGCAGAAAGTATCCTTGGGTGTCCTGGGTCGATGGCATGTCGCCCAACTCGAAAGTGATATTTTACATATTTTTTCTGACAATCGTTTTTTCTCTTTTTTTTGCCTTTGCTTTTTTGCTGCTTTTATTTCTTCTTTCTATTTGCCTTGTACTTTTGGCTTTTTTTCAGGACATTTTTTGGTTGCTTGAATTTTATTACTTAACGCTTAAGTGGGGAGCCAAGGCAAAAAGGAAATAGAAAAAGAAAATGCCGCAGCAGAAGAAGCCTTAAGAAAAGGTTGAGCAAAAAAAAAAATTCTTTTTCTTGGGTTGTTTTTCCTTCGTATCCTCCCTGCTGTGTGTATCCTTTGTTTTGCTAAATTTTTAATTCTGGTTTGTTTCTTGGTAATTTCACTTAAATGAAAAAGTTTTTTCTTAACCATTTGTTTTTGGTAAATTTGACAAAAGTTTAATTCCACAAATAAGGACAAAATGAAAAAGATGAAATAATAACAAGGAGTAATAATGAGTGATGAGTTTTGAGTATCACAAAAGCGCGAAAAGCGTTGGAATCTACCAGCTGCCGCCGGAGCCACCGCCAGAGGACCAACCACCAGCGGAAGCACCACCAGATGACCAACCACCTTGGGATGCACCACCAGATGACCAACCACCGCCGTTAGAACCACCGGAGGCCCAACCACCATCAGCACCGCCAGCAGAGCTCTCCGATATTATTTTGATAATCTGTATAGCTGCAGACGCATCGGCACCACCTGAAGACCAGCCGCCACCACCTCCAGCGCCACCTGCAGCCCAACCACTGCTTGAGCCACCTCCAGCAGCCCAACCACCAGCGCCGCTATCTCCTCCAGGCTGCGATATAATTTTAATAATCTTGATTTCAGGCGCAGCTGCTTGTCCTCCACCGGAAGACCAACCACCACCGCCGCCGCCGCCTCCTGCTTGCCAGCCGCCTTGTGATTGCTCAGCTGCTGTAGTTTCGTGTATGACTTTGAAAATTTTCACAGAGCCACCAGAGCTGCCATGATCGTGACCGCCACCTCCGCCATAGCCGCCATGATCGTGACCGCCGCCGCCGCCGCCGTAACCACCAAGATCCTGACCACCACCGCCATGATGATGATCATGTTCATCACCGCCGCCGCCATAGCCACCACCATGACCACCGCCACCTCCAGCGTAACCACCATGACCTCCACTGGCACCACCACCACCACCGCCTAGGAATCCTGCATTGGTCATGGCACAAACGGCCAACAGGCAAATGAATACTTTCATATTGATGTTTGTTTGGATTGAGCTGTTAAGATGCACTGATGCCAAAGCCAACGCTTGCAGCGATTTTTATAGAGCTTTCATCCCATGGCCTTCCCAAAATTGTGGCCCACTGAGCACTCAAGTGATGACAACAACAATGCCCAAAGCCAAACTGAAGATGAGTTTGGCAACACTTTGTTGTTGTTGCAATGATGTAATTACCCGTGATTGACTTTAAGAGCAATCACTTGTGATTATCTACAAATAATTTGAATTACAAGTTTTTGGCTTCTTTCACTTGACCATGACATGATTACGGCTACCAAGACGTATTACGCCTAGACACATTGTGGTCCAAGCTGTCCTTGCCAAAATCGGGTTAGATAATTGGATTTTTAGTGGTTTTAATTTTTTGCATTTATTTGTGAATTATTGCTTTGATTAGATAAACATTTATTTAAATGTTTTTTTAATAATCGATAAATTACTCAAATGGTTAATGCTTTATCGAATATGATAAACGTACACTTGTAGACGGTTTGGTTGATGAAGGAAAGTCCCTTCACTATGACACGAGTATCGCTACGAAATGTTCGTGACAGTAGCGAATTATAAAACGTGCGTGATTGTCGTGATTTTTTGCAAAATTCTGAGGTCTCCGCGGTTTTTGAAATACATCGCAGGGAAGAAAGTCAAACTATCACAAAAGTTAAATACATTCAAAATACAACATTTTCAGTACAAATTGAGACGGATCTCCCACTTATCTAGCTGACAGCACTCTAATATGCTCAGTACACTGGCAGGTCGTCCCAGCAGGGGCTAACGTCGACGTTCCACAAAACCGCAGCATAGAGTGTTGGTAAAATTGAAACAGCCTCTAAGGGCAGCTGGACAAGCAGACTGATTGAGGTCATCCAGTCATCGGTAACCAGGAAGCACAATTCAAGTGACTTACCACTTTCATGAGAAGTCTTTAAGTTTTAATCCATAAATTAAAACTTGCGGGCAGTATCCAATTTATTAGTTGTGCTAACTGACTCTTATAAGAAAACTAGTTAGTTGGAACTGAAGCCCTTGGAATGATGTTAAAGTTAAGTACGTCTGCCCCACATGAGTTGTGGCCGAAGGACGTCGATCTTAAGGCATCTCTAACCAGCTGCTCTCTCGGTGAAGCTTGTAATCCCTAAATTGAGGAAAGCGCTCCCAAGATAAAACCATCACGATTGCCCCAGAGACTCTTAAATGTGGGTGATAGCGTTGAGGCTGGTATACCTCGACGTGGACCAAACAAGTCTCCTCTGCTCAAAACCATCACGGAATGCTCCCATCAGAATATTAAATTGTGAGTATATAATATGGGTAGTGGCCTGGCTGGAAATAATCATTTGTACAGAGCAAACGGACTTCTGACTTGCTAGTCCAACCTGTCGACATGCACAATGTAGTCGATTTTTCTTCTTGTCTACTAAATTTTGATGTGCCAAGGAATTGACACAAGCAGCCTCATCAGTGGCAGCCAATCCTGGGATAGCTATCTCTAATCGCCACTGCCGACTAAATAGTGAGCTAATGTGCTGCAAAGCAGATTCACCCAGGGACGGATCAAACGGTACATGAGCGCAGGGTCAGTTGAGCGTGATGAAGTCCCCCTTATGTTGACAACCACCGCAAAACGAAAAAGGACAATGATTTGAGGACATGCAGCTGGAATATCCGGACCCTCACTAGGAAAGGTGCCTCTATCCAGCTGGCGGAACCCCTCGAAAAAATTAAGGCTGATATAACCGCCATCCAGGAAATGAGATGGATAGCTGCCATGACGAGAGGCGGGAATTCGGATGCGGATTCGTGGTTAGCCGGAGACTTCGTCACCACATCTCTAGACTCACACGCACGCCCCGACGGAAGAAAAGGACGACGCTGTTAAAGAAGCATTCGACGCGAGACTCGAGGACACATACGACCGCTGCCCAGATCCCACGACGTGAAGATCATCCTCGGGGACTACTTCAACGCAAAGGTAGGACGTGAACGCATCTTTAACCCCACAGTTCAGCCTCCACGAAACCACCACGAACAACGGTCTCAGGCTGATAGATAGTATGCACCAGTTTTAAGCACCTCGACATTCACAAGGCCACATGGCTGTCCCCTGATCGAAAAATCGCGTAACCAAATTGATCGTCATGACAAGGTGATTTTAGTTCATGAGAATGCCAAACCTCACATTGCAAAAGTCGGGAAAGCTTATTACGGAAATGCTGAATTGGGAATTTCTATTCCACCCAACATATTCACCAGACATGGCTCCTATAGATATCCACTTGTTTCGGTCCATGGCGAATTTCTGGTCAGAGTAGCACTTCGACCACCAAAAAAGTATCACGAATTTGAATCGATTGGATTGGATTGATCTAAACCTAAAGACAAAGAATTCTTTCGAAGTGGTATCCGAGCTGTGGCATAAAGATAGGAAAAGGTAGTAGAAAACGAAGAATAAAATTCATCGTACTGTAAAATTTTCAAAATCTTAAATAAAGATTTGGTTTAAAAAAAGGTCTATGCACGTTTTCTTCCACATCAGGTAAATGAAGATCAAAACACCGTTCGTGAAGAGCTTTGCAAAAACATTCTAAAAGCTGAAAATGTGCAAGATTTTCTTAATGAAACATGGTGCTTCGTATATTATCCGAAAACCATCAAACTAAGATCAGAAGACGATGCAACACATCAAAAAAATCAAGGCAATGTTAATAACAATTTTTGAAGATTCCTAGCGCATTGTTCACAAGGAGTTTGTTTTAGTAGGTGAAACTTTTAATGGTATATCTTAAGGCTTTAGAAAAATTGTAGTTGATAATTATTCGCGAAGGAGGACAGCCATTTCTACCTTACAAAACCGTAACAATCCCCAAAGACCTAGCATCATGTGACTATTTTCTATTATCAAAAATGAAATCTGACAGAAAAGCTGCCGCCAATTGAAGTCAAAGCTGCTTTGCAGGCGCTAAATAGTATTCAAAATCTGAGTTTAAAATATCTATGGATAAATTGGTCGATAGGAAAAAGATTATATTGAGTGGGTCCTATTTTGAAGAAATATGAGCTTCGAAATTAAATATCATTCATAATTTATGCGTTTTTTCGAAGATCATAACCTATTTTTAGGTCATAACCAATGATTCATGAGAAAATTTGCTATCTATTATATGCGGATATAAAAAAATGTTGGTTTATCTAGCAGTCGATTTGTGGTCATCAATTGTTTTATCTTTAAAATAAGCCCAGTTACTCAAACTTTTAATTCTTATATGTATGTTATATGCATTTAATCATCTATCATAATGGGAAATAAAAGGCTGCTCCCTTTTTAGAAAAATTAAAATTCGTGCAATCCACACAAAAGTTACAAATCGGGTGGAAAATAAAAATATTTTTGAACAAGTACGAAAAATGGAGGTCGTCTAGTGATTAGGGGGTCACTCTTGTGGGACGAACCTTACATTGTATAAAAAGCCCATCCTAACCATTTTGGCCTATGACGCCGAAGCTTAGGAAACAACCCAGTGAAAATATTTTCAGACTCTTTGAGAGAAACTAACTTCGTAAGACAATCGGTCCTTTACTTGTTAGTGACGACCAACTCTGTGATGGAATAAAAAACTGTATTGGATCCACGATGGCGGTGAGTGTCGAGCGGATAAGCATCGTCTCGCTAAGTTGGATCGGCCAGGCAATGCTTTTGGAGGGAGTGTTTTGGAAACTTGGTAGACAGTGGGAGCCCTTGCAGAAACCAGACATATGGCGCATTAACTATCTTTGGTAAAACCGAGTAAAAAAGGCTTACGCAAAGCAGAGAAGCTTCAGGAGACGCTGTACATCAGAACGGAGTCCGATAACAGGTTAGCATGGCTTGCTAGGTTAGATCGGTTAGGATGCTAAAACTCCAGACAGTAAGGTGAGAGTGTTACGAGAACTTAAAGGACCAGGACAGTGATAAGACAGATTGGAGAGGATGTGCACAAAGTAGAGACGCCTCGATTGACGATCTACGTCACACCGTAACCTGATAATAGATAGGGATGGTCAGCAACGAAGAGGGAGCTACAAAATAAAGGTTAAGGAATGATATCTGCAATTAAGCGTTTTCAATTATCTAAGTACAACTTTTATTCAAATTTGAATAGCCCTAAAAAGTGATTATAAAGCCTGTCTTTAAGGAGATATTGGAAATTTGTATTCATTAATATTTATTTTATTATTTCATTGAAATAAGTACAATCAGGGCCGTAGAAAGAATTTCCGGGCCCGTGAGCAAAATGTACTGGCCCTTCTATTACACCTTTAGCTTAATTAACGACAGCTATTATATCGGGCCTCTGAGAAAAATATGGGCCCGAGGGGAATGCTCTACCTTCCTCACCCTTCTCTCGGCGAGCCAGGGTACAATAATATCCTTTGAATGATACATCTCAATCTTTAACTTCATTTTCAATGCGATGTTCCAATTTGACAGTGACGTTACCGTCGGCCATGAATTTATCCGTTTTATTTTTTGTCTCTAGAAGACAGGTTGTAAGGCTTGCCTGCTGCCTTTTAGATGCTAGTCTTTGAACTAACGGGTACAAGACATAAAAGCATATCAAAATCCCACAAATTTCATACGATCTTACTACAAACGTGAAATGTTTTCGTATATGAAAGAAAGCTTGGCTAAGCCTAATTAAAAACTAATAAAAAAAATATAATTTAAAGTTACTAATAAAATGGAAACTATCACACTCCCCTTAGTTTACGGAAACTGAGCTGAAAAATAAAAGTGCAGATAAAAGTAAAACTGTTTGCCAAAGGGCCCGAGAGATTTCACAACTCTTAACAAAACTTCTCCAGCTGCGCTGCATTCTCAGCTAATTAAGTTTGGACAGATGCCAATGGCTCAGCCGCAATCAAAAAAAATTTAAATTGTAATAATAAATTTAAGACAGAAATCAATTAATCAATTTGTTTGCCAATAAACGCCTAAATAAGGCAGTAACAAATACAGACACGTTTATTCACTCACAGATACAGATACTCACACATGTTCTCACACACAGATACAAGCCGAATGATGATAAATCGTTTTGGTCGAACTGATTCGAGCTTTTAAAAATTTTCACTCGACCAAAAATAAATTCAATTAAACAAAAACAAAAACTTTTAAAAGAGACACGAGAAAAAATCAAATCCAAGGAAAAAATAATCAAAACGAATCAAATATGTATATCCAAAACGTGGGAACATTTTTGGACTTGGTGTTTGATCGGCTCGACAAATATGCGCACATTCACTTGAGAGCTCCCCCCAAAACGCGCCGCTTAACCCAACAAAAACAACACAAATTAGGAATTCGCCAAAAAAAATATATATAAAGCATATAAAATCGGAGCAGTCCAACGCGTGCAACATATTTATGCAACATGTTGCAAACACGCGCCGTCAGCCACTTTGCTATGTTGTTGTTGTTGTTTTTGTAGTTGTCGGCGTCACTAACTGTACAAAAAAGTTGTTGCTTGTTTATTAAATTTTTCGCGCATTTTCAGCTGGAAAACTTTAACGCAGTTCGCAGTCCGACTCCGAGTCTGAAACTCCGCCTGACATTTTGACGACGTGCAAATATTTGAACTGAGTCGCAAAAAAAGATATAATATGTGTGTCTTACAGATATAAATATATAAAAAGAAATACATATATATACCTATATATATACATAAGTGTATATATGTTAGGTGTGTGTATGTTTGTTCAGAGATAACTTGCATTGGCTTTAAGACAACCTGCTGCTGCCTATTGGCTGCTGTGTTGATACCCTCCATGCGAGGTGGGATCGACAGATTTACACTCATGGACAAAATAATAAGTGTGAACACTGTAACTTTTAATTTTGCGATATAAAATGTGTACACAACGTTTTCTACATAAACATAATATTTTTTACAAAGACTACGAAATGCAGGAAAATCGTACAAATACAATATATTGCCACGATCATGAAATTTATGAACGTATCATGATCGTGGCAATATATTTGTCACAAATGCATTAAAACCTACACCGAGGTGCCCCCCGAAAAACCTCCAAATTCTCCAAATGTGCGCAATTTTAAAATTATTTTTTATCGGTAACTCATCATATTTGTCTTAACATCATCTTGCTCAATCCTCATATTATGTACCTTTGCTTTAAACATCTGAGCGACTGCAACAATTCAACAATATTTTAGATGCATTTGCTTACAATTCACAACTAGTTTTAGCAGAATTTGCCTTAAGTGGAGCTGGTTTTTCTACAGAGTACATATACATTTTTGTTTGAATCATTATTAAAAGTAGCTTTTTATTATATTGTATTTTTTGTCGAAATGGAGCAACTACATCGCCAGGTCTAGCAGGGCCTCACCTAAAATTAAGAAATCTTATTAAAATCTTGAATTTGTATCGAACTTGTTTATGGAACCGATACAGTTTCCATTTCCAAGATGAAGCTAACGCTTTTGATTATCGCGCAGTTTCAGTTTCAATTGATAAAATTCTTCTTTTCTGATATTGTCCGGCAATTTCTTTAATATAAACAGAATTTTTGCTGCAATTGTTGTACGTACGCAAATAAAATCAGAACAAAAGTAAAACTTACAGCGTTGCCAGATGTATAAAATTTTGTTTGTTGCGTTAGTGCATTTAATAAATAAAAAGTGCATATAAAAAAACTCTAGTGATAAGTTTAATTAGTTAAAGTTTTTTACGTAAGTTAGAAAAAATGTTTTCCAATGATTTGAGTAAATTTAAGAAATAGCTACAAGTATTTTTCTTTGTTGGTATTTGCGCTTGAAAATTAGTGCTAAATTGCACTTTGCTTTTTTTTAGCAAAGAAAGTAAGAAATAATCTTACTGTATTATATGTAGATTAATTAAATTTAAATAAAATTTAATTTTATTTATATAATTATTTAACATTTAAGGTTTGCTTTAAATACTTTCCAATAATGTAATGTTGCTCAATACGCTTTGCTTCTATACAAAAAGCAGCTTTTTGTGGTATTTTTTTTCCCCATATACAGATGCTAACAATAAGCAACAGCGCTGCCACTTTGCCAAATAAATAACTTTATGGCAACACTGATTTCCAGCGTTCGCCACATCGCTGTTTTATGTAAACAAATTTTACAAATTTGCTTTGAGAGGCAATACAAAGTCGCAATATCTCTCCCGATTTCCACAGTTTGAAATTAATTTCAATATGGTTTGATATAAAGGTTGGAAGTTTGGCTATTTACTTGGCGAATTGCGGACATTGCCCAAGATGGCCATGGTTAACGGAGGACTTTATTTAATTTGGTGACTGAATCTGTGCTGAGTGTGAGGTGGCTCCGATTTTCCCCCCAAGTTGCGACAGGACTGAGCAGGATGTCATAGCGTTGTTAACATATAGAAGTTTATTTTAAACAATACATCTAGATTGGCGTCAACAATGGAGTCGATAAGGAGTCAATAAGATCCATTTCGACAAAAAAATATAATATAATAAAAAGCAACTTTTAACAATGATTCAAACAAAAATGTATATATACACTGTACAAAATCCAGCTCAACTTAAGACAAATTCTGCTTAAACTAGTTGTGAATTGTAAGCAAATGCATCTAAAATATTGTTGAATTGTAGTCGCTCAGCTGTTTTAGCAAAGGTACATAATATGAGAATTGAGCAAGATGAAATTAAGACAAATATGATGAGTTACTGATAAAAAATAATTTTAAATTGCGCAAATTTTGGGAATTTGGAACATACCTAAAAATTAATGTTAAATTTTTTTCTTGTTCGTTGCTATTTTTAAAGTATAATCAAAGTTATGTCTAAAAATGTTAAAAGCATATTAAACCTAAGCAATAACTTATACAATTAGTGTTAAATGTAATTAAAATTTTGAGAAAACATTATACGAATAGTAATATATTCCCTTAAAATACTTTTTGTGAATATTGTGACCGCTCATTATTTATAGAGCTGGGCATCGAACCGATTTTAAATCGGTTCTTTTTTTTTGCTTAGCAATAAAATCGTTTTTTGTTTATTAAGAATCGATATTTTTGAGTCAAGCAACTTTGTGATATATGTACATTAGGGCGAATCGATTTCTGTGGGGCGAATTTTTATTATTTGGGCCATTTTACGAATTTTTGCCGCAGAAACTATGGGCCTAAAATGATTTTAGAGTGGCCTAATTTTGTTAACTAGATTTAAAAAAAAAACAATTTTATTTTTTCTTTAGACAAATACATATGTACTTGGGGGTTTTTGAGATCGAGGAATCCATTTTTGACATTTTTTTTTAATTTAGAATGCCGCCTGAGGGAGCTGTTGTGACTTTTTTTAATTTTTTTACGATTTCATGCCCTGTACCGTAACAAAGAGTATATTAAGTTTGTGCCAGCCGAATATGTATGTAACATACAGAAGGAGTCGTCGGACAAACCCCAAAGTTACCTAAAATATTGATCAGGGTGTCTAGAGAAGTCGATATACCCATGTCCGTCCGTCCGTTTGAACGCCTAGATCTCAGAGATGGTAAGAGTTAGAGTAACCAAACTTTAACATTAGATCCCATATTATTCTATAGGAAACAAGTTTTTTTATTTTTTTGATATCGGGGTTAAATTATATAGCTCCCATAGGGGTGTATCAGACGACCTCGAAAAAAAAAAGTTTTAGATGAATAATTCGTTTGTTTATGAAGTTTGCAGTTTTCTTAAGCTTTTTTTTATCATTTTTAGAATATTTGTTTTCGTTATTGTTAATTATGGAAAAAAATTTAAGTGAAATTTGTACCCATATTTCCTTTAGTATATAGATTTCCTTTTCTGATAGTACCTGCCTTAAGTGCGATTAATCGTTTAAATCAATTTTTTTAAGAAACGGTCAAAAAGATCGATTTTTGGAAGTCACAGATCGAGATAAACTAACGTTTTCACTTAAGATTCCAGCTAAACATTTTCTTCAAAACTTTTGCCTCAGCCCTCGTTTATAGTACATATATATTTTTGTGTACATTTATATACGGCTTATCTGTCACTTTTGGTTTTGGCCATTCTGACTGTGGTTGCCACTTTGTTGATATTTTCATAAGTTTCCAAACATTTGACAATCGCTTTGGGCTTTTATATATATAAAACTAGCAAACATTTTCAAAGCTCATTTGTTGTGATTTTCTTATGATATTTTGTACATTTTTGTTGTAGCTTTTCACATAACCATAACTTTGTGGCTCACATGTGTTGTTGTTGTTGGGTGCGCTTGCCTCAGGATCGTGACGGACTTGTGCAACAATTTTCAGAGCTGCTGCCGATTCACTTGCCGCGATTAGAGCAGCCCTAAATATGTGCCAAATGCTGTTAAATTGTTGTTTTGACTTCTGTTGTTGTTGTTGTTGTTGTTGTTATTGTTGTTAATATGTCATGTTTGTTGTTGTTGTTGGTTGCAGTTATTCTTGTTAGTTGTTGCTGTCAAAAGTTGCCCGGGTCTTATGCAATTGGCTGGCATTTACTGGGTACTCATAGTGCCTTGCACCACTCATCAAAATCAAATCCAAAACACTTTTATGTTGTGGTCTACAGTGTAAGACCCCGAGGTAAACCTGTTTCCAATAAAACCTCCATTAGTTGACCCATTAAGTCAGTCAAATGTACAACATATGTAAGTCACAATTCGACAATTATCCACTCATTATGCAGTCGACGTCGGCGTTGGCGTCGACGTCAGCGTAGCTATTGATTGCGCTGCTCGCGCCCAAGTTGCAAATGTTGCATGGAAATTTGAGATTGGGTCGATTTGGTTGTTAGATGTTGCATTGGTGTTGTTTTTGTTTATGAGTGGTGTTAAGTGTTTTTTGAGCTTCAACTTTTATACGTTTATTTCGGTGTGTACACACTTATTGCAGAAGAAATGCAAAGTACAATAGAAGTACGTCTAACTCAACGAAGAGAAGTTTTAAATTCGTTAAGGTTAAGGTGATTTAAATTTCCCCCAAAAAAGGTATTTATTTCAATGATGAACTTTTTTGAAATTATTTTCCACCGCTCCATTTCTTCCCTTTGAATTAGTAGATGCTATTGCCAAGTGCTATGTTCCGTTCATCTTGAAGTCAGCCACGTTCAATAACTTTTACTAGCTTAAGCAGAAGAAACATCGATTAAAAGATTGCTCCTTATCGTCAATCTTTCAAATAAGAGTTTCAATGATTATAGTTAATTAGAGTACTCCTTTTTCTTAGCCTTACAGTCTTTGTTGGACCATATCTTTCACAACAGTCTCTATTTGTCCCTCTCTAAAAAGACATCTCTCCAGTGTCGGACTTCTAGTTTTCTGAGATCATCTTCTACATTATTGGAGTTCGGATAGTTCTTACAGTCTGTGTAACAGCATAGTTTCCGCAACAATCTCTCCCAATTTGTCCTTCATATCAACAACTTCTATCCAGCTTATTTTTCGGAGATCGTCTTCTACATCTTTGGAGCTCGGATTTGGGTACTTCTTCTTCTTAGACTTATAGTCTTTGTTGGACCATAGCTTCCGCAACAATTTTTCTCCATTTGTGTCTCTCAACAACGACATCTCTCAAGTGTCCGACTCCTATTTTTCTGGATTGTCTTATACATTTTTGTAGCTCGGAACGGGCTCTTCTTCTTTTAAGCCTTACAGCCTTTAGCTTTTCGCAACAAACTCTCTCCATTCGCCCCTCCCTACAACGACATCTCTCCAGTGTCCGACTCCCATTTTTCTGAGATCGTCTTCTATATCATTGGAGCTCGGATTCGGGCTTTTCTTCTCTTAACCCTTACTGTCTTTTTTGGACGATAGTTTCCGCAACAATCTCTCCCTATTTGTCCCTCTTTACAACAACATCTCTCCAGTGTCTGACTCCTACTTTTCTGAGATTGTCTTAGAAATCTTTAGAGTTCGGATTCGGGTACTTAGCTTTAAAAGTCTTTATTTGTCCCTCTCAACAGCGACATCTCTCCATCTTCGGGTTCTGGTTGAGCGGTTTGAAATTCATATGGGTAACCCTGTCACTTGTAAAGTTAACACTAGAGGTGGGATACTATCGATAGTGCCACCACATAGTTTAGACTTCGATAGTTGAAACTATCATTACTATCAATCAAAGTGAAATATGGGACACAAAAAAGGGCACATACTTTGAATAAGATCTATAGAGCAAAAGGGGAAAATCGTCTTCTACACCTTTAGAGTTCGGATTCGGGTACTTCTTCTTCTTAGCCTTTCAGTCTTTATTTGTCCCTCTTAACAACGACATCTCTCCATTTTCGGATTCGGATTTAGCGGATTGAAATCCATATTGCTAGCCCTGTCGCATGTAAAGTTCATACTGTAGGCTGGATACTATCGATAGTGCGACTACTCGATAGTTTAGACTTTGATTGTTGAAACTATCGTTACTATCGATAGTGCTATTGAACAAAGTGAAATATGGCACACAAAAAAGGGCACCTCTTATGAATAAGTACCATAAACAAAGTGGGGAAAATTCTGTTTTTACTTGATAAAATTTCCCAGCAAATATGCGCGATAAAAATTCGCTTAAATAAAGATATAGTATCCATAGGATTGCTCGATACCGAAAAAAAAATCGAATCAAAGTATTGAGAGTGTCAAAAACCCGATACCGATCCGATTCAATTCCTCCCAAAAAGAAATCGATATCAACGGTATCGGTATCGACTTTTTGACGTTAATTTAAAGAAAAATTGAACAAAGTGGAGTCGTTTGCTCTAATGTTCATAATAAATTAAAATGAAACTAAGAATAATATAAGCTTTTTGGTTTTACACCCAGTGATTCATTTTAATTACTGTGTTTACTCTATTATTATATTTTTTGGAAATGGAGCCAACTAGACCAGAATATCGAATGGACGACCTTAAAGGGACTTTTTGGAAAATAAATTACAAGCGTTAAATGTCAAAAATATAAATCAATACCGATACCAAGCAAATTGTTATAGGTTCGATGATTAATCGAGAACCAAAATATCGGTATCGAATATTCGGTATTGATTGCGATTTTCTTGATATTCAAAATATCGGTTCGGTATCGCGCAGCCATAGTATCCATATAAAAGTAGGAAATTGGTACTCCTTTTGAAAATTCTACTAAAATAATATCAGTAATAAAAAATAATAGATTTTACATGGGAGTAAGGCTTATATTGAAATTAAAATTATGATTTAAATTTAAATTTTTTATTTTAATAGCTTATAAGATAAGTAAAATCGACAACACAATAAACAATATTAATTTCACAAAACAGAAATTTTTAATCCGTATTATGAATTACCGTTTATTGAAGCCATTTAAATTTATAATTTTTTTAATTTTCGATCTTAAATTGAAAGACTTCTTGATTTATCATGACTTTATACATCGCGTTAAATCGAATTAAATCGCACACAAATTTAAAGAAATTTAAATTAAAATTTTTTTTAATCGCTTTATATCAAATTGGCTTAAAAAAAATTTGCACAAAAACCGAATTGGGTGCACCTACAAAAGGAGTATTTAAAGAATTTTAGAAGAAATGTTTTATTCCTGACATTGAAAAAAAACAGAGATCTTTTTTAAATTGCGTCGTAAAAAACCAAATACTGTCAACAATTAAACAATTAAAAGTTATAAAAATTTATCTTTCAAGTAGCTTATTTTTGTGGCACAAGACCATGTCGACTTTTCTAGGTTTCAATCGGGTCCTTCTGTCCAAAACTATAAGGCCACAATGAACATTCATTCTGTAGTCCAACATTAGTCGGTTTCTGAAAAAAAATTTTATTTTATACCCTGTACCGTATGGTGCAATGGGCATATTAAGTTTGTTCAAGCCAAAAATGTATGTAACATATAGAAGGAGTCATCGGAGATACCCCAAAGTTACCTAAAATATGATCAGGGTGACTAGAGAAGTCGACATACCCATGTCCGTCTGTCCGTCCGTCCTTTTGACGCCTAGATCTCAGAGATGGTAAGAGCTAGAGTAACCAAACTTTCACATTAGATCACATATTATTCTACAGAAGACAAGTTTATTTTATTTCTTTGATATCGGGGTTAAATTATATAGATCCCATAGGAGTGTTTCAGACGACCTCGAAAAAAAAAATGTTTTAGATGAATAATTCGTTTGTTTATGAAGATAACGTAACTAAAAAAATTTGAACAAAATCGCTTGGCTATATCATATAGCTCCCATAGGGCCGCTCTTCCAATAAATCGATTTTTGAACAAAATTTATTGTTTTTCGTTTGTTTGTGAAGATATTGGAAATAAATTTGACACTTGTAAGTTTTTTATAGGTCTTAAGTATTGCACCAAATTTTATTAAAATCGGTAGACTATATCATATAGCTCCCATAGGACGAATCGGTCCCAAAAACCTTTTTTATACAAAATTCGTTTGTAAAGATATTTAAACTAAATTCGGCATTCAGATTTTTTTATTAAAGCACGGTGTTAAAATTTGATAGAAATCGGTTGCCTATATCATAAAGCTCCCGTAGAAGCAATCGGTAAAAAAAAAATTGTTTGCTTAAAAACTCTTCTGTTTTTGGTTTTTTACGAAGGAACCGGATTTTATTGCAAGCTAGTGGTACAGGGTATCCCAAAGTCATCTGCGCCCGACTTTTCGTACGCCATTTTTTTTTTAATTGTTTATACTAAACTTCCAAAAGCCCAATACATTTTGACTGGCCAGATAGTGTGGAATGCCAAATATTGTCTTTACCTAATTTTTATATATATTTTTTTCCGTTTTATGCAACACGAATTTTATAGAATTCAAAAGCTGTCCGGAAATGCTTCATCGATTTTCGATCGATTTTTTTCATGCGAGGAATTATTATTACTATTGTCTCTAATGTTGACAGACTAAGTACAGTCTTAAAAAAAGTAGGCATCTGCGCTATCTGCCATATCAATGTTTTTTAATTTATTCCCGATACCACTATTAGACATGAAAACTAGGGCTGGGCATCGTTTCTTTTTTATTTTTTTGATATCGGGGATAAATTATATATATTTTTGTCTATTGAGAATCGATCTTTTTGAGTCGAGCAACTTTGCGATATATGCACATTAGGGCGAATCAATTTGTAAGGGGGCAAAATGAAGAATTTGGCATTATGAGCGATTTTGATTTTTTGGTTCATTTTAAGAACTTTTGCCCAATAAATTATGGGTCTAAGATGAATTTCAAGTCACCCACATAAGCTTTTTTCTGTCGAAATATTAAAAAAATCGACTTAGGCCTTTTTTTGCAAGGCCAATAAGTGTTATTTTTTCTCTACTGAATATGCATTTGGGTGTCTTTGGTGTCTAGGAATAGATTGACATCTATTTTTAATTTTGAGTTTTTTATATTTTTATTTTTTTTTAATGACAAGATCTTAAAATCAAATGATTTTTAGCTAAAATTTTTTTTTTTAATTTTGAATCAAATAAATTGTTACTTTTTTTTATGTTGGAGTTTTAAATTTTGAACCAAAGAGCAAATTCCAAATACCAACGAAAATACATCAATAAATAATAAATACATTTTTATAAACACAAAAAAATCGACACTAAATAATAATTAAAACCACTTTGTACGATTTAAAAAACAAACAGTTAAACTTAATGCAGCTACTGCTTAAACTAGTTGTGAATTGTAAGCAACTGCAAATGAAATTTGCTTGCATTCCGCCTAATATAACCTTACTTAAACCTCGAAACGTTGCTATTTTATAAAATTGTTTTCTAAAAACGTTCTTTCGAGCATTTTTAATTTAATAAGACAGAAAAATTGAAGTAGCAATTTCGAGTGCCTAAAACTTTCTATTTTTTTCGTTCAGGGACTTTGTCAAATATCTTAAATAGACATAAAATAGCTGCTGCTGGATCTATTTTACTCGCTCTCCCACTTCTTCCCATAAAACATCATCATCTCCCATCTCCCACTCCATCATTTTGTTTATTAGTTTTAACACTTTTCACTTTTCCCATGCTGCGTTTTGGCCTCGCCGTACATTCACTTTACCAACTTTTAATTGCCAAATCTGCCTCTGTCTTTGGCTTTTGCTTTGGCTCATTCATTGTCTCTGCCATTGCCAAACAAAACAAATCCAAAGCCAAATTGCGCCTTCAAAGCTCGTTCAAGCCTTCAAGTTGAGCTATAGCCGGACCTCCTAGGGATAATGCCAACTAATGGCCATAGTTATACTTTTTTTTTCAACTATTTTTTATTGTTGTTTTAACAAGCTTGCTGTGAATTAGCACATCCACCCAGAGATCTATTCACAATGTTCAACTTTCAACTTGCAAGTGACACACAAAACGAGCTTCAGAGTGCAGAAAAAAAAAAAGGAAAGGCCTTCAAGCCAAAACTCTCCAGCTTAGTTTTTCAATTTGACAGCTAAAAAATAGTTTTTTTTTTGCGAATTTGGACGCTCAAACTTTCAAATGCTTGGCCAGGCCAACAAAAATTTTGCCGCTCTTGGCTCTGACGATCGTAACTTTAAAATTTCGAGTATTTGCTTTTGCTTTTGAAGCGGCCAAAAGTATTGGCTTGGCTCTTGCCATTATTGCAGTTATCTCTCTGGCTTTGGTAATTGTTGCCGTTGTTTTGGTTTTTGTTTTTGCTTTTCAACTATTTTGGCTAAAAGAAGGTCGCACAAGGTGGTCCAGACAAGTTGAGCCATTGTTTTGGTGGCCAATTTAGTTGTTTGACTCGTTATAAGATTTTGGCAAACTTTTAGATTTTACAAGGTGAGAATAATATCATCTCTTTTTTCGTAGCTTGGGGATTAGAGATATGCTATGCTTCAAACCGGTTTTAACATCAAGTACTATCAAAATAATTTTGCAAGCCAATTTGTAAAGAAAAGGTTTTTAAGGCGTAGTTTGGTTCAAACAAACTCCCCATAAATCTTCTTGAAGAGAACTCACAAAGATTATTTTTTCAACTCATCCATCAATAAAACAAGCTTAAAACTAAAACGTATAAGAAAAAATGGCGTACGTAAAGTTGGGCGCGGACGACTTTGGGATACCCTGTACCACTAGCTTGCAATAAAGTCCGGTTCCTTCACAAAAAACAAAAAACAGAAGAATTTTTTTAGCAAAAAATTTTTTTTGTGACCAATCGTTCCTATGGGAGCTATATGATATAGTCCCCCGATTTCAATAAAATTTCACACAGTGCTTAAATACCTTAAAAAATATCTGAATGCCAAATTTAGTTTTTTTTTTTTTTTTACAAACAGACGAAACACAAAAAATTTTGTATAAAAAACGTAGTTTTTTGACCGATTGGTCCTATGGGAGTTATATGATATAATCCACCGATATTGATCAAATTTAATACACTGCTAAGGAAATATAAAAAACTTACGAATGCCAAATTTGGTCCCAATATCTTAACAAACAAACGAAACACAACAAATTTTGTTCAAAAATCTATTTTTCGGAAGATCGGACCTATGTTATGGGAGCTATATGATATAGTCAACCGATTTTGTTCAAATTTGGCACATTGCTTAAGTGCTCTAAAACGCCAAATCTGGTTACGATATCTTTAATAAAAAACGAAATATAGCGAATTTCGCTTTAAAAAAGTTATTTTGGCCGATCGGTCCTACGGGAGCTATATGATATAATCAACCGCTTTTGATCAAATTTGGTACAGTGCTTGGGAACTATAAAAAACTTTTGAATACCAAATTTGGTTACGATATCTGCATGAGCAAACGAATTATCTACTAAAACTTTTTTTTTGTCGAGGTCGTCTCAAACACCCATATGGGAGCTATATTATTTATCCCCGATATCAAAAAAATAAAATAAACTTGTCTCCTATGGAATAATATGGGATCTAATGTGAAAGTTTGGAAACTCTAGCTCTTACCATCTCTGAGATCTAGGCGTTCAAACGGACGGACGGACAGACGGACATGGGTATATCGACTTTTCTATTCACCCTGATTATATTTTAGGTAACTTTGGGGTGTCTCCGACGACTCCTTCTAAATGTTACATACATTTTCGGCTTGCACAAACTTAATATACCCTTTGTACCATACAGTACAGGGTATAAAAAAATAGTTTTTTTTGAAAACTTAGAAACTTTTTAATGCAAATTTTGTTTGTAATGCAAAGTTTAATCTTTCATTGATATCAAATATCTTTGCTAGTTTAGCTATCGATAACTAGATAAATTTTCGCCATGGCCTTCTTTCCTGCTTTCCGATTAGATTTTTTTGAACGTAAATTCGAATTCGTACAGGCATGACTGTAGCAGTTTTACTGGGATGAATGCTTTGGAATACTTATACTAATACTAGAGATGATATTATGGTCAGGATGTAGTTAAATGAGTAAAGGAGACAAAATAGGGATTGACAAGAAAAATCGAACCTCCGCTGGGTTGCTAAGCTCAATTTATCATTTTATCGGCCTGTAAGATCCCCTAATATGCAAATTTGGTCTCAGTGTAGGAGACACCAAGACGCAAAATCTTTTAAGATATACCTAAAAACCTATCTCTTTTTCCAAAAACTTCAAGTTGACCCAGTTTTTTGTTGCACGTGCTCTAGCGGACTTGAATTTTTCTCGATTTTCGCACGTCTATGCTAATTGAATTTGCCGATTAGTAATCATCGTTAGCCACATCGTTAGTGATGACAACAAATAAGTGTTTCCGCCTTAATTGCCTTAAACATCGTGTACAAAAGTTATTTGCCTATTGTTTAAAGTATTTATTTACATTTATTTTATTATCGACAAACAAAATAAAATTAAGGCTAACTCATGTTGCATGCCGCATTTCAAATGTTGCAAGTTGCCGCTTATTAGGTTTATTCGTTTTTTTCTACGTATTTCTCGTTGTTTACACGCTGCGTATGCGCAATATGGATGTTGTAGCTGTGGTTGTTGGCGTTGTTGTTGTAGTTGTTGTTGCTGTTGTAGCTGAGGTTGTTGGCGTTGTTGCCTTTGTTGTTGTTGTTGCTGTGGTTGTTGTTCATGCCACATTCGCTTTTCGTCTCAATTGCAAGACAAATTGCAAAGCTTGACAGTCGGAATTTGACTTTTTGATTGACAACTTGCTGTTGCAGTTAAATGTTTAGATATTTTGTTGCTGTTGCTGTTGTTGTTGTTGTGTGTCATTTGTGGCGGTTTTTTTTTTTGGCCATATCGATTATGGCCATTGAATGCAAATTTTAAGCAGCCGCAAGCTGTTTATATACGACCTCGAAAGTTAATTCAATTATGCAGACGAATGAACTGCCAAAAGTCAAGTCGGTTTTAGCCAAAAAGTTACGGCTCACCTACGCCAAGCCTCAAAAAAACTATTGCCAAAATAATTTGCAAAAATCCAAAAGACAATTACTTTACTTGCAGTTGGACCAAAACAACAACAACAAAACTGTGCCACAGAGTGAGGCAAATATGTATCAGATACAATAGATATATTTATTTGTATTTGTAGAATTGTAACGCCCCGAAATATTTATCAATGCCAAAGCAAAACTAAGGCGGGAGAATGCACTGAGAGAATGAATGAGCTTTGAAAGGTCAACACTGCGTATGTGCAATATTGGTAACTAAAGCCAACAGAATATGTTTTTTGGAATTAAAGATAAAGTCCTTTTGGTCGAGAGTTAAGAACGAAAACGATTTTTGAACAATAATTTTTTAGATAGTAATAAGTTGAAATTTTAAGAATAAAATTTGCGGCAGAGAACCTGCTCAGTTTGAAACAGTTGTAATTAATTTAATTAAAATATAATATATTTTGGTGTAAATGATTTAATTGATAAGTTCTTTGAACTTTTTTGAAGACTTTTTTGTGCCAGAAGAAAATATTATGTAAGAATAAAAGAATTTATTTTATTGTTGGGAACGAAAATTTAGGCTACCTTAATTTTTACAAAATCTTGTGCGTCAACACTATTTTAATCGCCATCTTTGTCCCGCCTAAAATTTGGGAAAAGGGTAAAGGTGACGATGGAAGAAGACGGCTGGCGTAAAGGCCTAATACCCAGTCACAATACCTGTAACTTATTTACTGACGGCTCAAAGATGGAAAAGTGCGTTGGTGCTGGAGTATACTGTTCGGAGCTTAATTTAAGTCAAAGTTACAGGCTTCCGGACCACTGCAGCATCTTTCAAGCTGAGGTATTCGCCGCAATGAAGGCGGCTGAGCTGGCATGCACCGACACTTCAACTAGAGCAAAGGTAAACCTCTTTATAGATAGTCAAGCCGCTATCAAGGCTATTGTATCGCAC
Organism: Chymomyza amoena; assembly: GCA_037043745.1. Taxonomy (NCBI): domain Eukaryota; kingdom Metazoa; phylum Arthropoda; class Insecta; order Diptera; family Drosophilidae; genus Chymomyza; species Chymomyza amoena. The sequence goes on from JBAMAX010001749.1 coordinate 72,736, forward strand.
TGTACATCCTCCTTCCACATCCTTGAATGCCAGGCAGTCATCCAGAGATTAGCTGCGGCTCGTAAACTGCATATCTACTGGGTGCCTGGACATAAAGGCATAATGGGGAATAAAATGGTGGATGCAATTGCCAAAAGAGGTATTGAGCTTCCGGAGGGACAAATACACGACGTACGCCGACCGATCAAGCATCTTAACGCTATGATGGCGTGCAGCATGAAGCGCAGAGCTGAAGCTAGATGGAAAAATCTAGACAGCTGTCACACAGCGAAAATCATGCTGGCTCATTACGGCAGAAAACAAAGTAATTTTATAATGAAACTCTCACGCACAAAATGCAGAACCATCACGGGTGTGCTAACAGGACACTGCCTCTTAGCGAAGCATGCGCATAGGATGGGACTAACGGCAAGCGAATTATGCAGGATCTGCAGGGATCCGGAAGTCCCTGAGACCCTAGCACACGTACTTTGCGACTGCCCAGCCATCTCTAGACATCGTATGGCTACCCTAGGAGAACCAGCGTTTGCCGGTCTAGAAGAGATGGCCAGGCTGCAAGTTGCCCGTCTACTCAATTTCGCCAAAAAAGTAGAATTTTTAACCGACCATCACCTCGCGTAATAACCTCTAACCTGGCACAGTTAAGGACCAAAAGGTCTATGCTAGGCTGCACTCTCTTGTGTGGCCAGCCAGTGTAATTTGCAGCGAATAAGATTAAAAGTGGAGTTTTAATTGTGCAATTACTTTCTTTGGCGGTCACCATTTCACAATATCTGAATTCACCATGCGACGAGATGGGGAAAATTTTAGGCGCAATAACGTTGATTTATTTTAAAAACTGATGTTTTTCATTTGATAGAAAACGACCCATAAATAACTTCATATAATTTTTATATACTACTACTACTATTGTGGCCATTACATGATCTTGGCCGGAAAAATTATCATAGCCAGTGGTTTCCGTCTTGTGCTTGCTATTGCCAATTGCAGATCCGTAGGCTACGACGATCCTCATCGCAGAGACGTCGTCAAGCTTCCAGTGATCTCCTCTCAAATTTAGCTGGATCATTATCATCCTTTCGAAGTTGTAGGTATAAGCGCCGAACTAGCTCAGTGTCGCCGTATAGCTTTATTCGAATACGGTAGTCACCATCCCCACTCCCTAAAAATCCCTAAAATCGCCGTATCTTTATTTACTATACCTTATAAAAAATGAAATGATGTTCGCATAGCCTTTTTCGACTCACGAACTATGCACTATATTCCAAGCAAATTTGTCTGTATGTTCCTTTTGTGGAACGTTCTTAGTATACTGTGTGGCATTTAAAGCGATTTTTAAATCTATAAAAAAATCAGCGTGGTACCAATTGTGTTCGTAGGCGTAAACGTATCGAAGTGAAACTTACACAATATGATGGCCACACCTTATACGGTGTGCACAATATTATCATACAGTTGAAAACTCGTACAAAATATTAAAATGTATCATGAAGGGGAGTAACAGCTTACTTCACATTATTTCAATTTTATTGTTTACATTTCGCATTAATTTTTCGTTTCAACAGTAGTTTTCCTGAATACTACCTTAATCAAAAAGTTCACGGAATCATCAAGTTGTGAAGCTCACAATCACCTTGATGCCTCTTTCTTTTTTTAAATGTTACATCTTTCAGCGATCTATGAAATTTTCATTTGACATTTGTATTATGTTTTCGATTTTCACAATTTCAAAATTGGAAATAAAATGTCCACAACGAATTTGTATTAAATTTTACGTTAAAAATGGTGCGACGACATTGGAAATGTTACGAAAGTGATTCGGTAACGATACTCCGAAGAAAATAATCATTTATCAGTGGCACAAATGTTTTGAAGTAATAAACATCAGCCCAACCAAAGAATGGATGACCGTAAGCCGTAAAATGACAAACAGAGGACTTGGGCATTGCTTTTAGATTAGTTCAAGACATTTTGGTTAAAGGTTTTGGCTTCAGAAGTGTCGCTGTAAATCTGGTGCGGAAAGACTGGAATTTCATGCATAAAAAAGACCACTCAAAAGACATGGTTTTCAAGACTATTTGGGTAAAAACGAAATGAATACCATCCAGGTAGCTCAGAATTCACCCAATTTTTTTTCCTGTGAGTTTTTCCGATTCGATCGACTCCAAAAACCGGTCCGTGGAACACGCTAAAGCAACCGAGATGTAATCATAAACAAATCGAAGATGGCTCCGAAGGCGATACAGCAAACCGATTATAAAAAAGGTATCTAGGAATGGATCAAGCGCTGGCATAAGTGCGTTGTACTCAATGGGAAATACTTTGATTGGGACAATATCGATTTTTATGAATAGTCTGGTGTTGTGAATTTTCTGAATAAACTTCGGGAACTCTTTGACACACAAAAATAAGTGTGGTACCGATTGTGTTCGTATGCGTGAATGCATCGAGGTGAAACTTACGCTTTGTAGTAGCTGTGGCTAATATGGAGTGTACAATGTAAATTTTACCTCATTCAGGTGAAAACTCTTATGAAACATTAAATGTATTATGAAGTGGAACATCAATTCGCTTGATATTATTTCAATGAAGAGTGCGGAGCTCCTTAGTTTTATATATTTTTATTTTGTGCCTAAGTAATTTTAAGAAATTAAAAAGACCTTTAAAAATGTTAATTTTATGGGGTCGATACCCTTAATCTGTAGATATTACACAATTATGGATAAAAAAAAAACAGAAAAAAAGCGTAAAAAGTTCTTTCGTTTAATCCATCTTATGGGACTTTCTTCTAAATATAACAAATATTAGTATAAACTAAATAAACGCATGAATAAGCTCTACATAGCCGCAGTGAGCTCAAGATCTGGAGCATGAAGGAGTGCATTGGATATGTTGCATCTAGAGAACTTGGTATACCTAATTTGCGATCAGTCAGATGTCTGTCAAATGTATGTTGCCGCTTTATATACATAACAACAGACTAACGGTACCGCGATATATATACATAAACAAACAGAGTTGCTTTTTCGTTAACTGTTTCTGCTATACTTCATCTCAATGCAGTGAAGCTATAACAACAACAACAAGTTCAAGATGTGTCAGCTATATGTGTGTGTGTGTTGGTGTGTATCTGTGTTTGTGCCATATCTAACTAACAATGAACATGGGACAAATGGACAGACGACAAATGTTGCCAAGTAAACAAACAACTTCATGGGCGACGTGCAAAAATTCAATTGCTACAAGTTGGCAGAGACATCAGCAGAAGAAGCAACAAAAATCAACGAAAGATCTTCGTTGTTGTCGTTGTTGTTGTTGGTTGTTTGCTGAGGAGTCAACATCGTCAAGTTTTATGCATTTGTCAGGCTACACTTCAGGCGCCGCCTCAGTCAAATCTTTAAGAGAGAAAATAAGAAATACAAACGACTTAAAATGTCAGTTAGCGCAGCGACTGCGCTGTTGCAGCGCTGCTGCCGCTGCTGTTTCTGCCACAACCAAGTCGTGTCAGTGCTGCCCACCTTCTGCGCCAAACTTGCAACATCCCCTTAACCCACGGAATGCAGGCTGAACCCAACTTTCTTCCGTCAGCCGCTTGGTTTGGCACTGCTTTTTGACAAGAGTTGAAATGTATCTTTCACCATTTTGGCGAGGCAAAAGCAGAGTCACTGTCTTGAGATACTTTGCAGCGGCGCTCTCACTCCGTCACTTGCTCACTCGGCTCACTCAGCTCAGCTCACTCAGTGTGTCAGTCTTGGCATTAGTTCAAAATTACTTGCAGTTCAAGCTGGACTAGACGCTAATGCAATATCATTCATCTGCAGCGGGCTTAAATGAGCTGAATGAGCTGAATGGCTTGGCTTGGCTTGGCATGGACTCGGCTGACTAGCAGTCCAACTGTGAAAAGCCATTTTCTCCAATTTCCCAACACTGAGCCCCGCCGCTACACATTTAAGCGCACCAAGCCGAGATACATTTTATTTTCGAATTTTTGGTTTATTTTTCTTAAGATATGCTCTTTACTGCGAAAAGGGTATTTTAGCTTTGTGGAAAGCTTTGTATACCTCTGAGCAGTTATTAAAAGGTATACTATTAGGTTTAAAACAATATAAGGATTAAACAAGAAATATGAAAAGAAATAAAAAAAATATGAGAACTCGGTTTTAGGCTAAGCGATCCCTGAAGTTTCATCTTTAAAGTAGTTTTTTCCAAATGAAATTATTCGTTTACTGTACTAAGTCTAAAATTTTTGGTTTTAATAAATAAATACTATCATTCTATGCATTTCGATATTCTTAAAATTAAAAACAATTTTTTTTAATTCAGAGCACTTGTTCTTAAACTCTTATTCTCAAATTAAGAATTTCTATATACAAAAAATAAACCAGAAAACAAATTCAGTGGAGTTAATATAAAAAAATTGATTCTAGCGTACATTTCATACCAAAAATTGCTATCTTAAGTACAAAACTCTCTTTTCTGAGAGAAAACTTAATCATTATTTTCTCAGTGTAATTTTTGTGAATTTTTCAAGTTGAAAATTGAAAAACATTTCACGAAAACTATTTTGCCGATACAAAAATTCAGATTTTGCTTCCGAAGTAATTGGCTGAATCCAAATCTTGGTTAAGGGTACAAGGTTATGGACCCGAAGAACGGTGTTTTTTCCTAGTTTTAAGTTTATGTGCAGATTTGACAACTTTTGGAGGTCTATTTTGCCAGTTAATTGCAGAGTTCCAGATATCAATTTTTTGCATTAAGCCTTTGAGAGAAAATTTTTTATTTTTTTTATTCTCTTTAAAATTTTTAATCGGGAATTTTTTTCTAAGATCATATTCGCTCTGAGAGACCACACACCAGAAAAATGTTTGTCAATTCTGATTTTATGCAGCAAATTACTTCGGAAATGATCCTTAGCTTTCCAATAACTAGCATAACTCCGGTATTTGTGGACCTCTGCTATTATTTTTTTTTTTTGAGCTCCGGTTTGCAATCCTGACCCAAGGTAATCTTGATTTGTATCCATTGTATTTGTCAATTGAAACAAATAAATTAGTATTCTACAATTTGCATTACTTTTTATCTAAAATGAAAAAAATCCATACTATATATCAAGTTAGTGCTTTGAAATAATAAAAATCTTTGGTAGATAATAATTTATACTACGTGGAATGAAATTTCGAAATTTACTTCATTATTTATTATTTCGCACATTATTGTGCGAACGCCCCAAACAATTCTGAAATTCGATTTTTACGTTTTTGTTTCTTTTTTTGGAACACCTTCTCGTTTTATTTAACATCTTATAATCAATGGGTTTAAGGAAGCATCATAGTTTTAAAAGCTTAAATTTAGAAGATTTCAGTTTCTACCGGAATAAATTATAGCGATTTAGAATTTGTTAAATGACGAACATGATATATCTTTGAGAGACTTCCCACGAGTTAAAAGATGCATATTCGATAAAAAAATTAAATTTTTCTATATTCCTAAGAGGTGCTTTGAGAATAAATTCTAAAATTTCCCATACTCCTTTCAAAAATTTTCAAATTTCCTTCACATTTTTCGATAAGTCGCATACTCTTTTCGAAAAGTTCTTATATGTCCCCAAATCTTTTCATTAAATTCTTATCCTTTGCTCTTTCCAATAAAATATCATTATTATTATTAATTCCATACTCCTTTAAGAGCTTTAGGATGCAACAAAAGTCTTCCAGTTATTTTTTTATATTTTAAATATCATATTTCCCTTAATTTTTATGATAAATACTCATTCTCATAGTTCCCCTTATAAATTTTATATTTTTTCGTTCATGCGTGCTTCTAATTTTTATTTTAGTTTTGTAAATAAAATCTTAAGTTTCCCATTCTCCAATTAAAAATTCACTTTAACCAAATAAAATATAACCATAGACATAACTTCGAATTTATTGAACAGTTTAAATATCTTGGTTCGTACATCAACTCCACAAAAGACTGCGAGAAAGAATTAAATCTGGAAATTTAAAATTTTTCTCACTTTCAACGTTCCTTAAGTCACGCCTTCTCAACAGAATCCTAAAGCTCCAGATATATAAAACAATGATCCGACCAATAATATCGTACATAAGTGAGATGTGGACTCTAAGGCAATAAGATATATTAGGACTCCTAGAGATGACAGGGCGAACAGTTTAATGAAGAATACTTGGTCCGTTAAGGATAGATCCTAATAATTACCGCGTTCTCACTAACAAAGAGCTACGGGAGATATTTAACACCACAAGTCCAACTGCCTATGTCAAGTCACAAATATTTTAGGTGAAACCCAATTTTAAAAAAAAACTGATCTAATCAAGCAGATGAATGAAGAGTTGCTGGGCGATCCCGAGGGTTTTGGATAAATGGAGTGAAAAATGATTTGGAAAAATTAAACGTCCTAAATTGGGAGGAAGCTGCGAAGGATAGAGATTATTTGAGAAACATTGTTCGAAACGCCAAAGGATGTGGAGGAACTAAAGTGTATCTCTAGTTCGTTGTGACAACTATTAGCCCATGTTTTTATTATTTTTTTTCAGCTTCAACTAAACAATCAACTTTTCAAATATTTTTTTTCTTCTCGTTTTTGAATTTTCCGCTCTCTGTCGCTCTCTTTCCAACGCTCTCTTTGCATTGCTTTTCTATTTGTTGTTTTTGTTGGCTGCACTTTTTTGACGGCTTTTATTGTTTGCCAATTTCTGGCCGTGCAACGAACCATTCCAAGCAAGCAACGCACCGGCAAGCAAACAACAACAACAACAATAGCAACAACGTCAACTGTTTTGACCGCAATCCGTTCCCTTACCCCCTCTCGGCCGACCCATAACCATGTGAGTTCAATTTGAGCGTCTAACTGGTTGGCTGCCTCTCCGCCTCCCTCCTTAGCCATATAGCCATGCCCACAAACTACTTATTCATGGTAAATCCGCTATTCCCAATGTTTTGGAGCTGCATGAGGAAGCGTTTTGTAGCGCTTGTTGTTGTTGTTGGTATTGTTGTTGCTGCTGCCGCCGTGTCGATCACTGGCCAGCCAAGTTCTTCTTTGGAGCTGCTTCGTTGTTATTGCAGTTTCTCTGCTATTTATTATTACCAATGCAATTGACTTATTGTTGTTTCTCTTTACCTCTTTTTTTTTGTCGCTTTTCTTAAGCTTTTCTTTTTTTTTTTCGCTTGCTCCAACTTTGACGTTGTCGACGCAAATTGCCGCTAACCTCCATGCAGAATGCACTGACCCCCTTGCTTAGCCAAGTTGGCTTATACTTGGCCGGCCCGGCCCTCGTCCCGCTTGACGCTAGATCTCTTTCTTGACTGACTTGTAGAGCTCTTAATTTTTTGTTGCTTTTGTTGTTGTTGTGTGTGTTGGCCATGTCTACCATATAGATATCATTTGGCTGGCAACTGTCACTCTACCATCAACATTCAGCTGGCAAATTGCCGTTGCCGTTGTTGTAGCGCTTTTTGTTGTTGTTGTGGTTGTCATTGTTGTTGTTGCTTTTGTTGCATTTCCAATTGAAGTTTAAGAGCTTGTAGCAACAACAACAATTGGGTTGAGTTTAGACACTTTAGATACAGATTTGATCAGCACCTGCATGTACGGAGTGAGTATCTTTAGAATTTAATTTGAGGAAAATCTCATGACGAGCAAGAAATTATAGTACAACTAACTATTAGCATAATATTTTATATCTTATAATTCCACACTAACATATACTATTTTCCACTTATACGGCTTATAAATATAAATATATATATACGGAAAACAAATTCGCCCAGACTATAAAATGCGCTAAAAACTCACAAATTATCGATATTTAATCGATTTCGACGTGATTTAAAATAAGTAATTACCGCATTAATATTAGCATAAAGAGGCTAGGGGCAAAATTCGAAAAATTGCCCTGGGAAACTGGGAGTAGCACCCATTAAAAATTTATAGGGTTTTATGTTAACAGCAATATTAGTCTATATAACGATTTTGGTGCGCAGCTTTAATGAACTACGTAAGGTAAGCAGACATAAGTCAAGTCACGAAGTAGCCCGAATACCATTTTTGACATACATATCTAACCAAATAAAAGGTGTTTTACGGTATTTCAAAGAAACATTGGAAAATTATTGTAATGACCCCAAATATGGTTTTATATTAAATATAATTTCGTAGCATTTAGTAATGGAATATTATTGCTGGCATCTGACTACCACGACTCTCAGTTACGAAGCTCATACTCTAAGTCCAATTTTTGACCTTAGAGAATTTGGAGCCGTATTTCTGTAATCACACGTTGTGAAATGAGACCGAACATGATGAAAAACACGGCGAATACCATGATTGACGATTCTTCGATCTATAAATTTCACAAATAGCTCTGTTTACAATAGAACACTGATTTTCATTATAAATCTCGAAGGATTTTAAGACTGCTTGTGGTTTCAAACCTTACTATTGGGTTGCCCAAAAAGTAATTGCCGGATTTTTTAAAAGAAAGTAAATGCATTTTTAATAAAACTTAGAATGAACTTTAATCAAATATATAATTTCCATTTTGTTCGATAACCTTTTGCCATCTTCCCGGCAAATTTTGTATTCCACGCTCATAGAACTTCTGGTCTCTTTATCTGCAAAAAACTGAACCAAGTGCGATTTTATAGCCTCATCATTGCCGAAAGTTTTACCATTTAAGGAGTTCTGCAAAGATCGAAATAAATGGTAGTCTGATGGTGCAAGGTCAGGGCTATATGGTGGATGCATCAAAACTTCCCAGCCAAGCTCTCTCAGTTTTTGCCGGGTCATCAAAGATGTGTGTGGTCTGGCGTTGTCCTGATGGAATATGACACCTTTACGATTGATCAATTCTGGCCGTTTCTCGTTGATGGCTGCATTCAATTTGTCCAGTTGTTGACAGTAAATATCCGAATTAATCGTTTGGTTCCTTGGAAGCAGCTCAAAATATACCACACCCTTCCAATCCCACCAAACAGACAGCATAACCTTCTTTTGGTGGATATCAGCCTTTGAAGTGGTTTGAGCTGGTTCACCATGCTTGGACCATGATCGTTTTCGATTAACGTTATTGTAAACAATCCATTTTTCATCTCCAGTTATAATTCGCTTTAAAAACGGATCGAATTCATTGCGTTTAAGATGCATAAATGGAAATATAAATTTATCAAAAGTGACAACTTGTTTCAGAGACATCCCTTCTGGAAATACGGACCCTAATAAGAAATATCTTTTATATGCCCGTATTGGCATTGCCACAGAAAACACCATGAAAAGTTGACAAAATCAAAACGAATAACTTTTATATGTTTTCGGTTATGCGAGCTCCCAATTTCAAATTTTTTTTTTGAATAAATTCTAAAATTTCCCATACTCTTTTCGACATACACACACATTTTCCTTCCTTTTGTCGATAAATTCTCAAACTTCCATAATATTTTCGATAAATTCGTTTATGTCTAAGTCTTTCCGTTGAATTCTCAAATATCCCATGCTCTTTTCGATAAAATATCATATTTTCCTTACTCATTATGATATATACTCAATAAATATTTATATTTTTCCTTAACCTTTGCTAGTAAATTTTGTTTAACCTTTGCCAATTATAAATTCTTATACATATTTCCTTTACTTAATAAATTTTATATTTTTTCGTTTATGCATGCTATCAATTTTAAAATTATTTCTATTCTCAAATTACCCATGTTCTTTTCGATAAATTCTCCCAATTTTCTATACTTTTTTTTAATAATTCCTCATGATTTAAAGATTTTACCATAATCTTTTCGATAAATTCTATGGGAAATATGTATATGTATATAATATATGTCCTTAAGTCTTTTCGTTAAATTCTCCCTTACTCTTTTCGACAAAATATCTTATTTCCCTTACCCTTTACTGATATACACTTATATATCCCTAAATCTTATCAATAAATTCTTGTATGTGCCCTTAATTTTATTTCATAAATTCTTATATTTCCCTTAATCTTTTCATTTAATTTTCAATTATTCCCTACTATTTTTGAAAAATTTAATTCTCTGTTAATATTTGCAAAAAATTCTTATAGTTCATTAACTTTTTTCGAGAAAATCCCATTTCTGCTACTTCACTTGTTCTCTTCTTCTTGTAGAGCATAGGGCCTCTAAAAATATCGATACTTTCCCCACTCTTTTCATTAAATTCCCATATGTCCCTTACTCTTTTCGAAGAGATCTTATATTTTCCATACTCAGTTTAATAAATACTCATATTTCCTTTAATCGTTGCAATAAAATTTTGTATTTCCCTTAATATTTTCAAATTCTCATATTTACCTTACTTTCTTCAATAAATTCGCTTATTTGCCTGGTTCTTTGTATTGTTTTTAATGTAATTTCATCTGTCACGGTGAAAAATTTGCGTCAATACCTTTGTTCTTCAGAAGATATGGCTTAACAAAAAATAGTTTAAAAATGCAAGACCCAACATTCAGTTATCGATATCTAGATAAATAATCGGAATTTTGCAATTAAATTTAACGTGGTAACTATTAGCTAGTAGCTCTCTCCAAATATGTAAAAATCATCAAAATCGGAGAACGTCGGGAAAAAAATGGCCCACTTTACTTATTTTCGCCGATTATTCATGAAAGGTGACTAAAAATTTCACGTCTATATATTCGATTTCGAGATTTTTTTCATTTACGAATCTTGATATGATCAGCTAGTGAGCATTTAGTTTTATTTTTGTTATTTTGAACCTTCTTAGAAACTCTTTAATAGTTTTTAAAACACTCGTTTGCAATTAAAATGGGTAGTACTTCTAGATCTTTTTAATATGGCGATTACCCTCGCATTCTTAATTGATCGTGTCATCTAAAAAAATTTATGAGCTTAGGTGTTCCAACGATATTTATAACCTGCAATTTTATGGCATATTCAGGATAAACATTAAATAAGAAACTAATTTTGGATTTAAGTCACTTTTGTGATTTTACGCGATTCCCATTAACTTTTCTATTTTTCAAAATAATCAATCAAAGAACTTTGTGGAATGCACCTTGGGCCACTCTTTAAACCTTAAAGACAATGCTTATTTCTAGGAGCTACTTGCCTGAAGATGCTTCTTTGTTGTGCCTAGTAATTTTTTTTTTATGGATCTGTTCACCAATATAATTGCGTAACCCTCGTCCATGCTTTCAAAGTCTTGGCTAGAGACAGTTTTGTTGTCTGGTAATAAATCTTAACAACTTGGACTTTTAGTTGACCATTGTATGAGAGATTTGTAGTTTAGAAGCAGTTTAGTGCTTTTACTTTATGGACTTGTTTTATTATTGGCCTTTGCTATTTGCATCTTTAGATAACGCAAAAGGTTACGTCAGGAATTTTCATGACGTCATACAGACATTTTGTTAAGGGCTAAATAATGCTTTAAATTAATTAGTTTGGTTTTTTCGCTTTTTCAGAGGAGTAGAAGAATTTTTAAACATTTAAACAAATAGATTTTGGGTGCTAAGCGATTCTTCGAATTTTTTTTTTTTGGAAAATTCTTCTTTTCTTTTTATCCAAATAAAATTGATCGGGTTGGGCTGATTATAAGAATTTTTGATACTTAAACAAAAATATATTGGGAGGCTATTCTTTGGTTATTTTGGGAATAATCGTCTTTTCGTTTTATCCAAATATAATTTAGCTGGTTGGTCTGATTTTAAGAATTTTTAACACATTTAAACCAATAGATTTTGGGACATTAGCAATTCTGTGATTATTTTGGGAATAATCGTCTTTTTTTTTCGATTTTTCAGAGAATTATAAGAATTTTTAAACAATTAAGCAAATAAGCGATTCTTTGATTTTTTTCTGGAAAATTCTTTTTTTCTTTTTATCCAAATAAAATTGATCAAGTTGGTTTGATTGAAAGAATTTTTGACACATTAAAACAAATAGATTTTAGAAGATAAGATAATTCTTTAATTATTTTGAGAAAAGCCATCTTTTCATTTCATCCAAATAAAATTGATCGGATTGGTTTGATTATAAGAATTTTTGACACATTTAAGCAAATAGATTTTGGGACATCAGCGATTCTTTGATTATTTTGGGAATAATCGTATTTTCTTTCAAATTGTTGGGATTGGGCTGAATTTTTGACATATTCAAGCAGATTTTGGAAGATAAGCAATTCTTTGATTACTTTGGGAAGAGTCATCTTCTCACGTTTATTAAGCTCACATAAGTCTACTTATAAAATTTTTAGGCACTATATTGCTGTAATCATTATCGAAGTTCAAAGAAGACTATATTCCTATAATGGTATTAATTGACTTTATTTGTGCCTTTTAAAGATTTCATTAAATCTTCAAAAAAAACTTGGATTTGGTTCCGTATAATAAAATCTTCGCTTTGGTGCTTTAACTATAAAAGCTTAAATTAAGGAATCGCTCAATTATAAAATTGCAATACAAAATGTTGTTTTATTTTAATATAAACAGCTGGCCACACTTAAGTGTGCCCAAACCCGGCTATGGTATACGATTTCGATAACATTTATTAGACATACAAACATTTCAAATGCTATTAACTTTATTAACAAGTGTCAAAATATGCAAATCAAACAAGTTGCCAATCGGATTTGCATTTTGTGGCTTTATTTTAAGAGGTTTTAAATTTAAATTGCCAGCTACTTGGTAAGGTATGAATAACAACAACAACAACAACACCCATAACAACCGCAACAACAACAACCACACCAACAACAATCGCAAATAGTTGAAAATAGAAAATTATAACGCGAATAGACAAAGCAACCTTAACAAAACGAAAAAAAAAATCTAAAGAACTGGCACACTAGAAGAAACAGAAGATGAAGCAGAAGACGAGCTAAAACTAAAGAAAACGAAAAAAAAATAAGACAGCCAGCCATTTACAGTTAGTTGATTGTGCCCATTTCATTTGTAAACTTTTAGATTGTTTTCCCTACAAGCAACAACAACAACAAAAACAACACCAACTACAATGAGAACAACAGCAACAACAACAACAACAAAGCGAGATGACAGACAAAAGAAGCCAACGAACTAAGCGAACGAACACATTGAGCAGCTTCCATGTCTCCAAAAAGTCAGAACAAAAACAAAATATGTCGAACTTTAAAGATTGGAAGTAGACGACTAGGAGATGCACTTATTAGCACAGCATAAGAACGCTACAACTTGAGAAGACTTTTGAGATCAAAACTCTATCAACTCGACTGAATTTACGTTTGGACTTCTAGAATATTATAGCACATTGTCGTCCAAAAAGTCAAAACAAAATATATCGAACTTTAATGCTGAAAAAAGACGACTTAGAGATGCATCATCTCAGCATAAGGCAGCTAGAACTCCAGAAGACTTTAAGCTCAATACTCTATCAACTCGGCTAAACTGAGCTCGAAACTCTAGAATCGTATAATACATTGAACAGCTTCCATGTCTCCAAAAAGTCACGAACAAAAACGAAATAAGTCGAACTTTAAGTTAAGAAGAAACCGACTTTAAGATGCATCATATGAGCATAAGGCAGGTAGAACTCGAGAAGATTTCAAGTTTTGAGGGCAAACTGAGCTTGAATCTCCAGATTACTGTCTACAAAAAGTCAGAGCAAATTCGAAATCTGTCGAACTTTACAGTTGGAAGAAGCCGATTTTGAGATACACGAATCATCTCAGCATAAGGCAGCTAGAAATTCGAGAAGATTTTAAGTTTTGAGGTCAATTGTCTAGCAACTCGGTTAAAGCAGAGCTTGGATCTCTAGAATATTCTAACATATTGACTCCAGAAATTCAAAAAATATACAAAATTTGTCAAACTTTAAAGTTGGATTCTTCTAACGTTGAGATACACGCATCATCTCAGCATAAGACAGCTGCAGCTTGAGAAGACTCTAAGATTAATCTAATCTAATGTCTATCAACTTGGCTTAACTGCGCTCGGATCTCTATAAATTTATAGATGGCCCCCAAAGCAAATCATAGCAAAACTTTCTACCCTTGTAGAGCTATACAAATCGCAGGTACATCATCTCAGCAAAGGCAGCTAGAACTCGAGAAGATTTTTATATCTGTATTCTAGCAGCTCGGCTAAACTGATCTGGGATCCCCATAAACTTATAGATGGCCCCCAAAGCAAATTATAGCTAAACTTTGTACCCTCGTAGAGCTATACAAATCTCTGATACATCATCTCAGCAAAAGGTAGCTAGAACACCAGAAGACTTCATTATCTGTATTCTAGCAACTCGGCTAAACTAAGCTCGGATCTCTATAAGTTTATAAGATGGCCCCCAAAGCAAAATATACCACAACTTTCTACCCTTGCAGAGCTATACAAATCTCAGATACATCATCTCAGCAAAATGCAGCTAGAACTCGAGAAGATTTATAATATCTGTATTCCCGCAACTCGGCTAAACTGAGCTCGGGACTCTAGAACCTTATATACATTGTATAGCTATGGCCCCCAAAGTCAGAATTATTGCAAAACTTTGAACCCTTATAGAGCTATACAAAATTCAGACTTTACATCATCCTAGCAAAAGGCAGCTAGAGCTCGAGAAGATTTTAAGTATCTAAGGTCAATGCTCTGTCAGCTCATCTAATCTGCGCTGGGATCTCCATAAAGTGTAATGTAGCACATGGCCTCCAAGAAATCAAAACATAGTCAAAACTTTGTTACCCTTGTAGATGCTATACAAAGTCGACTCAAAGATACATCATCTTAGCAAAGGCAGCTAGTAACTCGCGAAGACTTTAAATGGATTTCTACATATAAGGTCCATCAGTACTCGAGTTGCATAGCTCAGGATCTCCATCATGAATATATGTAGCAAGGCCTTGGATTCATATACATCAAAGTCTCCAATGCTGTAGTCGCATGTTAGAACTCGAGAAGATTTTAATATCTGGCAACTCGACTAAACTGCGCTGGGATCTCCATAAATTTATAGATGGCCCCCAAAGCAAATTATAGCAAAACTTTCTACCCTTTTAGCGCTATACAAATTTCAGATACATCATCTCAGCATAAGGCAGCTAGAACTCGATAAGACTTTTAGGTCAATATTCTATTAACTCAGTTGAAGCTCGGATCTCTTAGAATATTATCAAGGCGTGCCCAATACATATATGCTAAATCTTTCTATCACATCTACGAGCTATACAAATCTCATGATATAGGTTATCCTAGCTCTTATAATTTAGCCATGATCTAGGCGTTCATACAAACTTATCTTTATAGTCCACTGATCATCTTAAAGTTAACTCTAGTGATTATCTACCTATCATCTCCCACTCTACGTTACAAACCGCTGCCACAAACTCTACATACCTCCCATTATAGTGTATGAAAAAGAAACATTGGGCCCTGCAGCAATGTATAAAGATGCGTGGAAACGGTCAACGGTCAGTTAAAAAGTGTCGGTATTTTGTAGGTGGGCGGGACGCAGTGTGTGACTTGGCTCACTATAACAAAAGCTAGTTGAGCCAGCTGCTCAGACCCTCTCTCAGAAAACAAAAAAAAAAGTATCTATGTATACTATATATGCCAAGCTGATGAAGCAAACGATTTATGAACCAATTTACAAATTACCAGAAAGCGGCAAAAATCTCTGCACCTCCCTTCTACGCTTTTTATAAGCGCACTAAGCTACTCAGCGGGAGCTCGTCTTGAACAATGGTGACTTAAGAGTCTACACCCCGTTCTGGACAGAAGCTGTGTATGACCAAGTCCAAACAGATGCCATTGACCAAGTAACGAGTCTCCATAGCTGAAAGCACTTGTTGTTTAACTGCTCACTTTATGATACTCTGCGGAATGGTGGAATGGGGGCCTATGATAGTTTTCGCAACTTGTTTGTGACGCACTTAAGAGCGGTACGCAGATACATTAAGGTGTAAATTGTTTGATGGTTCGCTTTATGAATCATTCTGTTCTTTTTTCTGATGGGTTCTTATGTATTTTTAAATAAAATACATGTAGTAAAGTTTGATATTAAATGATTATAGATGAATATGTATAGTTACATTTTGAAATTTATGGTTTATCCCAAAAAATTATTAAAAAGATGGAGCTCATACAACTTGTATAAATATTTTTTTTTAATTTATGATTTTCCTAAAAAACAACTTCTTTCTGCCTTATGAAATTTTTTAAATTCTGAACGTTTTACGAATTTTATTTTTTGCCTATTAAGAGTCTTTTGCTGTGCTGGGGGCTTGGAACCTAAAGAAAAAATCTATAGATATCGATTAATATAGAGATAGTTAATTACTTTTAGGTATTGAATAAGTCCTTGATATTTCAATCAATCCCAGCATTCTCGTGAACAAGTATTACGAATAACGATTATGCATAGGGAGAGCATATCGTTTTGGTTCCTTGATGATCAAGTAAGTTCCTGACATTTGAACACGAAGCGCTGTATTGAAAGCAGCGTTCTATTTACCAATTTCTATAAAAATCGATTGAAAAACAGATATAATAGATTTGATAACTTTATGTATCGACTAGGTTATTGATATTTTAATCACTCTCGCTGTATTATTTATTAATATCGTATTATACCTTTTATACCCATAAATAGTGTCATATATGACAGATATGATAATTTATAATACTAAAAAAAACGTACCTTATCTATGGAGTAATCTCGATATTCCAGGGCACTATTCGTTGAGTTTGAAAGTCCTGCCTGAATCTGAAAAAGAATCAAGCATTATTAGATTTCTTATAGTGAATATAATTTTCTTAAAGAGAGAAAAAAAATTATTGTTCTCGGAGAACTCCAAATATAATACTTTCTGACTTAAAAGAATCTTGCAGTGCAAATGGTTGATTTGTAAAGTTAAAAATAATTTGATTCATTTTAAGAATGCATTAAAAAAAATTTAGATTAACATAACAAAAAAATTAATAGAAAATAGATTATTACTAGATTATAACCGCCCGAGAGGTAATTATAATCAGATGACGAAATATAATTGCATCTGAATTTCGTTAAGATGCTTAAAAAAGCTTTCAAATACTTAAGAAATCAAAATTATTTTTTTTTAACATTGTTTATATATTATAATGTAACTTATTATTCTTGAAGTTAATAAATATATTTCATAATTTAAAAATGCATTTGGATTTGAAATTGTTTAATTTAGATTAAAGATTAAGCAAGTTTTCAAAACTAACTTTATTTATTTTAAGCACTGGCAGCAAAGGGTCTTCGGCTCATTTGAGGTTGAAATAATTTTTAAAAACTTTTGACGAAATAAAAAAGATTTAAAAACATGAAATCTTATTTCCAACATTTTGCATATGAATTTCATTAAATCATAAAACAAAGTTTCAGTCAAGATTTTTGAAACCTCCTTAAATTTTTTTTTGCTATTTCCGTGGTTAGAAGATCGTCGGAGTCGTATAAGAAATTAAAGCTCAAAGCACAGGTTTCGTGACTCTTCTACAAAAAAAAAAAAAATAAACTTATCCAAAAATAATAGGGCGTTACCAGAAATTAAAGCACAGGTATCGCAACTCTGCTATAAAAAAAAAAATAAATTATTTATTGATATTTGAATAATAAATTAAAAAATACCTCAAAAAATTTTGAATCCAAAAATAAGAAGTACTATCAAGCACTAGCTTACAAATTTTAGGGTGAACCTTAAGAATTAAAAGATTATTTGTGAAATTTTGGATCAAGAAATACGAAAATGGCATTAATTTTTTCTTAAGGAACGTTTTCGAGAATTTTTCAACAAGACATGTTCTTGGGTACTTTATACATTGATTCGTTAATACACTACCCTGCAAAGTGTGGGGTCAGTTGTAAGATCTCATGTTTTTGTATTTGTCGCCTTATTTGTCGGTCTTGACCGTTTTATTTCAAATGATACATTGCAAAACATAATATATAAATGAACTACAAATAATATTCGCCAAAAATTGCGATTTTACTTCGAATTAAATAGAAGATTGAAAAACATCCAATCAGGTGGTTTTCATCAATATGGCTTGCTTTAGATTTGATAAATGGCTGCACAGACTCTCGAGCATTCGTTCGCTAATTTTTGAAGCGTTTGAACTTGTAGTTGTTCCCAAGCCCTCTTCAGACACTCCCACAGGTGATTGCGCTAGTTGGACGTAATATTTCGCACCTCTCTATCCGTTCATCCCACAACAGCTCAATGGGATTCGCGTCCGGCGACTAGGGTGGCCATTCCATGATTTTGAGTGCCCCAGCTGTTTCTTTGGATTTTAAGCAGTTAGTACACAATTTTGACGTGAGTTTAAGAATTGTTGTCTTGCTGATATACAAATCCTTCTCCTATCAATCTGGTACCCGACGGAATAGCGTTGTACTGAAGTAATTTTGTGATAGCTGTTCTTTTCGCATAATACCGTCGGTTTTCAACAAAGCGTATTTAGATGAATAATTCGTTCTGTTTACTGAATGGATATCGTAAATTTGGTATTCGAAGTTTTTTATAGTTCCCAATCATTGTACCAAATTTGATCGAAATCGGTTGACTATATCATATAGCTCCCATAGGACCGATCGGCCAAAATAACTTTTTCAAGAGTCAATAAATTCGCTATATTTCGTTTACTAATAAATGATATCCTAACCAGATTTGGCGTTTGGAAATTTATTTAAACCACTTAAGCAATGTGCCTAATTTGAATGAAAATCGGTTGACTATATCATATAGCTCCCATAGGTCCGATCTTCAAAAAATCGATTTTGTAACAAAATTTGTTGTGTTTCGTTTGTTTGTTAAGATATTGGGACCAAATTTGACATTCGTGAGTATTTTATAGTTCCTAAGCACTGTCCTAAATTTAATCCAAATCGTTTGACTAGATCATAAGCTCCCATAGGACCAATCGGTCCAAAAACACGTTTGTTTGTATACAAAATTCGATGTGTTTTGTTTGATTCCTGTAAAGATATTTGAAATAAATTTAGGCACTTCATGATGTTTTTTAAGGTATTACAGCACTGTGTCAAATTTAAGCATCGAAATCCGTTGACTGTATCATATAGCTCTCATTAGAACGAACTGGTCTAAAAAAATTTTTGCTTAATAAATGTCTTCTGTTTACGGTATTATTGGTGAAGAGGAATCGGACTTGTATTGACAAGCTAGTGGTACAGGGTATCCTAAAGTCGTCCGCGCCCGACTTTACGTCTCGCCATTTTTAAAATGTATTATCAAATAAAATTTAAAAACGATGCCAAAAATTAAATTAAATATTTTTTTGCTACATTTTATAAATTTGTAAAAAGAGTTTCTTAATAAATAAAATTGTAAGCTCCATTAAATTTTCAATAAAAATAACTATAAATATTTACCATTATATCAAATTTAATAAGGTATAAAAAATTAAAAAAACAATTTTTTAGGGCCACTTGTCTTTTATATAATTTATAATTTTTCGCAAATTTCATTTCAAGCTCGGTCATAGAAACTTTTACAATTTTTTAAAAAAAAATAAAATTAACTGTAAATATTTTTTTTTTTTTCAGAAAAGATTAGAAAACATTTTTTTACCATTTATATTTTATAAATTTGAAATACGAGTTTTTCCTTTTAATTTCCTTTTAAACTCGGAGATTGTAACTCTTTTAATTTTTTAAACAAAAATAGCATTTATAACAAACTAAGGCTTACTTTTTAAACTAAAATTTAAAAATAATTAATCTAAATAATATTTAATTATAAAATCGTGAAAAAACTACTTTATTTTATTATTTATTGATATATGAAATTGATATCGTAGTATAAATCTTAATTTTTATTCTTTTATATATATGCATATAAATAAATAAATAAGAATTTATTCGCGATATTATTTTTTATATAAACATTTTAAATAAAATTTAGTAGATCATTCACAAATACATTATTTTTTAATTTAAGAGAAATTCGTTTATTTTAATTATTTAAAAAATCTCAAAAAATTTTAATTAACTTCTATTTATTGTAATAATTCAATTAGAAAATCTTTTGAATCAAATTAAAATAAAGGATCCCACCAAATAATAATAGACTTAATTTTCGTATTTATGTAGCTCTTTTTTGGGGGTTCAATAAAATTATATATTTCTCACTAAATTATTTCAATCTTTGGTGATGGTTATTTTTTTTTTTGTAGGATTACCAATTTGTTTTTTTTCGTGAAATCTTCTTATTTTTAATCCGAAGATTCCTTATCGATATATAGATTTACTGAAATAAACTTAATTCACTAAGCTACTTTTAAATAATAAGATGTAGCTGCCCGAGCCTTGAGCTCATAATCGACAAGTAATCGATAACTGGTCGATTTTTATAAATTCCTATACACAGAAAGTAGTCACGGTTCCGAAAGTGTATTAAAACTTTGCTATATTTCCCTAAAATATGGATATTGATATTCACTTTGACTCTGTCGTTTTGTTCGGTTTGGGATTTAACCTCAGTTTCAGGTTCGCATATTCATTCCCTGGGATCGTCTCCTATTGTTGTAGTTGTTCTTGTTATTGTTCTTGTTGTTTGCTTATGCCGCGTCTTCATTTCGTTTTATAAGTATTTTTTATAGCTTTATTGTTGCCATTATGCCATTGTGTGTGTGAGTATCTGTATCTGTAAATAAATCAGAGTATCTGTGTGTGCGCAAGTGTTTGCGCATGTGTGACCCCGCTGACAGCATTTTGTAGTTATTAAAAAAAACTCTTTGGGCAATTTGTTTGATTTTGTTTTGTGTGTGTGGTTTTGTTCAAACATTAAGCATACGCATTGTTGTCTGGGCCAGAATTAAAAGAAGTGCGTTAAAAACGTTAAGATAAGTGCAAACAAAAAAGTGCTTATCAGTTTATGTTAAGCATTTTTGGCCAAATGAACTTGAACTGCAGCTGCTGCGTTTGCAGCAATACAAAAGTTGTCTGCGTTTTAGCCAGCTGCATTTTTTTCTCACACTCTGGACCCACACACACATGAACACAAATTTGCCTGGATACTTGAGTCTTATAATTTGGCCGATTTTGTGGCTCTTTATATGTTGTATATATGTATGTATGTCTGCACATAATCGTATGTATATAAGTAAATGCACATATCGCTGTTCATTTTATTTACTTGCGCTTGCTTTGCCTGTCGCCGTTTACTGTCTTATGCTTTATTTTTTTTTTTTTTTTACATATATCTTTTAAGTTCTTGGAAATTGTGCAATGTTTTTGTATGGGTGAGTGTGTGTACACACACACATGTGTATAGATGCATGTGTGTGAATTTGCTCCATGCCAATTGCTGGCTGCTGTCTGCCTTCCGTTTGACTCTGCCTTGGCAACATCTTAGTCTCATTTTTGTCTCTGGTCTTAGTCTCTGTCTCTACAACTCCCTCCCTCTCCCGCCTCTCTTGTGCTCTGCTGTCTGTTCACCTCGAGAATTCAATTAAAATGCCACCAACTTCAATCTCGTTCATACACAGTACAGTCAGTTAAAGCTAGAGATGGGCGTGAAACAAAATTAACATTGATTTAATACTACTCCAGGTCTTTGGAGAAAAATCTGTGACAAGGTTTTTTCCAGAAAATTGCTCAATCATTTAAGCATTCTAATAAAAAATAAATAGTGTAGTTCTTATAAAAACTCAATAATAAATATTTGTGGTGACTCTTAGTGATTTCGTGACTAGCTCGTGAATTTCTCAGGTTTAGTTTCAAACTAAATACTATCAAGACTAGGGGCACGGCAAAAGAGGCCTTGGGGCTGGACCATATGACCTAAAGTCCTAAATTAATTTCATGGAAAGTTCTTATAAAAAGTCAATACTAAATATTTGTCGTGACTCTTAGTGATTTCGTGACTAGCTCGTGAATTTCTCAGATTTAGTTTCAAACTAAATACTATTAAGACTAGGGGCACGGCAAAAGAGGCCTTGGGGCTGGACCATATGACCTAAAGTCCTACATTAATTTCCTGGAAAGTTCTTATAAAAACTCAATAATAAATATTTGTCGTGACTCTAAGTGATTTCGTGATAAACTCGTGAATTTCTCAGATTTTGTTTCAAACTAAATACTATCAAGACTAGGAGCATGGCAAAAGAGGCCTTGAGGCTGGACCATAAGACCTAAAGTCCTAAATTAATTTCATGGAACGGACTTCAAGATATTTCAAGAAATCTATTTTTGAAATTATAAATAAAGTGTCTTTACTTAAAAGTGAATATCTGATTTTTATATTTTGTAATAAGCTGTAGATAATTGGATTACATATCGATTATGCTTGAAATTTGTCATAATTTTCGAGATATTTCAAGAAATCTATATTTGAAATTATAAATAAAGTGTCTTTACTTAAAAGTGAATATCTGATTTTGATAATTTGTAATAAACTGATTATCTACAGTTTATTACATATCGATTACGCTTGAAATGAATTTTTGTATGTAATAACGGGTTTATATGAAATTATTCATAATTTTCGAGATGTTTCAAGAAATCTATTTTTGAAATTATAAATAAAGTGTCTTTACTTAAAAACAAATATTTGATTTTGATAATTTGTAATAAACTGTAGATAATTGGATTATATATCGATTATGCTTGAAATGAATTTTGACGTGACAACGTCTTAAATTAGGTTTGTATGGGAGGCACCATTGAAAAAGTCTAACGATAACCGTAACGATAAGTCTAGCGATAAATAATCGTAACGATAAGTGGCATTAAGTGGCATAAGTTGGCAGCACCAAACTGGCACTGCTCAAAGCGGTGGCTATTTTTAGTTTTGAGTGAGCGCAACTGAATAACTATTTTATTTTTGGTTTGTGCTCTGCTCTTATCTATAAACGAACCAGCGACTTTTTGTGAATCGCAGCAACAAGCAACGCACAGCGTCAGCCGCACCGCTTAGCGCTCAGCACCAAACTGGCACTGCTCAAAGCGGTGGCTATTTTTAGGTTTGAGTGAGCGCAACTGATTAACCCCAGCGGCGCATAGCCTCTGCGGTCTGCCGAAATACTGCATTACCTCCGCAGAAAACGTAATTGATTACAAGCGCTGCGTTTCGTTTGAGGGATTGTAAGCGGAGGCAAATAGAAAAGCAGTGATCTGCCAAAAATCTGCTTTACAACTGCGGAAAAAGTAATGCACAAATAGAAACTCGCACTGCGCTACCTTAGCAACACAAAATTTTGTTATTTTGTTTGCATGCTAACAAGCATAGTTCGGCCTTTCTTCTGTCAAACCATTCGTTTATACCTTTTTATTTATTATCTACTGCCGAAAAAATGTTATTTTATTAAGAGATACGAAAACGTAAAGTCTGACAACTCGTTTCATAATTTCATGAAATATACGTATAATCTTGATTGCGTATCAAACGTTTCTAAGTCAACTACGTTAAAAGAAACAACCATCGACTTGACTTTCGCAAGACACATTACAGCAGAAACACTTCCTTTCATTTCCTATTTCTCCTATCATAGTCCTATCCTCAACAAAATCACTCAAATAGGAATTATTATTGTGCAATTTAATAATATTCATATCAATAAATATTCTACCGAGAAAAAGACGTTATCAAATAAAATCTTCGCCCGTAAAACCGACTTTACAGGCAACAGTTTTTGTATTTAATTTATTTGATAATTTATATGAAATTTTTCATTATTTAAAAAAAAAAAAGTTCTATTTTGAACGTAAATTTACAAAAAACAATTTCATACAGTTTTTTCATGGCTCGTAAAGTCTGAACGGTTATGAAAAAATTAGTGGTTCTTTACGAAAATCGGAAAAAAATATGAATATAACAGAAATTTTCGGAATTTGAAAGTTTTTAAGAGTTCTCAAGCACTGTGCCAATTTTTATTAAAATCGATTGATTATATCATATACCATCTATAGGATCGATCGTTCAAAAAAAAAAAAAAATAATACACATTTTTTATAAAAAGTTTGCCAGTTTCTGCAATTTAATAAGTAGCGATATTTTTCTAATTTGTAGATCGCTGGGCTTAAATAAAAATGCTTTAATAAAAGAAAATTTTATTTTTTTTTTTGCTTTATTTTTTTAATTTTTTATAAAAGTTAGCTTGATTTTATATAGAAAACTTAGGCTTAACGTATGAGATATTTATTATTTATTAAACTTTAATAAAAGCAACCTATCAAGATACGGTTTCACTCAAAAATTTTAATAAATTGATCCACAGAGCGGTCCACAAAATAATATTGAACTAAAAATATTTGTCCACTATCATTAAAAAATTTTTAAATTTTGGAGTTTATTTTCTTAATTTTTAATAAAACCTAGCTTGATTTTGTATAGAAAGCTTTTGGACTTAACTTATGATATATTTATTATTTAATTATTAATTAAACTTTAATATAAGCAGCTTACCAAGATATGGGTTCACTCAAAAACTTTAATTAATTGATCCACAGAGCGATCCACAAAATAATATTAAAATAAAAATATTTGTCTACTATCATTTTAAAATTGTTAAATTACTGGTTTGAAAGATTTCCTTGCAAGAAAGTTTCAAAGATGACAAGAAATCTGGCCTCAAAGATGAAATCAGGTCCGTCAAGAGGGGAAGGGATAGGGGACTTTTTCCCTCGGGCCCGGAGCTCACGGCGGGGCCCGGACTCCAGAGTCATTCGGGAAGAATCGAGTCTTAGGATTGAGGGGCCCGGACTCGAGAGTCATTCGGGAACAATCGTGTCTCAGGATTGGCAACTTTGTATTTGGAATCTGACTTAGCAAGAAAACTCGACTTTGATGATATTATAAAAGCTTTCGCCTCAGCTTAAGCACGGAAGGCGAGATTCTAATCACCTTGACGGTTATTGTGAAACTTATGCAAGGCTAACTTAGTTAATAAAAAATTCAAACTTCTTTGAGTTTTTGTTTTTGTTTAGATCTGCATTGGAGTTTTATGAAATGCATTATTATGATTTTATCAAATCATCAATTCTCTCAGAAATCCTTTCTGAACTTTTTTTTAAGTTGATCTCACACTTTTCAACAATTATACGTGCTTTCATGAATTAAGAAAAATTGATATGGGCCCGGATCCGAGATTTCCCCGGGGCTCAAATATTCTCTCTACGGCCCGGGGTAAAGTTTATATTTTGGACAACTTTGTATTTTTCGAATTTATTGTTTTTAAGTATTATTTTGTCATTATCATTAAAAAATTGTTTAAAAATTAATTAAAAGCAAGTTATGGCAGTTATATTAAAAATAAGTAAATTATGGTTAAGTTTAGCATTAAATACTATACTTCATTTTGTTAAAATTAAAAAATTATATTACAAAATTATAACAAAAAATAATTTTTATTCAATACTTCCATAAATTCACATCGTACAAAAACAAGTTATAAACAAAGATTCCTGCCCAATTAGCAGGTCTTTTTTTTATTTTCTAAGCCAAGTCAAAACGCGCTACGATTTCTTGTAACGTCACGCCAAACGTATTTTTTTGGGCGCTTTGATTTTTGATTCATTCATTCAATGTTAGTCATAAGGCCTTGTCAACTTTAATTGGATCCAGCATAGATAAACGTAAAATATAAATATTTTGAAATTTAATAATATTATGTAGGTATATTTTAATATTAACCCTTTTATCATAACAAATAACACTGCACAACAGCATGTCTAATGATTGGGTTATGTGACATGATCTTGGTCAAAATTTGTATGATGATATCAAATCTATAACTTCAGTATCAGCTCTTGTAAAAAAAATATGTGTCAAAAAGTGAAAAGGACCTTTTCAAAAAACTGTTGCACATATGAAGTCATAATATCTGTACTAATTCGAATTTGTTCAACATTTTTTTTTCGATGAAAGTAGAATAGAGTCCCTTTCCATAATAATCCCAATCATAAAAATCGGTAACCTGAAAAAAAACTACAGCCGAAACTGTGAGCCCAAAAATCACAAAATTTTGGTGACTTTTTCTACAAATATCGCTATTTCTTTTAGAAAAATTCTTTGACACCTAAAAAGTAAGCTATTATAAGTTATTGGTCATGATATGAAGATGCGATTTCTGTACAATTTTGTCTTTTTATGGTAAAAGATTGGGGGCATTATGGAAAGGTACTCTATTCTACTTTTAACGAAAAAAAAATTTTTGAAAAAATTCGAAATAGCTCAGACATCATATGTGCAACTGTTTTCTGAAAAAAGTAATTTTTTTTACTAAAATAGCTATAAATCGTAAACAAGAGCTGTTACAAATTATATAAGGGTATATTTATAATCGGTGACGTCAAATTAGTAAACATCACCTGAGAAAAGTAATTCATCAAACAAAAGTTGCAATTTTGTTGTGCAGTGTAATCAGTCAGTATTTCGTTTATTTTTATCTAAAGTTACCTTATAAGCCAAATTTGCAAATTTACATTTCTCCAAAAAAGCCCTTCTGAAGCAAACAAATGTCTAAAAATAATACTCGAACCCTCAAAAATCAAGGAAAATAATAATGCAACATTAATATCAAGGGATCTAAGTTTTTGTTGTTGTTTTAATTCACCAAAAAATTAACCCTTAAAAAACTTAGCCCGAAGTCGTGGTCCAAAAGAATCCAACAACCTAGAGATTTTTGATAACCTCTAAAATCTCTAAATAAACATTTTGAACTTATGGTTTTCAACGATATATATTTTTGGGGACCGCTGAATCTACTTTCGGATCCAAAGAGACCTACCAAGTCAAGGTTTTTAGATGACTTTCAAAACACCGCGCTTAGTAAGGATTCTGTGAGGGTATATCAGAACCTTGACATAAACGGGGAAAATCGAAAAATTCGTGAAAACGTATCTGAACAAACAAAAAAAAGTGAAAATTATAACTTTCGTGCATGGTTATATAGCAAATAAAGTTTTTACCCGATTTTGAAGATCTTAGGCTTGAAATCTTCAGAGAATTCTCTTTCAGCTCAGAACTCAAAGTTGAATGTTGTACGGAAACAACAAGTGCAATGACAAGGTTAATATATTTAATAATTAAAATTATTTTAATTTTTTCTATATTTTTTGTTGGCATTAATTTAAATTAAATAAGTTTTTTTAATCTTCGTGCTTGTAAGCACACTCACGCACTAACTAATTCTCTTTTATATTGCAAACTCGTGTCACGCATTACACGCCACTATCGCTTGCATCTCTAACCAGCAGAGACAATACAGACGCAGTCAGGTCAGACATCATTCAGCAGCAGCGCTCTGGTCTGTTGAACTCGCCACATTTAAAGCTAGCTGTGACGCTGACTGCGACGCCAGCAGCAACTGCAGCGCCGGCTGCGACTGCGTCTTCATTTCAAATGTTATTAATTTGTGAAAGTTCTGCTACGCCCCCTGCTTAAGAGCGCTTTGGCACCTGCTGTTCTTAGCCCACTCGCTCTCACCTGCTGCCTGCTACCCCCTCCTAAGCCCTTTGTCTTAGTTTTTGCTCTTGTATTTGTTTTTATTGCTGCTGCAAAGTCAAAACGTTTTGTTTGTTTACCATGCAACCGCAGCCGCCGCAGCAGCAGCAGCAGCAGCAGCAGCAACAGCAGCAATCATGTTCGACATGCGCTTCAACGCCCGTCTCCACCTGACAACAAGAGCAACAACAACAACAACACCAACAACAAACAACAAAAAAATTTGAATTTCAAAACATAAGCAACAAGCTGACGCTGGAGCTCTGAAGCTGGGGCCTGTCCGTGGCGAATACGATCTTGTCGCCGTGATTAAATTAATTTACTCACGCTCACGCTTTCATTATCAGTTGGCTCGATTGGTCACTTCAGTTAGTTGCTCTTGGCCAGTATTAAAGTTGGCTGTAGTTGGTAGTTGGAAGTTGGCTTATACCGGCTGGCTCCGCTTTGGGGTGTCGCTTTTCAAACAAGCTGCGAATTTGCATTTTATTGACCATTAAATGGCTCATTTTTTATCGCCACTTGTTGCCAACTTGCGTTCCGTTTTTAATTTCGGTTTATGCCGCGTTTTTTGCTTTTACGCGCGATAAGCTTAAATAAATGCAAAACCGATCAAGGACTTGGTCAACTTGGGAAAAACAAACATTTTGTCACATTCGATTTGATAGCACTCATTACTCTTATCGATAACTCTTAACTCATTTTGTTGGCGATATATTTGCAATTATGCAGATTAGTTAGCAGTTAGTTAGAGCTGGGGAAGTGTTGTGAAGTGGCATAATCAAGTGGTTTATCAAGTTGATTAGTTAGCCTTTGGTGACGAAAGAATAGCAAAAGGTAAAATCTTTAGGAAGTTATTTTTTGTAAATAGAAAGAGACAGATTTTGATGTAAGTCTTTATCGAATTATATTATAAAGGTGTAAACAGTGCAATAAAACAATTAAAGAATAATAAAAACTTCGATTCCTGAGTTATCTAAAGGGTTCGTAGATTTAGGAACTAGGATTAAACACTTAAAATCTTCGGATAAAATGAGTACACTTTGGGTGCTTCCGATAATCATCCCCACAATTTATTTATCGCCTACCCTACCACCAAGAGTACATAGCTTATACGGATCAGTTACGCCACATTAGATTTCCCGAATCGGAGCCAAGATAATAGTTTCCAATTCCAAGTTATACTAACTAAACACTCTTTATATAAAATTTTATTAACCAAAAATTTTGGGTTTTTAAAAAATTACAATTTATTCTAACGTATTTGAAAAAATTCCTCTGAAAAATTCCGATGAGACATGATCATTTAGAACAAAAACGTTTTATATAAATTTTGAAAACCAGAGTAACTATCCCAGCTCAACTTGCTGTAGAAAACTATTTTGAGTGGATGCAATATTTGTTATCTAGTATTTTAGTAGTATTTTTGTAGTAACCAAAAAAAATTATTTAACACTTAAAACTTGAACCGAAAGCGTGGTTAAAAAAATCCAACAACCTAGAGTTCTTTGATATCCTACAAAATCCCAAAACAAATATTTTTGACTAATGGTTTTTAACGATGTTTTCTTATATATTTCTGGTAATCGCTGAATCTTAGTACGAGGTCCAAAGACACCTAACAAGGCAAGATTTCTTTATGAGTTTCAAAATACCTCACTTAATGGGTATTTTTGAAGGTATGTCAGAACCTTGACGTACAGAGGACCATGTACAAAAAATTACGACTACTGCGGAATAAAAATTCGTGAAGACGTAACTTTAAGTGAAAATCTTTTTTTTCCAATAAAAGTATGACTAAGTAAAAATTGAAACTTTCGAACATAGCTCTATAGAATCAACAGCTATCTACTCTTACCCAATATTGAAGATCATCAGCTCGAAATCTTCGTAAAAGAATTTTCTTTCAGTTAAGCTATGTAATTTTAAAAAATGGTCGAAAATGTCTCTTTTTCTTTGTAACTACAATAATTTTAACTCCATCTGCAGTTCTTACCCGATTTTGAAGATCTTTGGCTCGAAATCTTTGTAAAATAATTTCCTTTCAGTTAAGCTTTGTAATTTTGAAAAATAATCGAAAATGTCCCATTTTCCTTGTAACTTCAATAATTTTGACTCAATATAAAGTGCTTACCCGATTTTGAAGATCTTCGGCCTGAAACCTTCGTAAAATAATTTCCTTTCAATTAAGCTATGTAATTTTAAAAAATGGTCAAAAATGACCCTTTTCCTTGTAACTTCAATAATTTTGACTTCATCTGCAGCTCTTACCCGATTTTGAACATCTTTGGCTCGAAATCTTCGTAAAATAATTTTTTTTCAGTTAACTCTTGTAATGTTGAAAAATTTTCGAAAATGTCCCTTTTTCCTTGTAACTTCAATAATTTTGACTCAATCTAAAGTACTTACCCGATTTTGAAGATCTTCGGCTTGAAATCTTCGAAAAGTAATTTTCTTTCAGTTAAGCGTTGTAATTTTGAAAAATTGTCTAAAATGTCCCTTTTTCCTTGTAAATTCAATAATTTTGACTCAATTTTCAATTATATATTTTCCCTTTTAGGCCCCAACAAAACCGATATAATGTTATTTTATGTCGGTAAAATATTTTGTTCACGAGATATTTACAAATAACTGATAGCAGCTAACAAAAATATGTTTTACAAAATAATCTCGAAAACGGTTCTAAAGAAAAAAATTCAATGTCAATTTCGTGTTTCTAAATCAAAAATAAACTAAAAATACTCTTAATTTTCGAGGTTCCCTTAATGACCCTAAAATTTGTAAATTGGTAAAATCGGTCTAATTTTTTGATGTGGCTAAGAGGCTTCCCCTATGACCGAGGATTCAGCGGATTAAATGTAGTCCACTCACGTTAAATTAGCTAAACTATTTTTGTGGCCCTATGTTATCGATAAATGACAATCGACCACGTTAGCTATAATTCAATACTATTAATTCAAGCCCCTCTGCCATTATAAAAGTAATATCTACCATATCTTTATGAAAAGGTCGCATGTTTTTGTCAAAACAATTTTCTACAAGAGTTTGAAGTTATTTAGTACGTTCTAGAATTATATAGCCTCGATATTAAATAGAATCAGCAAATGACAACCATCGTTTTAGGAACAAGGTATTTAGAGGAAATATTCATCAAAACAACTGATAAGAAAAAAAAACAGCATGTGGAAATTGCTAGCCTTGTGAAATGAATAGATCACAAAAATTCTTAGAACAAAATCGCAATTATAGGTATTTCATAATTTTGATAAGACAAATGGTAGGAAAATATTGTAAAGTATCTTATCGCTAGTTAGTCAAAATATGTGATTCATGGGAATGATGAAATTCATAAATATGCCTCAGCAATAACAGATCGAAATTCCAAAATTTTGTAAGATAAATTTTATGGGAATTTTTACAAAATTTTTACTTCTTCTAGAAGTATTGGAAACTTTGTAAGAATTAAAATGAAATTTAATTTATAAGAGTTACAAAGCAGTTCCATGTTGAGGCATTATGGAAATGATATACAAAGTGATTAGGTTCTTAATCGACTGAAAACAGTGACGTCGATAGGCAGCAGTTAAAGGGGATCAATCGGAAGAATATTCGATAAAAATTTAAAAATTGTCGAATAAAAAAAAAGTTAGTTCGAAAGCTAACGATTTGAAAAATAAACCATAATATTTATTAAAAATAAATTTAAGAAATTTCGATTAGAAGCCAGTCAATACTTCGATACTGATACGATTTAATTTTACTTCCAATAAAATTTATAAAGAAAAGTTATCGATTTGAAAAAAATAAGTTAATATTTATTAAACATAAATTTAAGAAATTTCGATTAGAAATCAGTCGATACTGATACGATTTAGTTCTCAGGAACTTTTAAAACAACTTCTAATAAAATTTATGAAGAAAAGTTAATATGAAAATTACCGATTTAAAAAAATATGTTAATATTTATTAAACATAAATGTAAGAAATTTCGATTAAAAATCAGTCGATACTGCTACGATTTAGCTCTCAGGAACTTTTAAACAACTTCTAATAAAATTTATAAAGAAAAGATAGTATGAAAGTTACCGATTGAAAAAAAATACGATAATATTCATTAAGCATAAATGTAAGCATTTCCGATTAGAAACCAGTCGATACTTAGATACTTATACGATTTAATAATCAGGAATATTTAAAACCACTTCCAATAAAATTTATAAAGAAAAGTTGGTTCAAAGTTTAGTGAAAAAATATGTTAATATTTATTAAAAATATGGATTTGGAAATTTATATTAGAAACTAGTCGATATTTTGATACTAGCTTAAGTAAGTGGCTGATACGATTTTATACTCAGGAATTTTAAAAACAATGTTGTATGAGATGATATTCAAAGAGGTGACAATTTAGTTAGTAAGAAAATTATTTAATAAGCATTTTAAAGAATAAAAAACAAAATGGAAATAAAATATTTAACCTTCTGGTTCCTCCCTTTTTACAATTTCCGAAAAATATATTTTTACTTCATTCAAAAATTAATTGCAAATTATTTTCTGCTTGTTTCGGAACAGATACTTTTACACCATCCCATTGGCAAATTTTTCCAAAGTTAGTATGTGCCTTTAATTTGTATCTGGTTCCTCTCATTCATTCTGGTTCCAAAACAGATATTTTTTATCCCATCCTATCCAGAAATTATTAAAAAATTATTCTTTGGTTCCGAATAACATCTGGTTTCTCCCCTTCCGCCCGATTCGAAGCAAATATTTTTATCCTATTTTATCCGAAATTTTTTTCAGTTATTCTGTACTTTTGAATCATGTTTCGAACGATCCGAAACTGATATTTTTTATCCTATTATTTATTTTTATAATTATTTAAATATTATACTCGGCTATCACACATCATTTGGTTCCCCTCATTTCGCTAGTTCCAAAACAGATACTTTGTATCCATCCTATAAGGAAATTTTTTTAAAGTAATTCTGGGCTTTCGAGTTACATATGGTTCCTCTCATTCATTCCCTTGTTCCGAAACAGATATTTTTTATCCCATTCTATCCAGAAATTATTAAAAATTATTCTCTGCTTTCGAATCATATCTGGTTCCTTTCAGTCCGCTGGTTCCGAAACAGATATTTTCCATCCCATTTAATCCGTAATTTTTTTTTTTTAAATTTACCATGGTTTCGATTTCTATCTGACATCTTTTCTTATCTTATGTAAAGGCTTTGTTTTATATCCATTGCGATGTCCACAGTGCACTTAATATTAAACACCCTTTCTTTTAGAGAAATAGAGTCAGGAAAGTAAATCCTATACAGTTCCACATATTTCGCCTGTTCCGAAGCAGATATTTTTATAACCTATTCGCAAATTTTTTCAAAATTATTTTGTCCTCCAGCAGTTCTTTTCCTATTCAAAGGCATTTATATATATTCAAAGGTAGTATACACAAGTCTTTCTTTAATAGGAATAGGATAAGGAAAGCAAGTCCATATCGAGTCCGATCATTCCAAATAAAATTTTTTTTCTATTCCATTCGAAGATTTTTAAAATATTATCCCATGTTCTTACATTCCATTCGAATTCCATAGTATTGCTAATAAACGGGTCCTTTTCCTATCAAAAGGAACCGCTTTACATTCAAAAGTAATACAGGTATATCAGTACAGGTATATCAGTAGAATACCCGTTCCAAAACACATATGTAGTATATATTCCATCCTATCCGGAGAATTGTTAAAAATTATCCCTTGTTTTTGCATTCCGCCCGAAATCTATTTTCTTCTTAAGCATAATTTTTTAAATCAGGTTTTTAATAATGTTATGAGCTGTGAAATATTTCCCGATCCCGTATTTGTTCTAAAATTTTCATTAAGTAAACCATATAAAGGAGAGAGGCTATTTTAAAGAACAACTTAATGGCTAATCGTGCTAAGTGTTGTCAAGGTTGGCCCAGTCGTTTAGTCAAAAATGATTTCCGCTGATATATTTTAAAATCGTTGTCAACACGAAAAATTCTGGCTTAAAATAATGGGATTTTTTGTAAATTAAATAGTAAAGGCTTAAA
Organism: Chymomyza amoena; assembly: GCA_037043745.1. NCBI lineage: Eukaryota > Metazoa > Arthropoda > Insecta > Diptera > Drosophilidae > Chymomyza > Chymomyza amoena. The sequence goes on from JBAMAX010001749.1 coordinate 106,257, forward strand.
TTGTTTCTTTACCAAATCTTTTGGAAATCTACAGAGGAAAGTAATTTTTTTTGGCTTTCTGCAGAATAAACCTAGCGATATAGGGAAATTTATACAATATTTTTACAGTCATTTCCTTGTTTGGTGCCTTTTTAAAATCTTTTTTAATAGATTAGCCAATATGGGTTCTTTTATACAACTAAGGGGCCTGCACCCTGCTCGCCTTGTTCGTCTACTTCAACATCACTTACCTCACGCACGAGTTTTTCTTCTTATACCGATGTTTTATTTAGATCACGCCAATTTTTCGATTCTTTATACGAGGTGTGTTCAAAAAGTAAGGTGATTTTTCAAATTTCGCGGGCAACGTATTTTCGATTATCGATTTTGTTTTTGTTTTATTGTGTTGGTACACTCTTCCCGAACATCTGTACCAAATTTCAAGTGAATGGCATTTTTTGTTTGGTTGTGAGAGGCGTAAAAGTTATAAGTGTTTTGCGTGCTCGGCGATTTTTTTTTCGGTCTTGGCTCTTCTGGCCGCTTCCATTGGGACGATTGGGCTTTGGTTTCGATATCATAACCATATACCCATGATTCGTCACCAGTTATGACCCTATTGAGTAAATCTGGGTCGACGTTGACGTCATTCAACAGCTCTTAAGCGATGCTTTTTCTTTTTTTATAACTTCTTGTAAATTTATAGTTACTTTTTTTAGTAGCTTCTTAATATCTTATTTTTATACAACTAAGGGATCGTGCACCCTGCTCGCTTTGTTTGCCAACGTCTGCTTTAATATCGCTTAGATCACACATGAGTTTTTATTTTGCTACCGATATTTTCTTTATTTTTATTTTTCTTATTTTTTTCTTAGTTTTTCTAATTTTTTTAGTATTTAAAAAAAATTTTGAATATTTTTAAATATTCTTTTTAAATTTTTTACTTCTTCATTTTTACATATTAGTCTTACATTTTAATTGTAAAACTAAAAAGATATACTTAAAATTTAAACCTATCATATATAAATATTCAAAAAATAAATTTTTATAAAGTTAAGAGATTTTTTTATAATTTTAACTGTTAAATTTACTATTATCTGCTGCATTACAAATTTTATTTTTTTTAAATATAATTGTTAACTTTGCTTAATTTCAATTTTTGCAAACTTCAACTTACAAACTTGATTTTTTTTTTCGGCTTAACGTTTTCTTCAATTTAAATGTTGCATAACTTTGCACCAAAAAAATTAAAAATCCACAAAAAATTTGCAAAAAATAAGACCCCAAACTTGTTTTATTATAAATTGCTTGGCTCATATTTTTGCTACTCTCTCACCTCATTTAATAGTTTTTTTCTTCAATTTTTTTAAAATTAATTCGCTAAACAAACAAATAGAAAAAATAAAGTCAAAAACAAAAACAATTTACAACAAAAACAAAAGGCAACAACAATATGTTGGTCGTGTGTGTGCACAGCAAGAGATACAGCCAACATAGATACAAAACAGAGCGCAGATACAGATACAGATACATACAACATGGCCAATTGTATCTTTGATTTTTAGTAACTTGGTGTGCGTCGCAGGTAGGTGCGTCTGTCCATCAGTGGGGTCCGTCCATGGGGTCCAACTGTCACTTTGTCCGTTCGTCCATTTTGTCTATTTGTTGTTGCTGTTTATGAGATTGCTCATTGCGCAGTTAATTTGTTCATTCGCTCAATGCGTCAATACAATTTGACTTTCACTTATTTTTTTTGTTTTATTTATCTTTTTTTTTGTGCACTATATGCAACAACAACAACAACAACAGCTTTAAGCGGCAACAAGTAAAGTTGAATTTATTAGCCAAACCTATTACGCAAGGGGGCAGCTTTTTTTATAAATCAATCTTCGGATAGGAAGACTGTTAAAAAAGATGCAAATTTGAGGGCTTTTGGGGAAAAGGGTTAGTTGGGTAATCCCCTTCCCCCTTGGATTAAAGGAATATTTGGTTGCATTAACAAAAAAAAAGGAGAAAGGGTTCTAGATATTATTTTATATATTTTTAGATATGCATTATTGCAAATAATTTCTTTTTTTTAAATAAGCCTCGACCATTTTATTTTACAACTCGGAATTTATTTTCCGTCTGAAATAAAAACAGAAGAAATTAATAGTTTTTTACAAAAAAACAGACATTGTACAATCCTTGCTTCAATGTAGTGAAAAACTTCGATGGAATAAATGATTACAATCACACTTTTTATTTATTTGTAATATAAGAATATTTAATACATGTGACACTATATTTTTCAAAAATCAGCTGATAACTCTAATGTAGCTCCCTGGAACGTAACTAATCAGAAACCTGCGCCAGTAGAAGTTTTCGAGCGTATGTAATGGGCATACCCTCCGGAGATCTAACCTCGCTCGATAGGCACTTCGTTGGAACCCTCACGTTGGAGCGCCAGCAAAAACATGGAGAAGATCTATCTATGAACTACAAGCCGCCAGCTACTCATGGAATGTTTTTTTTTTCCAAAAGGGTACCTCACAGAGAGGTGGGGCACTGAGACCAAAAGATCTTTTGTACCATACACTAAGATTAAAACAAAAGACTTTTCGCTTTCCTCTTGAATAGCAGTAGGTCTTTTGTTGGTATTGACCTGAAATAGAAGGGACTAATCCGTTCCTTTCCCATGTGACAGGAACTGTCCCATACCAGCGCTGTACAGTCACAGAGAATATGTCTGGTGGTTTCATCGTCTTCTGGACAGAGCCTGCACTCTGAAGAGTCTGATAGGCCAATTTTCTGTAGATGATATCTAACAGTGGGGTGGCCAGATAGGTAAGCTACCAGGAGCTTTAGGTCCGTTCTGCCAATACCTTTTGTCTTGATCGCATCCAAAGGTTTAACAAGCACTTTTGCTTGTCGAAGTCCCGGAAGGGAGAACCAGTATCTCCTATGTTTTCCTGCGGTCCATTTGTTTATCATGGTTTTGATTGTGGTCCTAACAATACCACAAAACGGCGCAGGAGCTGTAGTCAGGGTGGAGGCACCCTGTCGTGCTAGATCGTCAGCGATCGTGTTACCATCCACTCCCGAGTGTCCAGGCACGACTTTGTTCTAGGAGGACAGGGTTTGGTTATGGTATTCTTTAACCAACCTGGAGGAGATGCTCCAGGATGACAATGCCCTAATAGCATCGTGGCTATCTGAAAAAATGCATATGTTTGCGCCCCTAGTTCACTTGAGAAGAATACTAAGGACGCAGATCTGATGGCATGAATCTCCACTTGAAAGACGCTAGGCCAGATGCCCTTTGTGGTAGAGATTCTGGTGTTAGGTCCAACGATTCCAAGACCTACACCCTGCTCAGTTTTGGACCCATTCGTGAACCATTGTTGTCATCGGGGGTTTCTCATGGAATGATATCTGCGGTGAAGCGAAACTCTACTACAAGAGGATGGTTGAAGCTCTATGCTTCACTGGGAGTCGAGGATGACAGAATAAGAAAGAGGAGAACTCTTTAAGATGCAGTGGGCACAGTTAGTTTTAGATAATAATTATTTTGTTTATTAAATATAAGATATATAATAAATTACCCAAATAAACGCTAGAAAAAGGGAGTTATATATATTCTGTTCCTTCCTCACCGATTTTAACTGCAAAACATCAATGTATCGATATATCAAAGTTTAAACTCATATAAGATATTCTGTTCCAATTTTATTGGATTGCAGATAAACGAACTCTTCGCTCAATATAAACAATTAGATTTTGAGTAAAATATTCGCAATTTTTATAAGTTAAATATTTAACAATTATGATATTAAACATAAACTTAGCACTTCCATTGAAATCTTATCGATCTTACTTAAATATTCTGAAATCTGAGAAAAATTTTTTACTAAATAATCCAAAACGGAACCAAACCAAAATATCTTTTCAGTTTAAATTGAGTAGTTATACACATAAGGATCTGATATTATACGAGAATGTTCATCTAGAGTTCAATGGTGTTTATAGTTAGGAGTTCCCTAGTTTGATATGAGTAGCACATGAGGTGTGATATATATATAATATAATTCCCTGTTAGACCCCTTGGAGGAGGGGCTTAGGGGATCTCTATTAATAACTGTTCGAACAGAACAGGGACCTACAGTTTATAGCCGAGTCCGAACGGCGGTGTCCTTAATTAATAGAGACTTTCATGGCAAATAGCGCCTTTGAGCTAGCGATGCCAGTGCTAGGTAAATGCACCAGTGCTACTGCGGGGAATCGAACCACCGACCTTCGGTTTTAGAGGCGAGTACGCTACCACTTAAGCCACCGACGGCCACATGAGGTGTGATACATTTTTATTTATATGTTAACACAGGAGTGTTTCCAGCATTTGTTCTTAGTGAGGTTTTCATTTCGAAGTTTGATATATCAGATCTCGCAAGAGACTGTCAAACCATTTTTCCAGCTTAGGTCGGATGGCAATTTTTCCAACATACCACGATTTTAGAAACCCCACCGCTAAAAAGTTTCCTTTTTCTGCAAATACAGGGTGGTCCATCTAGTGTTAGGAATTTGAGCTACCGATTATTTGACTTTTAATGTCATTCATATATTGGTAAACATTTAGTAAAAACATTGACATTTACGAAATGGGACGCTATACGCTCGAAGAAAGTTGGGAAATATCAAAAACTTATTTCCAAAGTGGAAAGTCTCCAACTAAATGTGAGAAATTTGAAGAAAAAATTGAAAAAAAAATTTGCCAAAAACTCAATTTTTGGATCAATTTGTGAGTTCCAAAAATTTTTATATGGACCAGCCTGTAGAGCTTATAAAATTGAAAAGCGATCCGAAAGCATTTGATGGACACGAAAATAGGTAAAAAATTTACGAAAAATTTCATATAAACGCATGAGAGGAAGTTTTTTTCTAATTTCGAAAAACGGGTTTTTCGCAACATTTCAAAACCCGAAAAAATATAAAACATTCTTTGATTTTACTTTCGGTTTTACTAATGAATTAACTAATTTAAGTAATTAATTTTCGAGCTTATCAAATTTTTTCAAGCCGACTGCATATTTATCTTCAAATTATGTTTAGATAGATATGAGACTTTTTAAGCCATAATTTGTTTGTAGGGAATTAAGTTTTAAAAGACTATGTAGAACAATACAGTAAAAAACTGATTTTTTTCGTGCCTATCAAGCACTTTCCGATCGTCTTTAAATTTTGCAGGCGCTTTTTTCAGATAAAAAGGATCTGCTTTTTGCAGAAGGAAGGAAAATGACTCCAAAAGCTTTTTTTATTTGCAATCTGTGATACGAGGCAATCAGATAATTTTATAAAGGCCATTCTAAAGAATATAATAACATCCATATTATTGTCTAGTAAGTCTCTGATCGTTTTGAAAATAAGAATTTAATGAATAATGACAATTATAAGTTCTTTATAGATATTAAAAAAAAAGCATCATATTGATGCTATTGTGGCTTTAATCAGTTGTGAATTATAAGCTAAGCACGTCACTTATTCTTTACTTTTTATTTATTTAATCTTTTATGTATTTTACTAAAGAACAGCTGTTTACGAGGGTAGCTTAAAAAGTAAGTGGCATAGCCAAAAATCCCCGATAAGGTGTTTTTTTTTAAGTATTTTTAATGCTCTATCTATTGATTGTAAGTAACTCTAAGTCGCACCATGGACTTAATCTAACAACCGTGGTTCTGCACATAATCAAAATTTGGAAAAATCTTACATAGAAGGTGTGTTCAAAAAGTATCGCGAATTTGGTGTTTTTTTTTAAATTATTTATTTCATGAATATCTATTTTGTCTGTCCCCTTCAAACTAATCCCCATGAGATATTATACACTTGTGCCAACGGTTTTTTCAATCTTCGAAGCACTTCAAAAAATCTTTTTTTTTATCTTGTTCAGCTCCTCCTTCGATGCCGTCTTTATCTCGTCAATCGTAGCGTAGCGTCGTCCTTTCATGGGCCTCTTCAGTTTGGGGAACAAGAAACAGTCACAGGGGTCCAGATCTGAGGAATACGGTGGCTGCGGCATCATTAGTTTGATGTTTTTGGCCAAAAAGTCGCGCACAAGCAACGATGTGTGAGCAGGGGCGTTATCGTGGTGCAAAAGCCTCTTTTTGTTGTTTCACAAATCCGGGCGTTTTTGGAGGATTACTTCGCGCAAATTGCGCATGTAATATTCCTTATTGACCGTTCTACCCTGTGGCAAGAACTCATGATGCACCACGCCCCTGCAATCGAAGAAAACTGTAAGTAAAACTTTCACATTCGACCGAACTTGGCGCAGTTTTTATGTATGTAACATATAGAAGGAGACGTCGGAGACACCCCCAAGTTACCTAAAATATGATCAGGGTGAATAGAGAAGTCGATATACCCATGTCCGTCTGTCCGTCTGTCCGTCCGTCCGTGTGAACGCCTAGATCTCAGAGATGGTAAGAGCTAGAGTTACCAAACTTTCACATTAGATCCCATATTATTCCATAGGAGGCAAGTTTATTTAATTTTTTTGATATCGGGGATAAATTATATAGCTCCATGGGGGTGTTTGAGACGACCTTGACAAAAAAAAAGCGTTTTAGATGAATAATTCATTTGTTTATGAAGATATCGTAACCAAATTTGGTATTCGAAAGTTTTTTATAGTTCCCAATCACAGTACCCAATTTGATCGAAATCGGTTGACTATATCATAAAGCTCCCATAGGACCGATCGGCCAAAATAACTTTTTTAAAGAAAAATTCGCTATATTTCGTTTTTTAATAAAGATATCGTAACCAGATTTGGCGTTTGGAAATTTAATACCACTTAAGCAATGTGCCAAATTTGAATAAAATCGGTTGACTATATCATATTGCTCCCATAGGTCCGATCTTCCAAAAAATCGATTTTTAACAAAATTTGTTGTGTTTCGTTTGTTTGTTAAGATATTGGGACCAAATTTGACATTCGTGAGTATTTTGTAGCTCCTAAGCACTGTACTAAATTTAATCCACATCGTTTGACTAGATCATATAGCTCCCATAGGACCAATCGGTCCAAAAACACGTTTTTATATAAAATTCGATGTGTTTTGTTTGTTTGTAATGATATTTGAAATAAATTTGGCATTCAGATCTTATTTAAGGTATTTAAGCATTGTGTCAAATTTTATTGAAATCGTTTGACTATATCATATAGCTCCCATAGGAATGATCGGTCAAAAAAAATGTTTGCTTAAAAATTCTTCTGTTTTTGGTTTTTTGTGAAGAAATCTGACTTTATTACAAGCTAGTGGTACAGGGTATCCTAAAGTCGTCCGCGCCCGACTTTACGTCCACCATTTTTTCGGTCTTGGTTCGTGCGGCAGCTTCCATTGAGATGATTGAGCTTTGGTTTCCACGTCATAACCATAAGCCCACGATTCGTCACCAGCTATGACCCTCTGGAGCAAATTTGGGTCATCGCGGACAGAGTCCAACATCTCATTAGCAATGTTCATGTGATGCTGTTTTTGGTCGAAATTGAGCAATTTTGGTATGAATTTTGCGGCGACCCGTCTCATGCTGAAATCATTGATAAAAATCGAATGGCGCGAGCCAATCGATATATCAAGGTCCTCAGCAACTTCTCTAACGGTGATTCGACGATTGGCCAATACCATTTTCTTCACTTCATCAATTTTTTCGTCTATTGTTGAAGTGCTCGGGCGTCCAGCACGCTCTTCGTCGTTCACATCTTCTCGGCCTTCTAAGAACATTTTGTACCACCGATAAACGTTGCTTCGGTTCAAGGTAGCTTCTCCGTATGCCGCAGTCAACATTCGGAATGCATCCGCGCACTTAATTTCGTTATTCCCACAAAATTTGAAACTGGTTCCTTGATCCTTTTTTTTGAATTGGTAAAAATCGAAGACGAGCCAAAACACGTGCAAGCAAAGCAGTTGTCAACAATTAGGTGAACATTCAATTGGCCGAGCTTGTCGGCATAAGTGAGAGACATGAGTACCAACATAACGCCACAAAAAAATCGAAGTTCGAATATACGTAACCCTTGAAAATTCAAAATTCGCGATACTTTTTGAACACAGCTAGTATTGATATGTAAATAACTCTAAGTCGCACCACGGACTCAATCTAAAAACCATGGATCTGCAAATAATCAAAATTTGTGAAAATCTTACATAATATTCAACGAAAATCCTTAAAGTCAAAGTTGACCTAATAGCAGTTGCTGTTAAAAGATGACTCCTGCTACATCCTGGATCGCTGCCAAAGGATATATCCTCCACAATTGGAGTCATTTATACAACAGCTTGCTTACACATAACAATTAATCAGCCTGCCTAAAAAAAACAAACTTTAGATTCCAAACTATATCTATGTACCTTAGTACATATTTAACGGCCTTGGTAGCATAGGTATAGATACACCTATATATATATATACACTACAACTCATGTACTTGTTGTTGTAGTACGCGATTTGTTGACATGGGCGCAGCAGTCGATGAATCAGCTGTGGCAACAAAATTTATATACTACGTAGTAACTAAACGGCAGCACTGGGGCTGCTGCTGCTGCTGCAGATACACAGATGCACATACAAAGATACAACACTCGTACAAAATGTATCTCAAAGATACGATTTCTTTTAGGTTTTGTTTTCGGGTCGTTGCTGCTGCTGCCGCCGCTGCCGCCGTTGCTTGGCGCGCGCAATTGATGTTGTAACATGGCTACCATGAGTAGTGCAACATGCTTGCTACAGAGCCCGGCATGTCCCCCCACCCCACACACAAAGTTGCCACCGCCGCAAAATGTGTGACATAATCTGTGCAGCCTTCGATGGCGCTTGTTGTGCATGTGTGTGTGTGTATGTTGGTGTGTGTGCTTTTGGGGCAAGGGGGAAGTTGCAGGCAGTCGCAGTCATTCAATAAGTCAGTCTGCTTGGCTCAGTTCAATGAACCGAGCGTTTATTGTAAAACAAAGCAACAACAAAAACAACAAGCACTTATACACATACACACACACATACATATATGTATATAATATACACTTACATATACATACATATATTTTTGTTGCCTTTTTTTAAGCCAATATGTTACAAATTTTTGTGAAACGTTTGTAGTTTTGTTGCTGCCTGTGAAATCATTTACTGGTTTTGGCCAAAAACAACTACAACAACAACAAAAACTTAGCCAATTTGTTGTTGTTGTTGTTGCTGAGCTCGTTGACAATTTCGCACCTCGCAGCCAGTCCACTCAGCCGTATCGCGGGTGATCAAGCTGAGGTTAAGTCTATATAGTAACTATACATATATATACCTATATACCTGCCTGTATATATATATATACTAGCCGGCCTTCGGCACGCTCGCTCCGCTCGCTCGTCTAGAAACACGTTGACTATTTTCTAGATGAACTGCTAAATGGATAACGGTTGGGTGTCGTTCGTGAATTTGGAATGAGAAAATTCGCCATATTGCCTCGTTTCTGCTAATGCAACATCCTATTTCATATTGTGAAATTTCGTCATTCACATTGTCGGCTCTCACACCCAAAATCGCCATATCGCTTTCCTTATTATATTTGCAGATATATTTTATTGATTTTACTGAGTTGCAATACTCGACGTTAATGTGGGCTTTATACGTTTATGATAATAATGGCAAAATGGAACAACCCAACGATTGTCAATTTCAATTTCTTGTTTTTGCACTTTGATTGTGGTTGATCTGCCATTGTCTTCTGTTGATCTACGGCGATATAATGGGTATCCATCGTAGCCCGTAACAGTGTCCGAAGTCAATGCCCTTGGATATCTTTTGAAGCATTTGCCGTCGATCATGCATGGTGAAGTTGGGTTGAGCACACCATATGGTCCGTGGATCATATTCTTTGTGATAACCTCGAACAATTCTGGATCATTTGTTTGAACTGGGATTTCCGCCGATATCACATCATCAATTTCATGCGGTAGTATTTTCTGAGGTAATCCTCTCTTCTGCCATTCTACCGAATACATCCAGCAGCGAACCTCTGATAATCCCGATTTCGTCTCATTCTCATTCGAGCATGTATGAGCAAAATGTGATCTTGCTTCTCTTAATCGATTGAACTCATTCCTTTGCGAACGTTGTTTCTCAGTTTCAGCTGTTCTTTGGGATGCTTGCAATTGAGTTCTACGCGAATGTCTACCAATGTTACTTCTTTTTGCCGGCATTATGTGCAAATATTGAATTGATCATATGTATTTTAAACAGAAATCAAAACATGAATCGTTAATAATTTTTTTGTTTCCTTTCGACAAAAACTATTAACTAAAAAATATTAGTTAATCTGACAATGTACATAATGCCTACCTAAATTAAAAAAAAAATAGTATTGGAAAATCAAATTGTCCTTTTTAGTATTTGCGTCGCAATTTTGTTATATTTTCTCAACCCTAAACAATCCTTGGACTTCCACGAACATTTCAAGACCAAAATTAGCCAAATCGGTTCAGCCGTTCGTGAGATCCTAAGCTTAGAACGAACATAACATTGTGACACGAGAATTTTATATATAAGATATATATATATATATAATTGTACATCAATATAATGTGCCGGTTCTCGTTATTGTTGTTGTTGTTATATTTAAGCCATAACATATGTAAATAACATTGAGTTGTCATTTTAAGTGCGACTTTTAACTCTTTCCAAGTGCCAAGTATTTTTCCATCAATAATTATTTTTTTTGCAGAACCTCCAAAGCAATCACATAAAAAAACGAATCTTAAGTGCGAACCAGGCATTTTAATTATTATTTGTTTTAAATTTAATTGGATTTTTTAAAAATAATTGTTGCTAAAATTAAAAATCAAGGAATTCGCAGAAGTAAAAAGTATTTTACTATAATTATTTAGAACTAAGCTAATTCTGCAAGGTCGTATATAAATAGTTGGGATTTTTTAAAATCAACATTAATGGCATTTATTTTTAATAAGTGCATTGGAACTTTGGTGTTCATTTTTGGAAGCTAGTGCGATTTTTAAGCAAATCAAATCATATGAGTATTTAGATGGTGTAATATCTGCCAAAGAAATCCAGCTATAAATTCGATACTGAATACATGATAATATATTCCAATGGAGACTAAGTAATTTGTGGAATTTTATCAATAGGAAAATTTTACATTTAAAAAAAATATTAAGGCAACCGCTGCTCATAAAATGGGGTTTCCAAAAAAAATTCAACTACATGGGATGTTTCTTGTCGTGTGATAACTCCCGTAGGTAAGAAAATGTTTACCCAATTGCCATTCTCTTATAATCTTGAATTTATCCCAATTATGGTAACCCTAATGTAATCTGTTGGGTCGTTCACTAAGTAATTTCGATTGATGACAAAAGCTGATATTATTGAATTTTTAGCAGCCAACTTCACACGTAACCTCTTTACCTTTATATAATTTCAAGTGAATGGCATTTTTTGTTTGGTTGTGCCGTGCTCGGCGATTTTTTTTTTCGGTCTTGGCTCTTCTGGGCGCTTCCATTGGGACGATTGGGCTTTGGTTTCGATATCATTACCATATACCCATGATTCGTCACCAGTTATGACCCTTTTGAGTAAATCTGGGTCGACGTTGACGTCATTCAACAGCTCTTGAGCGATGCTCATGCGACGGTTCTTTTGGTCAGAATTTAGCAATTTCGGAACAAACTTCGCTGACACATATCTCATGCCCAAAACGTTAGAAAAAATTTCATGGCACGAGCCAAGCGATATACCGACATCCTCAGCAACTTCTCTGATAGTGATTCGACGATTTTCCAAAACAATTTTCTTCACTGCTTGAACGTTTTCATCAGTTGTTGACGTGCTTGGGCGTCCAGAGCGAGGCTCGTCATTGGCATCTTCCCGGCCATCTTGGGAGAGTTTGTACCACTTGTAAACATTTCTTTTACTCAGAACAGTTTCACCGTATGCTACTGTCAACATTTCAAGTGTTACGGAGCACTTAATTTTATTTTTTATAGAAAATTTGATGCAAATCCGTTGATCCATATTTTTCAATTGCAAAAAATCGCCGAGCACGCAAAACACTTCTAAACTTTACGCCTCTCACAACCAAACAAAAAATGCCATTCACTTGAAATTTGGTACAGATGTTCGGAAAAAGTGTACCAACACAACAAAACAAAAAATCGATAATCAAAAATACGTTGCCCGCGAAATTTGAAAAGTCGCCTTACTTTTTGAACACACCTCGTATTTGAACAGCTGATATAGCAACGCATTTTGAAAAAAAAAAGTAAAATTTTTTGGAATAGTTTTTGTTTGGTGCACCTTCGAAGATGGAAGATCGAAAACAAAATTTTCGGCATATTTTACTATCAAAAGAGTAAAAATGCAGTTCATGCAAGGCGAAAATTATGTGATGTGTATGGAGATGTGTTGATCGAACGCCAATGCCAAAATTGGTTTGCAAAATTTCGTTCCGGCAATCCGTCCTCGATGGCCTCTGAAGCCGATGTGGATAAAATAAAATCGTTAGTCCATGCAAATCGTTGATTTGTTATTATACATGCTCGAGAGATTGCTGAAAGAATAAATTTGTCTAACGCGACCGTTCACAAGCACCTTAAAAGTCTAGGATTTTTCGAAGCTTGGCACATGGGTTCCTCATGATCTTACAAAACGAAATAAGCTTCGTCGCATTAACGATTGTGATTTGCTTATCAAACGTCCAAGAAGTGATCCATCTTTGAAGTGCATTGTTACTGGCGAGGAAAATTGGGTTGTTTACAAGAATAAAAAGCGCAAGAGATAATGGTCTAAAAAGGATGAACCAGCTCAAACCACTTCGAACGCCGATAGTCAACAAAAAAAAGGATATGTTGTCTGTTTGGTGAGATTTCAAAGAGATCGTTCATTTTGAGCTTTTGCCCGACAATATCACGATTAATGCTAAAGTGTATTGCGATCAGCTGGACAAATTGAGTAATGCACTCAAACAGAAGAGGCTAGAATTGATCAATAGAAAAGGTGTTGTGTTCCACCAGGATAATGCGAGAACTCATACAAGTTTAATGACTCGCCAAAAGCTTTTTTAGTTTGAATGGGATGTGCTACCACACCCACCATATTCTCTTCAACATTTTTTGAATGGAAGAACTTTTACCTAAAAACAAGACCTCCAAAACCACTTGGACCAGTTTTTTGCCTGCATGATCAAACATTTTTTTAGCGGGGAATCAATCTCTTGCCCGAAAGGTCCCAGAGGTACTGGATCAAAATGGAGAATATATAATTTCATAAAATGTTTTACACAATAAAAAGTGCACTAAAAAAAACGAAAATCGAATAACGACACAATATTTAATGGATGCTTCCTGATTATATGATGAAACAAATATATATATTTTGTAGGTAAAAAAAATTATTATTTTAATTAATTATAAATTTAATATTGCTCAACAGGCGATTTTTTATTTAAATTAAATGTTGCAATTTCCATAAAAATGTATGGGATTACAGTCAACACAACTCGGGCGTACTCGGTTTAAGCTGGTTTTTTAAAACTACTTTTTTTCGTATATTGTAGTTTCATGAAAAACTTAATCAATTTTAATCTGATCGAAATTTTGACGCCATCTTTGAAAAACTGTTAACTAGTGAAACATTTAAGATTTTTTAAAAACAGTAAAAATTTGTTATTTTACAACTAATTTTTTGTAATTTTTTTAAATTTATATTTTTGCATGCTCCTACGTGGTTCACTTGCTTTGGGTCAATAGATTAAGAGTAAATAAATTTCTTTACGTTTCAGATCAATGGCGACGTCAAAAAAAAAGCAACCGTGTAGGCTTTTCTTCTCTCCACATGCTCCATTTTTTTAAAATTACTTTTGAAAAATATATGCGTTATTGGTCAGGCAGCAATCCACACGTACTCCATTAGTGTAGTAAAATTACGGTTTGGTGCGGTTTATGGGCCGGCGGCGTCATTGGGCCGTACTTCTTCCGTGATGATCAAGACCGGCACGTTACTGTGAATGGGAATCGCTACCGCTCAATGATAACCGAATATTTTTGTCCCGATTTATGCTTAAAAGCCGTCGAAAATTGGGTTCAGCTTCTAAACTTCTGCAAGAGTGCCCGTGGTGGCCATGCAAAAGTTCCATACGTAATGGCACCGATTGTACTTTCACAGGAATAAAGAATTTCATAGATTTCCAAATCCGTTTTTGTGTTATTTAAAAAAATTTTTGTAGCGCTCTTATTTATTTTATTTTATTTTATTTACAGCTCACTGATTTACGAAAAAAAATTGTCTACTTCGACATTGCCGCTTTTTTCACACTCACACCTCTCTCTTAACAGCCGTAAAAATTACAAAAAATAATAATAATATATTTCTCACTTACTTGCACTTGCTTTTTTGTTGCTACCAACAACTAGTTGGCTATTTAGGCACTTCTGTTTTTTTTAAATCCAAATTAAAACCATTTTTAAGATTGAGCACTTGTTGCATTTCATTGATGGCTTCATTAACATAACTTGCACTTAAAAAAAACAAAACAAAAAAAAAAAAAAACAAACACTTGCTCGCCGGAGCCTTCTGAGCCTTGCCAGGATTCACGCACGCACCAATGACTTGCACTCTCAGCTCCAACACGCACTTTATATAAATAATTTATATAAAAAATTGTATATTAACATAACTTGCACTTAAAAAACAAAAAAAAAACACTTGCTCGCTGCAGCCGTTGAGCCTTCCCGGGACACAGGCACGTACCAATCTGCAATCAAGACTTGCACTCGCAGCTTCAATGCGCACTTTAGGTAAATAGTTTATAAATACAATATATTGTATATTTAACACTTTTAATTTGTTGCAACACGCAAATAATTTAATTAATCACTATTTTAACGCGGCTTACACAAATTTGGCGCAATTTACTTTTCTAACTTTTTCACAACACTGTGCGAACTGCTTGAAAGTTCATAAGAACTTGTTCTTATTGCAACTAGAGTGGTTGGCAACGCTGTCACTGACCATTGACGAAAAGGAAGAGAGAAACTAAAAAGTGTAATATGTGAGAGGCTGGTCGACTGTAAGATGCGCTGCAGAATTTGTGCGTTATAGTAATGCTTGTTAAGAAATAATTTTTGGGTGCAGCAGACTCTTTAGAGATGATTAAACAAAAAAGTTGAGGTCATTTTGTTTTTAGACTAACTAACATAAAGTTACATAATAGATTTTATAGCTTAAATGATCCAAATATGCAGCAGAATATATACATACATATATATATATATTTTTAAACGAAAAATTCTGCTCGTGGTCTAGGAAGTAAAATTTCAATATAATTAAATAGATTTTTAGGTAAGCAGGTCAGCATTTTTAGCCCCTTCAATGTTTATTGTTGTGGTCTGTCACTCTACCTTGCGGCCTATAATAAACAGTGCACATGAATCGGTAATGCCCCATTTACGCTTGTGTGTAGGGCATTATAAGTAAATCGCGGCAAGAGTACGTCGCGCGCTGCTGTTTTGTTAAAAATTCATAAGTTAATAGTTTAAAATTGTGTTACATCGTTCAGTAAAACTATTTAAAATAATATAAATAAATAAGCAAATAAGTGCAACTGCTTAAAATAGTTATTTGAAAAAAATTAATAAAGTGCGCGTTCAAAATGGCAGTGAAATGGAAGGCCTATCAAAGCCGCTAATGTTTTGTTTAAAATTCATAAGTTAATAGTGTGAAATTGTGTTACATCGTTCAGTAAAATTATTAATAATAATATAAATAAATAAGCAAATAAGTGCATCGGCTTAAAATAGTTATTTAAAGAAAATTATTAAAGTGCGCGTTTATATTGGCAGTGAAAAGTAAGGCCCATCAAAGCGGCTTATGTATTGCATGGGTGTGAGCAGGCACGCGTGATGCACAAAACAAAAAACAAATAAAACCGTTTGCATACAATTAATCAAAAAAGTCTGCGCTCGAAATTTTGTACGTACAAAATTAAATGCAATAGTTTGTACTAAATGTTTGCATAAATAAAGTAAAGTAATTTTGGGATTAAGCTGCTAAATAGGATTTTATTTTTTATGCCGACATGTGAAAAATTTATTTTTAATTCGTTAATGTTATCTAATATATTAAAAATTTGTCAACTTAGCTACTAGTGCGCAGACTTTTTTGGTTCATTGTATGCAAACGGTTTTATTTGTTTTTTGCTTTGTGCCGCCAAAAAAGTGCAGTCGTATATGTGCGTGTGTCGAGATGTGCGTAAAGAAATGCGATTCCTTTTGTCTATTCCTTCTGCATTGATGCCAATAAGTGTAAAGGGTACGGCTAATCGGTGCATTGTGTTGACTTGTTTTTTTTTTTTTTTTGTATATTATATATGCGTATTTTAATGCAAGTGCGAGTAGTAAAGTGTTTGCTTATTAACGGCGAATAAATATACAATAAAATAAAAAAAACGTTTATATTTTATAATATAACTTAAACTTTTAAAAAAGAATATTAAATGTTATACAGGTAAGTGAGAATGTTTTTATTTTTTGCATATAGTGGCTGACACTATATTGACACATCTCAGACGCCTTGGTCAAAAACATTTAACATGTTGCGTACTAATAGGATAATTGTTTAAAATTTAATGCATTTTGTTTTATGTACTCAAAAATACCATTTAATTCAAATTCTATTCTAAAATTTTAAGCTCCATAAAAAGTTAACAATGCATGTAAAAAGTTTTAATTAAACTAGTTTCAGCTTAGTTTACGCAACTGCCAACAGATAATGCTCCCTTTTCACACCAACTACATTGTAAAATGTGACCACAAATATTTTTTATTGTAGTTTCACATTGAAAAAGCATTTTAAAATAATTGTTGAGAAATTTTTCGCGAACATGGCAATGGCAAATTAACATGCAATCAGTTTGCAGCGCCCTCTGTCAGGCCAACGCGTATTTAATAGTTGGAAATGTTGCGAGCTTGGGACTCGACATTTTAATACTCTAGAAGTTCAGACAGAAAAATTATAACAATTTTATTGAGCATCGAGTTTCTACTTAAATTCATATAACTTTTTAGTGGATTAAAAAAATAATTTAAAATAAGGTCGTCCTTAAGGAACATTGGGCTATACTAGACCCACTTGGGCCGCAGTATATGCATCCCAATAGGTAGTAAATGCTAACAATGGCTATATTTCGATAGCCGGAGTCCAGACGAAATAAAGACAGGTTTAGGCCGAAAAACTGTCTGATCATTTGAATTTAAAAAGTCAAAAAACGAAAGGAACTAGGAGAACACTGTTTACCACCCTCAATTATCATCAATCATCCTCTCTCATCTCTGTGGCGGATTTCCCGAGTTGGATGCAGGAATCTTTCTCCATATTGAATCAAGACAATACTTCTTAACAGATATTTACGAAAACACTCCACCAGCCCACGCGATAGGAAAAATTTTAGGTCTTTCGGAAGGTTCCTCGCTAATTGTCAAACCGCTGCTACTTCTTGATTCTGGATCCTACACTGTACTAAAAAAGAATGACATTCTTGGTTTCTACCAATAACACTGTACTACAGTGATTTAGCACTTTTCAAGTGACCTAGTGTACGTTGTAGGCCTTGACGAGTAGATCACGATAATGTGTTTCAAAATTGTCTAACACCCCGAAATTCTCAAGTTATTGCTTAAAAACCGGTTTTCGTGTACAACGATCACTTCAACAATCGATTGCTTTATGGTTTTGGAAAGAAGAAGATTCACGCTTTTAGGTGATATACATTTGTTTATACTTCATACAAAACAGCTACGAGATTTTTTAAAAGTTATCTAAGATTTAGCCTTTTTTTTCCCGTTTTTCACACTTTGGCGTCTTTTTTATATAACATTTTGGTAAAAAGCCTTTACTTTTTTTGTAATTAATCTTGAAAAAATATTAATTTCGAGTAAGAAAAGTCATGGTTTATCGAAATCGAACAATAAATGTTTAAGTTACGACGCTTATAGGAAACAAAAAAATTAAACTCGAAAAAAAGTTTCGTTTCGTCTGGATTTTCTTCTTTCTAAAACCGTAAAGCAATCCAAAATCGGTTGAAAATTGACAACGTTGTGATTGTTGGAGTGATCGCAGTACACGAAAAACGGATTTTAAGCAATAACTTGAGATTTCGGGTGTGTTAGACAATTTTGAAACAGCATGTATCGTGATCTACTCGTCAAGACCTACAACGTACACTAGGTCACTTGAAAAGTGTCTTTGATTTTTTTCGATTTTGTAGTACTGTGTAATTATTCAATACTTAAGAAAATGGGAATAATCGTTAGTTTTAAAACTAAGTGAGATCTTAAAGCTTTTTTCGGTATATTTTTGGCAAAATCTTAAAGAAGAATTACTTTCATTCAATTCTACCCGTTCCTCTCTCCCTGTCGGTAGGGTAAATATTCTTATTTAAATTTTTAAATTTTTTGGTTTAGTAAAAAATTGTTTTAAAAAGGCTCTATAATAAGTCTTTATATAATAATTTATGAGCTAAATAATAAAAAAATAAGAAACAAAAATGAATAGGCAATAAAGTATAGATCAAGTAGATAGCTTACCGGAGTCTTTCGAGTTTTTGGAGAAATTTTAATCTATAAGTCTACAACAGAGAGATTGATAACACAAAATACATTGATATCGCAAAAAATATAGCATCTCCTAGAACATCCGACAATTTTCAAAGCTCAAAAGCAGTCACCTTCTCGCAAAAAAATATTTGTATACCCTTACCTTAGCTTACCGGACTCTTTCGTGTTTTTGGAGAAAATTTAATCTTAAGTCTACAACAGAGAGATTTATAACATTCACAAAAAATATAGCACTTACTAGAACATCCGACGATTTTCAAAGCTCAAAAGCAAAGTCACCTTCTCGCAAAAAATATGTTTATACCCTACCTTTAAAGGATTCTTGGGAGGTGCATATTACGTTTACTTGTATTGAAAAAATTGACTTAGCCACCTCAAGGAAATATCCTGAAAATTCACCAGAAAAACGATTCCTTCATACTTCGTCAATTCACAAGAGCTCAAAAAACATCAAATGTACCAAACAAACCCTTTGTAAGGGTATTTATTCACTTACCTAACGCCTTAATGAGACAATTCGGAATTCTTTTAGCTTGTCCATTGCTCATTTTGTTAAGGAATTTGCTTACCTTAATAATAGTTTGAATGAAGCCAACTTTAATATGATCTTGGCCTTTTCATTTGGTGTGCAACAACAACAACAACAACAGCAACAACAAGATCTCTGACAACATAAAACAATGGAAATTCATTGGACGGTTACCAAGTTGCTTCTAGCCAAAGGCAAGGTTGTTAGCTGTTGTTGTTGTTGCTTTTATTTGCTTAACCCATTGCTGCCACAAAGACTTAACTTAACTTGACTCTCCTTAACTGACGGTGAGAAATTAGCTGCTTTAGTTATTATGATTTTTTTGTTTGTTTTATTGTTGTTTTAGATCGTCACTTGACTGAGTATAGACTAGGTAGGTATGCTGTAGGTAGTATTATATTATTTCCCCCATTTTTTGCATTCTCCGCTTTGACTTTGACATTGCTTCCGCTTCCGTCGACAACAACAATAACAACAACAGCAACAACAATGGCAACAATAATAATTATTGTATTTTGCGTCAGTTTATTCCCTATAAAGTTGCTTCGACGTTGTTGTTGCCAGTTTTGTACATCATCCCGAGCACACTGGTCAAAAATGCATTTTATTTGGGCAAAAAGTTTAGAAAATATTATTTAAATAAATTTCAATGAAAACATGCTGTTATATTTATATATATTTATACCCTGTGCCGTATGGTCCAAGGGTATATTAAGTTTGTGCAAGCCGAAAATGCATGTAACATATAGAAGGAGACGTCGGAGACACCCCAAAGTTACCTAAAATATGATCAGGGTGAATAGAGAAGTCGATATACCCATGTCCGTCTGTCCGTCCGTCTGTCCGTGTGAACGCCTAGATCTCAGAGATGGTAAGAGCTAGAGTTACCAAACTTTCACATTAGATCCCATATTATTCCATAGGAGACAAGTTTATTTTATTTTTTTGATATCGGGTTAATAAATTATATAGCTCCCATGGGGGTGTTTGAGACGACCTCGACAAAAAAAAAAGCGTTTTAGATGATTAATTCGTTTGTTTATGAAGATATCGTAACCAAATTTGGTATTCGAAAGTTTTTTATAGTTCCCAATCACTGTATCAAATTTGATCGAAATCGGTTGAATATATCATATAGCTCCCATAGGACCGATCGGCCAAAATAACTTTTTTAAAGAAAAATTCGCTATATTTCATTTTTTAATAAAGATATCGTAACCAGATTTGGCGTTTGGAAATTTTTTAGACCACTTAAGCAATGTGCCAACATTTGAACAAAATCGGTTGACTATATCATATAGCTCCCATAGGTCCGATCTTCCAAAAATTCGATTTTTTAACAAAATTTGTTGTGTTTCGTTTGTTTGTTAAGATATTGAGACCAAATTTGACATTCCTAAGTTTTTTATAGTTCCTAAGCACTATACTAAATTTAATTCAAATCGGTTGACTAGTTCATATAGCTCCCATAGGACCAATCGGTCAAAAAACACGTTTTTTATACAAAATTCGATGTGCTTCGTTTGATTCGTAAAGATATTGTGAACTAAACTCAAGCATTCAGATCTTTTTAAGGTATTTAAGAACTGTGTCAAATTTTATTGAAATCGGTTGACTATATCATATAGCTCCCATAGGACCGATCGGCCAAAATAACTTTTTTAAAGTAAAATTCGCTATATTTCGTTTTTTAATAAAGATATCGTAACCAGATTTGGCGTTTGGAAATTTTTTAGACTACTTAAGCAATGTGTCAATATTTGATCGAAATCGGTTGACTATATCATATAGTTCCCATAGGGACGATCTTCCAAAAATCGATTTTTTAACAAAATTTGTTGTGTTTCGTTTGTTTGTTAAGATATTGGGACCAAATTTGAAATTCGTGAGTATTTTGTAGCTCCTAAGCACTGTACTAAATTTAATCCAAATCGTTTGACTAGATCATATAGCTCCCATAGAACCAATCGGTCCAAAAACACGTTTTTTATACAAAATTCGATGTGTTTTGTTTGTTTGTAAAGATATTTGAAATAAATTTGGCATTCATATCTTTTTTAAGGTATTTAAGCACTGTGTCAAATTTTATTGAAATCGGTTGACCATATCATAAAGCTCCCATGGGACCGATCGGTCAAAAAAAAATTTTGCTTAAAAATTCTTTTGTTTTGGTTTTTTGTGAATAAATCGGACTTTATTACAAGCTAGTGGTACAGGGTATCCTAAAGTCGTCCGCGCCCGTCTTTACGTCCGCCATTTTTTAAATTAACTAATACTGCTCGATTCACATTTTTATACCCTGTACCGTATGGTCCAAGGGTATATTAAGTTTGTGCAAGCCGAAAATGTATGTAACATATAGAAGGAGACGTCGGAGACACCCCAAAGTTACCTAAAATATGATCAGGGTGAATAGAGAAGTCGATATACCCATGTCCGTCTGTCCGTCTGTCCGTCCGTCCGTCTGTCCGTCCGTCCGTCCGTCCGTCCGTCCGTGTGAACGCCTAGATCTCAGAGATGGTAAGAGCTAGAGTTACCAAACTTTCACATTAGATCCCATATTATTCCATAGGAGGCAAGTTTATTTTATTTTTTTGATATCGGGGATAAATTATATAGCTCCCATGGGGGTGTTTGAGACGACCTCGACAAAAAAAACGCGTTTTAGATGAATAATTCGTTTGTTTATGAAGATATCGTAACCAAATTTGGTATTCGAAAGTTTTTTATAGTTCCCAATCACTGTACCAAATTTGATCGAAATCGGTTGACTATATCATATAGCTCCCATAGGACCGATCGGCCAAAATAACTTTTTTAAAGAAAAATTCGCTATATTTCGTTTTTTAATAAAGATATCCTAACCAGATTTGGCGTTTTGAAATTTTTTAGACCACTTAAGCAATGTGCCAAATTTGAACAAAATCGGTGGACTATATCATATAGCTCCCATAGGTCCGATCTTCCAAAAAATCGATTTTTTAACAAAATTTGTTGTGTTTCGTTTGTTTGTTAAGATATTGAGACCAAATTTGACATTCGTGAGTATTTTATAGTTCCTAAGCACTGTAATAAATTTAATCCAAATCGTTTGACTAGATCATATAGCTCCCATAGGACCAATCGGTCCAAAAACACGTTTTTTATACAAAATTCGATGTGTTTTGTTTGTTTGTAAAGATATTTGAAATAAATTTGGCATTCATATCTTTTATAAGGTATTTAAGCACTGTGTCAAATATTATTGAAATCGGTTGACTATATCATATAGCTCCCATAGGAACGATCGGTCAAAAAAAAAATTTTTGCTTAAAAATTCTTCTGTTTTTGGTTTTTTGTGAAGAAATCGGACTTTATTACAAGCTAGTGGTACAGGGTATCCTAAAGTCGTCCGCGCCCGACTTTACGTCCGCCATTTTTTAATTTATATTTATGTCAGTTTCTCAGGAAATTTTAGGAATTATTGAAAATATTTTTTAAATAAAAATTAAAATTTAATACCTTGCCTTGAGTAAAAACTAAAATGGAGAATTTTTTTAAAGGGAAAAATCGCAAAGCAGGAAAGACGGCCATGGCGAAAATTTATCGAGTTATCGATAGCTAAACTAGCAAAGATATTTGATATCAATAAAAGATTAAACTTTGCATTACAAAAAAAATTTGCATTAAAAAGTTTCTAAATTTTCAAAAAAAAACTATTTTTTTTTTGTTTTAATTTTTTTGAATTAAAAATAAGTTTTAATTTTTATAGTTTTTTTACATAATAATTTTTTTCAATATGAAATAATTTGGCCTTGAATAATTTAAACATTATTTTGTTTTTCAATATTTCTATCTAAAAAATTTTAACTTTAAATGTTTTAATTTTTTAAATTTAAAAAAAAGGGATATTTTTTAGTTAATTTCAAATAATAATTTTTTCAATCTGAAATAATTTGCGTTTTAATAATTGTAAAATTGATTTTTTTTTTTTAAATTTTCTATCTAAAAACTTTTTATTTTATTTTTATTATAGCTAAAATTTTTAAAATTAAAAAAAAAAAAATGTTTCAATTTTATAGTTGATTTCATATAATAATTTTTTTAATATGCAATTTATTGGGTTTTAATAATTTTAGCATTATTTTTTTTCCAATATTTCGATCCAATAATTTTTTTATATTTTTTTCATTTAAAAATAAATCTTTAATTATGTAATTTTTTAAATTTTAAAGTAACCAGCTATGTACTCCAAAGTAAGAACAATTACATATTATGCGGAAAAAACTCCACTCAATTGTAGATGCTTACAATTCACAACTAATTTATGCATTAGCAGCATTAGTAAGCAAATTTCCATTAGTGTTGCTTACAGTTCACAACTAGCTTCAGCAGCAGTTGCCTTAAGTCGAAATTTTTTTATTCTGCAGAGCTCACAAACTTTCATTTGAATTATTATTTATTTAATAATTATAGTTTTTAATTTATAATATTATATTTTTTTTTCTTGAAATGGGTTCGGCAAAACCGAGCTTGGTGTCGGTATAACCGTCACAGGATTCGGTATACCCGCCATTGGGTTCGGCTAAACCGATCTTGGTGTCGGTATAACCGGCATTGCCAAACTGAATTTTATACGTCATATTTTAAGGAATCACTAAAGAAAAGACGATTATTTGATGTTATATTTTTAAAACATTTTATTAAAGTAATTCAAATTATCTACAAAATGAGCGCCGCATAGTTTTACTAATATTAATGGCCATATATAAATGTAAAATAAAAAGTAAATAAATATTTTTTAAAGGAAATCGATTCATATCTTTGTGTAGGAATATACATTTTTTAAATATTAACCTAATTTCATAGTCTTATTGTGTATTATACAATATTTTTCTTTATTTTAATTTTTAACATTTCTGAAAGTACAATTTTAGTACAATAGATCTATAAGTAAGAGATTCTTAGGTAATTTTAAATATTGTTATAATAAATATTTTTTAAAGTGCTTCGATACATATACTCATATTGTGAAGGAATATAATATTTTACTTTTATATATTTAATCGGTTTGATTTAACGCTATGTACTAAGGGACGTGTTAAAAAAAACAAATAGGATTTAAAATATATAAAGAGCCTACCTTAAAAAGACGAAAAAAGTGACTTTTTTACGATATCTAAAAAAGAAGAAGAGCTATTTTTAGAAATTTTTAGTCAATATTTTTTTTTTTGAACAATTTTTTAAATTAACTCTGAAATTTCGATAGTTTTGTTGCATTCGAAACATTATTATTTAAAATGAATTTAATACCCTGAACTTCCTTCTATACAAGACTGGCATAAAAAAGGATTTTCGGATCTGAATCCATGTTTCATAATCTGAAAAAAAAAATCCCGCACGTCAGAGTTCTGACATAAACTGAAAAACCCCGATAAAACAAGTTGTTTTGGAGGTAAAATCAGAGCCCTAACGAACTGGGCTTTGTAGGATCTCGGATACAAATTTGGTGCTGTCCAAAAAATATTAAAAAATATCGTAGGACAACAGGTCTGAAAAAATATTTGGTGAAGTTTTTTTGAGTTTTCTTAAAATTCTTTCTTTTTGGAACTTGAATTCGGATACAGAACAATAGCTAAAATTCAATATAGGTAGACCATTTCGGATTTTTTTTGAGGGACTGTAGTATTTAATACATATGTTATAATTCTTAGGACTCAAAATCAGATTTTAAAAAAAGTCCAGCATGTCGGAGTTCTGATATAAACGGAAAAACCCCTATAAACGGAAAAAATATTTTTTTATTTAATATCGGAAATAAGATCCTCTTCATTTAAGCACGTCTTTAAATAAACTTAAGGAATTACCAACAAAAGTCATCGGATCATTTAAATCGGGCTTGTGATAATGAGACAAAAAAATTGGAATAAAGTTTTTCTTTAGAACATACTTCTTTCTAGGACATACAAAACATATAAAAAGTATTATAACATTTTTTATTATGAAAAAAAAAATTTCTTATATTACGATCTCGAATTTTTCTTGTTCATTCGTATTTAACTGAGTAATATATAAACCAAGATACAAGTATGACTTCATTTTTCGAATTTGTCTTAATATTTATTTCATGACTCAGTCTCCGTCTACATTTTTCAAATTTACACCAACTAAATACACTATCGACCACTGTGCATTGGCTGCTGTTGCTGCTGCTTCTTCTTCTCACTTTTCTCAACATTTGACCTCAAAACCAAAAGTTGAAAATTATTTAATCTAATGTGAAAATCGCTCAAGCGTCTTCAACGCTCTGCTTCTTGTTGTTGTTGTTTCTCGCTGTTGTTGTTGTTGTTGCTGATAATGACGACGACAACTTTTTGTGACTTCTTTGGACATTTGTAATGCGGGGCGTGAGTTTTTTTTTTCTCATTCTTTCATTTTTGGAAAAATTGACTTAAGTGTTTGTGATTTTTTTTAGAGACGCTTTTGTTTTTGTTTTCTCTTGCTCTCCCTTTTCAGTTTTCTCGCGTTATTTGGAAAATTAAGTGTGGAAAATTTCGACACTGATAAAATGAAATCACAAATTCTGTCTCGCTCTTTAGCACAAAATCATTTTTAAATATAAAATACAGACATTGTACATATGTACGAGTATGTACATACATACATAAGTACATAAAAGGCCAACAAAATTAATTTCAACTTGTACAGATGCTCGAACTTTCTGCTCATAAATAACAAGCAACAAAAAACAAAAAAAATAACAACAAAAACATATAGTACATAATGTGTGCATATGTATATACTATATATGTGTTTATAAGCATATATGTGTGTGTGTAACATTATTGCAACTGCGACGTTTTGTGTCAGCTTCGATGCTTTCTTGATTACTCATACGCATAAATATTTTAAATGCATATGATTTTTATTTGTACTCTTTGAAAGAGTATATGCAGTTTGTGATGCAACTTATAACAACTAGTGGGTTATATATCGAAATTTGAAGATGAGCTTCAATAGAAGTAGAGTAAAATATAAAGTGTTTTTAGGTATTATTAAATAATATTAAAAGAATTTTTAATATGATATAATCGCTTTGTCTGCAAATGACTACAGTCGTGAGCCACCCTAACAAGGGTGCAGAAATGCAAAAACGCCCGTCGTATCATAGCTGGGCTAAGCGCCCCCTCAGCTGAGTAGGGCGTCTAGTATAGCCTTAGCCAGGTAGGCGACAGGGGGCGCTGAGAGTGAGTGACGATCCAGGCTACGGTCCTGCATGTAAATAACAACAAAAACAATTACAATATTGGATCATAACCTTATTCGTATTGTTTGATTGCCAATAAAATAAATAAATAAAAAAATATAATAAAATTGTATATCAAAGTTATTCAGGAAATTTTAAAATAAGGGTAGAATAAATTAGTGCGTATTTTTAAGAATTCTTATTCTTTTAAAATCATGAAATCGATTAGTCTGCAAGTTGACTAAAGTCGTAAGTCACCCTAACAATGTAGCAAAAATGCAAAAGTGCCCGTCTTATAATGTAACTAAAAACAATAAACTCTTTACAAGTATCTTATTGCGTGTACTTTGTGAGATTTTAAGGATTTCATGCTAGGAATAGGAAACTCGGTTACAGTGCACAATAGACCCGCGTAGCCAGATTTTGGCCAAAAGCCCACCAAAAGATAGTGAAAATTTGAACAAAATTATGATTGAATACGATTTTACATATATTAAGATATCCTATGAAAACAAATTATTAAATTGTATTAAGCGGTTTTAAAATATCACACGAAATTTGATCAACTAAAATTTTGTACATTTTTTTTATACCCTGTACCGTATGGTACCAAGGGTATATTAAGTTTGTGCAAGCCGAAAATGTATGTAACATATAGAAGGAGACGTCGGAGACACCCCAAAGTTACCTAAAATATGATCAGGGTGAATAGAGAAGTCGAAATACCCATGTCCGTCCGTCCGTCTGTCCGTTTGAACGCTTAGATCTCAGAGATGGTAAGAGCTAGAGTAACCAAACTTTCACATTAGATCCCATATTATTCCATAGGAGACAAGTTTATTTTATTTTTTTGATATCGGGGATAAATTATATAGCTCCCATATGGGTGTTTGAGACGACCTCGACAAAAAAAAAAGGTTTTCGATGGATAATTCGTTTGTTCATGAAGATATCGTACCCAATTTGGTATTTAAAAGTTTTTTATGGTTCCCAAGTACTGTACCAAATTTCATCGAAATCGGTTGACTATATCATATAGCGCCCATAGGACCGATCGGCCAAAAACACGTTTTTTATACAAAATTCGATGTGTTTTGTTTGTTTGTAAAGATATTTGAAATAAATTTGGCATTCATATCTTTTTTAAGGTATTTAAGCACTGTGTCAAATTTTATTGAAATCGGTTGACTATATCAAAATTCTTCTGTTTTTGGTTTTTTGTGAAGAAATCGGACTTTATTACAAGCTAGTGGTACAGGGTATCCTAAAGTCGTCCGCGCCCGACTTTACTTCCACCATTTTTTTATATTTGTAAAATTTAATTCTTCACCATTTTCGGAAGTTGAATTTTCCATCTAAAAGTTGAATTTGAAAAAAAACCAAAGAAAAATTTAGCAGTTTTTTAATTTCTTAGCTGATATTAAAGCATGCTTTAATAACCAATTTTTTAAAACTTGTAAATTTGGGATGATCAATTTGAAAATTTTATAGCATACTTACAAAGATGTATGTCAAAAAATATTTTATTTTGACGAAAAACGTAAAAATTTTAATATGGATTCTTACATTTTTTTAGAATTTAAACTGCAAGCTTAACAAAATGATAACTTTTAAAAACCAGATGGAGTAGTCGTGTCGAGTTTTTTTAAATGGCGTCGAAAGCTGAAACTTTGAGGCTATAGCTCCAAAATCCATTCAATATTTCAATATCCAAGTGACGGTTCCTTTTTTTAAAATTAAGTGAATCATATTTTTGGGGTTTTTTAAATTTTTTCCAATTTTGGCCAGTATTATCCATACGTTAATCTAAAGAGTATCAAATTTCCCAGAAAAATAGTTCAGTCCTTTCCGAACACGTGTGCAAATTTTTAAAAATTCAATATTTTGAGTAAAGACAATTTTTTCAATGTATGTGGAGCTCACCTCTTTGTGAAATATGGTCCAATTCCAATTGAGTTTTTAAATTAATTTAAAGATTTTTTAGGGTTTTAAAATTTTTTTTCAATTTTGGTCTGGCTTATCTAAATCTACAAAAAATCTGGGGAGGATCAAATTTCCCAGATTTCAATCCTTTACGGAAATGTGCGTAAACTTTCATCACTCTAAAAAAATTATTTAAGAAATTCCACATTTTTGTCCAAAAAAAGAGAATCTGGGTCCACAGTGCAGTGTATAAAAAGTCGAGAGATTTAACAAAATTCAAAGGCTTATTTGTAAGCTGAATCGAAAATGGGCATGGATCTTAACAATTCCTCCGAAAAGTATCAGAAAAGTTGGCCCAGATGCATTTGAATGACTTTAAAAGCAACATAAACGGTTTATACAAAATAAATTCAAATTTTTAAGTTTTTTCACAAACTATCGTTTACTACATATATGTTATATAGTACATCGGCGGCCTTCTCCGATTTTAATGATTCTTACATATTTAGTAGAACTACTAGCCAATAGTTACCATGTAAAGTTTTATTGCCAAATTCCGATTATTGTTAGAGCTATCGATAACAGAATAGGGGTTTTTTCATTTTCAGACTATTTTTTGATAAGCCATATCATCTAAACGAATAAAGATATAGACGCGATCTTTGTGACCTTTGACCTTAAATATCTGGAGACGGGGACGGGATATTCAGCGATACACTTAAATTTGATCTTGAAATGTCAAAATTAGCTATTTAGGTCGTAAAAAAAGTGGCCCGCTTCACTTGTTTTCACCGATATATATTACATATATATTTAAGATCAGATTTGTAGAGTATATTAACTTTGGTACATAATTTTTGTTCTGCTTTTTATTCACTTTATTGCGATAAATGCCAAGTAACCCCCCGCCACCCAGAAAGTAAGACAAAGCCAGAAAGAGTCCGCATTAATCACATGATCGGACCATGTGCTGGCCACACAGTCACTCGGAGAGTCTGTCGGGACGTCGCGTCTGTCAGAGAGTCCGAAAGTCGCACTAATGCTAAATGCTAAACCGAAAGAGAGCGTGCCACTGGGCGCCAACGAAATGAGCGTCAATTGTGCAATTTGTTGTTGTTGTTGTTGCTGCTGTTGCATGCGCTCAAGTTCTAAGCCCAAAAGGGAGACGCCGAAGAGAGAGGAGAGAGAGGCGGCCAGCTGCAATGCATTTTTGCAATTTTAATAAATATTTACATTTGTTTCTAGGCAATTTTAGACGTAGGGGCTGTGCGGGTGTGCAATGGTAATATACTTTGCTCTGTGTGTGTGTGTCTATGTGTGTGTGAACTATTTGCCTTTATTTGTTTTGTTGTCGCTTTGAATTCGCTTTGATTTGGTGCGCTGCTCATTTAGCTGGCAATTTATGGCATTTTTATGGAAGCAGAGTGAAGTGGAGTGCAGGAGCGGAGTGCGGGTAGCGGGTGGGGCGGTGTTCCACAACAATTGCACAGCTATTAAAAATTGCTTTGAATGTTATTGCTGTTGTTGTTGCTGCTGCTGCTGCTGCTGATGATGATCATCATTATTTTTAATACACGTGTCCGCTGACTGACTGAATCGTATGACAAACATCTTTTGCTGCTGCCAATATATTGTATCTGTATGTATGTATGTATAAAACTTATCGCCCAACCCACTAATAGATAGAAACCTCTTAGAGATCCCCTCTACGCTCTATTCCCACTACAAGCATGTGACACACAGATGTGCGATTAATAGATAGGTTTCAATTTGCGCCCCGTTACCAATGATATCTTTTTGAGTGTGTGACAAAAAAGTGTACAAATGCCGAAAAAAAATCGACTAAAGCGAAGAGTAGAGAGTGACGAAATTTGTATGCTCTTTAATTCAAGTTTTTTGTGAGGTCTCAAGGACAAAGATGTTCAAATGCTTCCAAGTTTTTTGTGAGGTCTCAAGGAACAAGATGTCCCAACGCTTCCAAAATTATATTGAATTTTTAAGCAATTTTTGGGCTAACAATTACACAATTATGACGACGAAACGAAGATCAAAACAGAATCGAGGAAGGCATATAAGAAAATCACAGTATTTTCACAATAAAGTTTAATTATAAACTAAAAATTCAAATTATGATTAACGAACTAATTGATAAAAATTTTTTTTGTATTAAGCATTTTCTTCAAGAGCTCTGTTTTGGCAAACTCTTTATCTCAAAATCTCTCTATAATGAAAGAATATTTTGAATTACCATTTCGTATGTTTGACTATGTATTTTATATTTGAGCGAGTAAGTTAATAAAATCAACATCAAGTCGACACTCACCACCTGTTCGTCGACTACAAAGCAGCTTTCGATAGCCCAATAAGGGATCACGTATATGCCGCAATGTCTGAGCTCGGTATCCCTGCGAAGCTGATAAGGCTTTGCAGAATGACGTTGAGTAATTCCTGCAGCTCCGTCAAGGTAGGAAGGGACCTCTCCGAGCCTTTTGATACCTTGCGAGGTTTCAGACAAGGTGACCCCTTATCATGCGACCTCTTCAACTTCGTCATGGAGAGCGTTCTGCGGAAGGCCGGCGTACATCGCACTGGCACTATCTTCTACAAGAGTGTCCAGCTCCTTGCGTACGCCGACGACATCGACATCATTGGGCGTACCAAGCGAGATGTCACCGCGGCCTTCAGTGCTATTGAACGGGAGTCTGCGAAAATGGGTCTGGCGGTAAATGAGGGCAAAACGAAGTATATGCTGTCGTCAAGTAGGGACGTGCGGCGGCTTGGGTCCCAGATTACGGCCGACAGCTATACTTTCGATGTTGTCAAGGAATTTATCTACCTTGACACCGCCGTTACCACCGACAACGATGTCAGCCTGGAGATCAAGCGCAGAATAACTCTTGCCAACAGGTGCTATTTCGGTCTCAATAGGCAATTGAGTAGTAGAGACATCTCTCGCGCGATAAAACTATCACTCTACAAGGCACTCATCCTTCCAGTGCTTCTTTACGGCGCGGAAGCCTGGACCGTGTCGCTAACTGATGCAGCTGCCTTGGGAGTTTTCGAGAGGAAAGTACTGCGCAAAATCTTTGGTCCTATTCGAGTTGGCGATGACTACCGCATCCGCACCAACCAGGAGCTGTATGAGCTCTTCAACGACATAGACGTTGCTCAGCGTATCAACATCCAGCGGCTTCGCTGGCTCGGACATGTCGTTAGGATGGACAGATTTCCAACTAAAAATGTACTTCATAGCTGCATTCATTTAAATTAAGCATAAACCCAATGTTTCTAAAAAATTAAAATACTGACAATTATAGCAGATTTCCACCTAAAAATTATGTACTAACCTTTATTCATTTGAATAACGCGTAAAATGGGGTAAGCCCGACCTCCCATTGTTTCTCGAAAAATTCCAATACTAAGTGATCTCATAAGTTAGTTCAATCGAGGCTGACTCTGAGATCAGTCAATAACGAAAAATAAAATATATTTCGAATTATGCCAGATTTCTGACTAAAAATTATGTACTTCTTAGCTGCATTCATTTAAATTAAGCATAAGATGGGGTAAACCCAATGTTTCTTAAAAATTGAAATGCTTAGAATTATAGCAGATTTCCTCCTAAAAATGATGTACTAACCTTTATTCATTTGAATAAAGCGTAAAATGGGGTAAACCCGACCACCCACTGTTTCTCAAAAATGACAATACTCAGAAAGCTTTTATAAGTGTTGTCTTATAGACCATTAATAATAGCCAAAATTATAGCATGACAATTGTCTGTCAGTCTAAATTATTAAGTATAAGTATTTTTACGATTTTCAATTTTATTTTTCTGAATAATTGATTGCAAATTTTTTTTCTTGTTATATAAAGTGATTCAAAAGAAAAAATTGGTACATATTTTTCATACTATAAGCATTATTCAAAGACAATGCATGTAAAGTATTAGTTGAAAATTTCGTATAAAAAGTGATACCGTGGGGCAAATCCTACCTATAAAAAGTGGGACATTACAGACGTCCAGCAAATCATATAACCGTGATTACTTAGCTATTTAATCCAGTCATCCTTTAATGACATTCATTCAACTTTTATTCTGATTCATACTTTATATTTTAAACAATCCAAATTTTTTAAATATTTCTTCTGTTTTGTTAAACAATAATATGTTCTTTTGATTTATAATCCAGAAATCATTAAATTTAAATCATATCTTCCAAAAAAAATAGGCGTTCGGGTTTGCCCCACCATTTAAAAAAAAACAAAATTTTTTTTTTTTAATTGTCATATCTGAAAAATTTAAGAGAAATCGCTAGTTAGTTTTAATTTGGTATATCAGATACGATGTCAATTAGGCATTTTTGCTCCACCTTACCCATGGTATTTAAATCTAAACAAAATCTAAAAAAATGACGGACGTAAAGTCGGGCGCGGACGACTTTAGGATACCCTGTACCACTAGCTTGTAATAAAGTCCGATTTCTTCACAAAAAACCAAAAACAGAAGAATTTTGAAGCAAAAATTTTTTTTTGTCCGCTCGTTCCTATGACAGCTATATTATATAGTCAACCGATTTCAATAAAATTTGACACAGTGCTTAAATACCTTAAAAAAGATATGAATGCCAAATTTATTTCAAATATCTTTACAAACAAACAAAACACATCGAATTTTGTATAAAAAACGTGTTTTTGGACCGATTGGTCCAATGGGAGCTATATGATCTAATCAAACGATTTGGATTAAATTTAGTACAGTGCTTAGGAACTATAAAATACTCACGAATGTCAAATTTGGTCCCAATATCTTAACAAACAAACGAAACACAACAAATTTTGTTCAAAAATCGATTTTTTGGAAGATCGGACCTATGGGAGCTATATGATATAGTCAACCGATTTTGTTCAAATTTGGCACATTACTTAAGTGGTCTAAAAAATTTCCAAACGCTAAATCTAGTTACGATATCTTTATTAAAAAACGAAATATAGCGAATTTTTCTTTAAAAAAGTTATTGTGGCCTATCGGTCCTATGGAAGCTATATGATATAGTCAACCGCTTTCGATCAAATTTGGTACAGTGATTGGGAACTGTAAAAAACTTTCGAATACCAAATTTGGTTACGATATATTCATAAACAAACGAATTATTCATCTAAAACGCTTTTTTTTTGGTCGAGGTCGTCTCAAACACCCCCATGGGAGCTATATAATTTATCCCCGATATCAAAAAAATAAAATAAACTTTTCTCCTATGGATTAATATGGGATCTAATGTGAAAGTTTGGTAACTCTAGCTCTTACCATCTCTGAGATCTAGGCGTTCACACGGACGGACGGACAGACGGACATGGGTATATCGACTTCTCTATTCACCCTGATCATATTTTAGGTAACTTTGGGGTGTCTCCGACGTCTCCTTCTATATGTTACATACATTTTCGGCTTGCACAAACTTAATATACCCTTTGTACCATACGGTACAGGGCATAAAAATGTTTGAGAATAATTTTCAGTATAAAGTGCTGATTGGTTCTTTATACCTAGGCTATCCTGAAATTACTATTATAAATAGACGATTTTCCATCAAAAGTATAGTACTCGAAAGTTCTACCTAAAGTGTGTCCACTTTCCGAAAAAATTTCCAATTTTCACTTCATTATTTATATTTCGTATAAATATGATGATAGCACAGGAGATGATAAACTTCGTTTTAGTTGAGCTGTATATAGGCATTTAGGAAATCTTTTTTACGCGGGCATTTTGTTAATTCTTAGCCTTTTTGAACAAGAGATAATTTTTGAAATGCAATACGATTTATTTTTCGACATGAATGCTTTTTCAATGTTTTTATTTCTTTAAAATAATAGGTTTTCTCAAAGCTATCAAAATATATATATTTATATTAATTTAAAAAGGCTTCATTCGATCTAAATCTTTTATAGTCCTATTCTGGACCATTCTAAATCCTGTCCACAAAAAATTTCGTATTTAAATCGATGTTACAAAGTGCCCATACAATTTTTCAAGGCTTTCCTTCGTTCGTAATATTTAATCAATGGCTTTAAAATTCTAATTTAGAGGAGAGATCAACTTTTACAGAAATATTTATCTATTAATAAATGGTACTGGAAAGGGTCTACTTTCTAAAAGTTACCGACTTACCCAACTGCCCTCGAGCACAGCAATAGGTCTGCAACAATCGATTTTTACCCAGAAGCTATAAATGCATTATCTAAAAAAATGAATTTTTGGGTTTCTGCAATAAATAAGAAAAAAGAAGCGTTCTATCGATGCGACCTAAGTATCTTGAAGATTAATGCGAAACTTTAAAGATGATGGCTAATTAACTGGACTAAACTGACTCTCACTTTTGAATAACATTTTAGATTTAAACCCAAATTTTTTTTGCTCTTAGTAGTTAATAATATAGGGTCACAAAAAAAACTGACTTTCGGTTCTATAAGTCATACTATGTTTATCTTACGTTCTTGAGTCCTACTCCGAGGTCCAAAATACCTTAGCACGTTAGGGATCAGAGTCATTATAAATCGAGGTACTTTGAAGGCTATCTCAGGAGCCAGATATTTTATAGTTTTTTAGAACTCGGATTCGAACTGAACATACGGCATCGAAAAAAAATTGTTGTACCTTTTTGAGGTTAAGTCAGAGCCCTTGCTGTGCCGATGTTTTTTTTTAACATCCAATTTGGAATCAGTGACTCCAAATACATAAATAATACATGAGCTGACATCTGAAACCAAAAGTTGTTTTAGAACTTTATTGTGAAAGTAATTTTCACAAAATGTAAGTAAGATTTAGAACCGGAAAAGGCTATAGTATAATACTTTAGCGTTCAAAGTTCTGATTTAGGGTAGAGATGTTGGAAGTAATCAAATTCAACTAGCTTAAGCAACTTGGCTTAAAGCCCCAAAAATTTCCTTCTCTACGCTACAAACTTTAGATCGAAACTTATAATGCTCGACTTTTACTAAAGTGTATAACAAGATGAAGAACTTTGATTCTATTTTTATCAATGGTTCGAAAAATGCATGAGAAATGCCAAAGGCAAAACCAAAAATGGAACAATAAAAATTCAAAAGATACAAGCAAGTATTTTACAGATACAGATACATCTACAAAATACAATACTCATGAAAGCCAACAATATTTGACTCTAAAATAGTCAAGAATGCGACTAAATTTAGGCATCTATAGAGAACATAGAGCCCTGTACAACTAAGGAATTGTTGCAACTATGGAGACTCACACACGCTTACACATGTTTCCATGCAACACAGCACACAACCAAGAGGGGAGTGGAGATTTGTGGGGTGCTTGCAACAACATCGACTGAGTGCGTATTAATAAAAGAAAGTGCAATGAATTCCCAAATATGTTAAATTGTCTACCAAACAAAGAAAGAAGCGAAACGAAACAGCAACAGGCAACAAATTTGTGGCATGCAAGTGCGAATGAGATGACGTACATCCAACATGTGTGCAACAGATATTTGAACGAAATGTGATCAGACTGGGGCAGCAGACTCATAGCAATAATATGCCTGCTGTTATTGGGGGTGCCACCCGTCGGCAGCACTGGGGCCCCCGGAACACTCTGGGAGTGTTCTGGAACCGAGAGAGAGACGCGCGCGCCCGCGTTCAATGCACGTAATTAAAATTGAAGTGGAGGCACTAAATTTAACAGCCCTCGAAAAAGATTCCAATGCAGAATCAAGTCTATTTGAAACTCGGACGGATTGTGTTGCACATAAATAGCGCCAGAGTCAAAAGTAATCGACATATTGCTCTGTACTATAAAATATATATGTGGCGCATATTGGAGCTCCCTTATGAACAGACCAAAGACGAAGCCAATCAAAAATGTTGTTGGATAAACAGAATATAGTCAGTACCCGAGAGCGGACAGTGGAGCAATATGAGCAATGGAACTTCAAAGAAAGCTAATCAATGATCCATAAATAAGTATATAATAGAATGGTATATATATATAAAAGAAATACTTGCGTATCTTAAAGTTTTATTCAGGGAATGCCATGATTTCGAAATGTTATCATTTGGGGTCAAAGAGAATTTCAAAGAACTTTACTGCCCCAGCTGATATGGAGCTAATTATAAGAAGCCCGCCTACTTCGTATTAAGAAAAGGTTCAAATAAATATGAGTTTATTGGATTTGATAGACATTCTGGTGCAGATTGGATGCTTTCTGAAGACGTAATGCCGTCTTGGAGATGTGTCATACAGTACATACTCGTATTGCAGGATCAAAAGCTTCACATTCATTTCGAACTGACTCGGGAGATCAGCTTAACAAGTGAACATGCATACTCAGAATGCTGCCAAGGACAAATCACACTGAATCCATCCACAAAATAAATAGGCATAATCGTCTTTCGTATGGACACCAATCCCATAAGAAGTAAAAACAGATCAATTCCATATCCACCGCAAATGGCCTTGACTAGGCTGTCTAACAGGGATGCCTACAGTGTGAAGGTAACAAGAACATTTTCACCGGGACCAATTTTCTCTAAGGGGTCTTGTAGATTGTGAAAAACAAACACGTCGATTCTTTGGAAAAAAAGAAGTAGCTTAGAATCTGCCGATGGTCATCAAGGATATACTACTTAGAATCCACAGCCTTTAAAACCAACGCCAAACCTATAAAAATGTGTAAGCAGATCATTTCCATATCCACCGGGAAGGACCGTGACTTGGGTGCCCAATAGAGATGCCTACAGTTTCAAGGTAACAAGAAGATTTTCACCGGGCCCAAAATTGTTTAAAGGGTCTCGTTGATTGTTAAAAACAAATTTTTCGATTCTTCGGTTAAAAAAAGAGGTAGCCTAGAATCTGTTGTTGGTGATCCACGATGTACTTAGAATCCATCGTCTTTAGAACCAACCCCGATCCCATAAAAATATTTAAGCAGATCATTTCCATAACCGCCCCAAAGGGCCGTGACTAAGGATGTCTAATAGGGATCTCTACAATGTAAAGGTTACCAGAATTTTTCACCAGCCAAAGTTCTCTGATTCTAGTAGGTGGGTCACTTTTTTTATTACTTTATTTTAGTTTCAAAAGATTATTCACTTTGATTGAGAAACTTCTAAGACGCAGTTTATAAATGAAATGCGAGAATTAGAAGTAACCATTGAACGCTAACTCGGAACCGTACTGACGATGGAACTGTCTACGGATGGTTCGACACATTGTTATATTCATCGCTTAAAACCCTCCTGGTTGGAATTGATGTAGGACAACTCGAATTATCGTGATAAAGAATCTTTCGACTCGACGAATAATTTTTTAAACAAATGGGTGAATTCCCTTCAGAATTGACCTTCTTACGTGGCTCAAGTGGTATAGTGGCGATATGGTGGGCTATTCTGAAGAACCAGACGGCAATTTGTTTCAAAGAACTTCTACCAAAAACTTAAGTTGGCTTTGCTTCGTCTTGAAAGACACATAGTGCTGATCCTTGTTTAGTTTCAAGATATGTTGGCACTCACGAACTTATAAACGTCTTTTCAAGAACCACGATTGTATTTCTTTGACTTAACTTTGCTTCAATCGAAAGCAATCTGCTGCAAGGCAGCATTTTACAGTAGTGATTCTGTTGAAGTTGATAGTTTCAGTCTGGTGCGGTCGAGACTTTGGTTTTCGAGGTTTTTTTCACTTTGAAGTGTATATATATATATATATATATATAGCAGAGCTCGTCAAAAATTGTCAGATCTATTTGGGGGGGTCTGGACCAGTATGAACTCCTTGTAGAACCGCCACTGGTTCCAGTCTTTGTCAGGATAATACAAAAAGCATTTATCATAAAAAATTTTGTAGCCCAAAATCTGTTGTAAACAAAGAGGATCGAGCTTTTCTATGTAAATGCTAGGATTACATCGTGAACCATTCGTTCTTCCAAGTTTGTAAATATAAATAATGATCGTAGTATCTATATTGATATACGAGGTGTGTTCAAAAAGTAAGGTGACTTAAGTAATTTCGCGGGCAACGTATTTTCGATTATCGATTTTTTTGTTTTGTTGTTCTGGTATACTCTTCCCGAACATCTGCACCAAATTCTCAAGTGAATGGCATTCTCTGTTTGGTTGTGAGAGGTGTGAAAGTTATAAGTGTTTTGCGTGCTTCTTCTGGCCGCTTCCATTGGGACGATTGGACTTTGGTTTCGATATCATAACCAGTATACCCATGATTCGTCACCGATCCGATCAAGTAATGTTGAGCAGTCCTTGACTTTATCTTACCCTAAAGGAAGGTAAGTGGGACCATAGCGTGTACTTCTTGTTTAAAGTATGTAAAGTATCCATTTTTTGAAAATCTATAAAATGTTTTCCTAACACTATTAATACCCTTTAACCCAGTGATAACCTAACAATAATTTCCTTAATTTGTATAATAAATAATTTGTTTTTCTGATTTACATAAAGAGAATCATCTAATTAACCAAGTGATCGCAAGACTGAGCTTAATCCTTAAACAGTAGAGTTAAGGTTGAGTTCCAGAGCATGTTGTTATAGTCTTCATAAACATGCTGTATCCGCCCAAAAATGATGATGTACTGCGCCGAAGACGATAAACCAGATGTTTTAGGGTAGAGTTACTGAATCACTTTTTATATGACAAGCTTCATCTTGGTATATAAGGAATGATCTTGCTATTTTGAGCATTGCTCAGATTTACAGTGGAGCCTTTGTCAACAACCACTTGTACAACGAAACTTCTAGGATGCACCGAAATGATGTGGGTGCAGTAATATAACCAAGTACATAAAAGAAATTCCCAAGGATAATAGCCAACTTCATACAATAACAAACAACTTATCACAGATAATTCCTGCTGACGCTTTTGAAGGTGGATGCCTATTTGCGCTCTGCTTTTCATTTAGATGTGGTTACTGTGCCATTGAACTGACTTCTTTTCAAAGCGTCCTTACAACAATTAAATTAAACACCTCGCTGAAGTATCTATCTTCTTATCAGAGACACTATATGAAGGAGGCATCGCGATCCCATCAAAGTTATCACCAATGCTTTAAGAGTTATGAAGAAGGCGACCCGGGTTCGCTATAGAACAGAATGATAAAGCTTTTGATAGAAGTTTATCTAGGAATGCCAAGTAGCAACCAATTCATTACCTTTATCGTCGTAACCTACAATCTTTACACTGCGCTCTTTGAATTGCTTTCTAAATCAACACCTGTTCTTAGTCCACCCAGCATCCTGAATCAATAAATTTTACAAGGTGCCGCAGAGAGTATGCGTGAAAAATAACACGATACTGGTTCAACTTTGTATGACAGCTATAAGAAATAGTGGATAAATTTTGATCAAACTTTACACAAATATTTGATACAAAAGAAAATATAGCTGACATAACGCTTGGCAGGATATTTTTGAAAATAAAAAATATTTTAACATATTTATGTGTTTCATATTAGTCTACACATTTGTGTAAAGCTTAGTGAAAGTTGTACACTATTTCATATCGCTACCATACAAAAACTTTAAACTGAGCTCTCTCGTTTTCAAGAGGGAAAAGAATCAGGGATCATGCGTGCTGTTGATCTTTGTACCTAAAATGTATTGCCATATGCCTAAGCGTATTCAAAAGACTATCACCTTTGATCGCTTCTCGGAAATTCATATATCTCAAGCTATTACAATGTATTAAAAGCAACGTTCTTTCCTAGTACAAAACTATTACACTTTCTGATACAAATTAAGTAATTGTTCTTCATAAAGTCACTATGGCATGACTAGCTTCCGATTCACACCTCTCCAATGTATTCCACAGTCTCGAATCCCTACTCAAAGAACAATCTCATTACAGTCAGCTAATTAGATGTCTTGGATAAGTAATACAAAATAGTTGCAGAATTGCATCGCATAACTTTTTGATGTATTACAGCCCTGGGAATGTTGTAACCTCTTGTCAGAAAACCCGAGCGGTTCAAGGTCGCTCCATAAATATGCATGCTTAATGCTTATCTCAAAACCCAGACGCCCTGGCCTGTTAACAACAACAGCAACAGCTCGAACAACACCTACATACATAGTACATACATAAAAGATATATAAACTCATGTACATAGATACATATATATGCATCTACAATACATACATATTAATACAATACGCGGCACTTATAAATAGTTCATTGCTCTGCTTAGAGCAAGACTTTAGGAGTAGGGAGGGATCTACCCGAGTCGAGTCATGAAGTGCAGTTCACAAATCTTGTTTTAGATTGGATTGCAAGTTAGTACTTGGCGGAGAGAAGCTATTTAAACCGAGTTTTTATCTACAATTTCACGATTACTATTTTAATATTCAACTAATGAATGCGTCGCAATCATGCAGACAACTTTTTTGTTCGAGGGCTACGTTCCGCCAGGGAACTTTTAGCTTATGTACTTTTCGTTTTTGTTGGTTTTTGTTTAAAAAAGTTCGCGCCCTTGCTTACATTTTTATAAGTCTAAGTCGACCCTTTTATTCTTTTGCTTTTTGAATTTTACAGACCATTGCTAATTTATGCGTCTTTCGTATGATTTAACTGATGATTATTCCATTCCGTCTTATGATTATTATTTTTTCTTTTTTAATAAATGTTGTAAAAAGGCTTAGTAATTGTGTGTAAATGAAGAGGTGTCTGTCTACGTGGAGTTCTATAACAAAACAAAAGCACAAACAAATAAAAATGTCTTAAAAAGTTACATTAAATTGAAAGCTAATATAACCTGGCGAAAATTAAGAAATCGAACAGATATAAAGCTGTCAACAAGAATTGCGTACGCATACTTTAAGCTAGTATTTTCGAAGAACAATTATCGTGTAATTGTTGATCAGAAATTAAAGTTTAGCTAGCTTCATACGCTAGCAAAATGCTAATTTGGAGTCAAAATCTCTATAATAGCAAGATTTAAGTTACCTGGCAGGACATGATTTAAGTCGCCTAACGAACTTTTTCATACTCTTAAGGAAGTCTCGTATCTTGAGCTGACATGATAATAAAATCATTTCAAACTAAACATTCGCACTGTATATAGTATTAATATGTTAATTCTCATCGTAAATCCGTATATATCCGTCTATGTACATAACTTTCACATAACTTTCATGTCATGGCTCACTACGTATATAAAATATTGTTCGAGCTGTCACAGAATGTTATTAACAGGCAATTTTGGCAGTCATGGATTTTGAACGCTATACCAGCTCTACATACCTCAAGCTATCTCGTATATCTCGTGTTTCGGCCTTTGAACCGCTCGGGTTTTCTGACAAGAGGTTACAACATTCCCAGGGCTGTAATACATCAAAAAGTTATGCGATGCAATTCTGCAACTATTTTGTATTACTTATCCAAGACATCTAATTAGCTGACTGTAATGAGATTGTTCTTTGAGTAGGGATTCGAGACTGTGGAATACATTGGAGAGGTGTGAATCGGAAGCTAGTCATGCCATAATGACTTTATGTGCGTTTGTTGGATTTGTTTTGATAGCTGTGTAATTGTTTTGATGTAGAAAATAGAGTTGTTTCAATACATTCTAATCAGTTTGGATATATAAAATTTCGAGAGCTATCGGAGAAATTTTTAACAATTAATCCCAAACAATGTTATTATAATATAAAAGTATATAAAAAGTAAAAACAAATAATTTTTGATTTCTCCAAGAAAGTACAAAGTTGCTCTTTTTTAAATTATTCTCATTTTTTTAAGCGGCTTTTCTTAAAAAAATTAGTTTAAAATTATAATAAATTAAAATTTTTATTTTTATACCCTGTACCGTATGGTACCAAGGGTATATTAAGTTTGTGCAAGCCGAAAATGTATGTAACATATAGAAGGAGACGTCGGAGACACCCCAAAGTTACCTAAAATATGATCAGGGTGAATAGAGAAGTCGATATACCCATGTCCGTCTGTCCGTCTGTCCGTCGGGCCGTACATATGTGACGTCGCATGGCTCGCGGTTACTCAAGTTTTCAGTAGAAATGGCCTAGAAATAACTCTTTTTTTAAAGCATGGTAAGAGCTTTATGAACTAGTTGAA
This sequence comes from Chymomyza amoena, assembly GCA_037043745.1. NCBI lineage: Eukaryota > Metazoa > Arthropoda > Insecta > Diptera > Drosophilidae > Chymomyza > Chymomyza amoena. Next base: position 148,652 of record JBAMAX010001749.1, read on the forward strand.
AACCAAACTATATCGGAGCAAAGATTAGACTTCAAACCAAAATATGGCTTTCAGCTTTCCGACTAGGATTTCTCGCCATTAGTTTTATACCCTGTATATTTTTTGATATCGGGGATAAATTAATTTTTCATTTTCTTTTTATGCCTAAAATAATAATAATATTGTTTGGGACTTTTTTAAAGCTATATCTCCGATAGTTCAAGACCCATATGGGTTTTTGAGATGACCTCGACAAAAAAAAGCGTTTTAGATGGATAATTCGTTTGTTTATGAAGATATCGTAACCAAATTTGGTATTCGAAAGTTTTTTACAGTTCCCAATGGCACTGGTAGCCAAATTTGATCGAAATCGGTTGACTATATCATATAGCTTCCATAGGACCGATCGGCCAAACTAACTTTTTTAAAGAAAAATTCGCTATATTTCGTTTTTTAATAAAGATATCGTAACCAGATTTGGCGTTTGGAAATTTTTTAGACCACTTAAGCAATGTGCCAAATTTGAACAAAATCGGTTGACTATATCATATAGCTCCCATAGGTCCGATCTTCCAAAAAATCGATTTTTTAACAAAATTTGTTGTGTTTCGTTTGTTTGTTAAGATGTTGGGACAAAATTTGACATTCGTGAGTATTTTATAGTTCCTAAGCACTGTACTCTAAATTTAATCCAAATCGTTTGACTAGATCATATAGCTCCCATAGGACCAATCGGTCCAAAAACACGTTTTTTATACAAAATTCGATGTGTTTTGTTTGTTTGTAAAGATATTTGAAATAAATTTGGCATTCATATCTTTTTTAAGGTATTTAAGCACTGCGTCAAATTTTATTGAAATCGGTTGACTATATCATATAGCTCCCATAGGAACGATCGGCCAAAAAAAAATGTTTGCTTAAAAATTCATCTGTTTTTGGTTTTTTGTGAAGAAATCGGACTTTATTACAAGCTAGTAGTACAGGGTATCCTAAAGTCGTCCGCGCCCGACTTTACGTACGCCATTTTTTAGTAATGACTTTACTTATAAAATTTTTTTCGTCGAATAAAATAACAATTTTTTTTTTATAAATTAATCAATTACATTTTCAAATAAATAACTTAAATGGGATAACAATTAAAAAAGTTCTTCCTTTTTTTTTAACTTTAGGAGCAGTGTCTTTAAGACGATTTATTTACTTAGCCTATATAAAAAGAAAATCATTAATTCCTTAATTATATTTTCTTATTAAAAAGCTCTTAAATTGACTTGTTTTATTTTTTTTTTAATTCCAAACTAATTTTCTTTGATCACAGCAAGCGCTTGAAATATTTTTACTACTTAAGACTAGCTTCACATGTCTTGGAAATGGAACCTGGAGGCATCCCAGTCAAATGCCTTTCAGTTGTGCCAGAATCTCATCCCAAGCCTTGGGTCTGGCCGTAAGTATCTAAGTATCTGTCAGTTGCAGAAAATAGCCAAGTGAAAAAAAAAAATGTAAAAAAAAATTAGCCACATCAAGTGGAGCAATGGCGTCAAATCTTCTGCTTGACTTTACATTCCACTCCGCCGAACCGATTGTTGTCCAGATCTCTCCCTGTCGTTATATTCATTATTATTATGCCTCTCTCTCTCTCCCCCTCTCTCCCGTCTCTCTCTCACTCTGCGCACATTTCTTTGCTCCAGTGAATTTTCTGCTTCGCGCTTTTCACCTGTCCATGTCCATGGTGTGGAAATCATGTGAAAACATGTGGCCAGCAGTTCGTCCGTCCGTCCGTCCCTCAGTCAGTCAGCAGTCAGACAACAAATTAAAGTAATTTCCTACCGCAACGTTTCTATTTTTTTTTTTTTATATCTTAAACGCCGCTCGTCAGTTTTATTTTTTTTTTATTTTGAGTTTGAGTTTTTGTTTGTTGTGTTTTTCAGCGCGTTAATTGCGACTTTTCATATGCCAAGATCCAGTCCCAGACCAAGACCAAGACCATGGTCAAAATGCCTGAAAATCGTGGAGGCATTTGCTTTTACCACGCTTCTTCATATTTATTGTTGTTGTTGGTTGGAAGTTTTCGTCAGTTTTCAGCAATTGTGTTTAATTAGCTTTTGTTTTATGTATTTAATTTGGCACGCAAAAATTCGCAGAGCCAACTTGACTTGACTTTATTTGTATCTCAAGATTTGTGGCGTCATCTTCGTCGGCTTAAATGGTGTCGAATCTCGCAACTCGCAACTCGATGGAAATTAATAAGTCAGCATCGCCGCAACTGTGGCGACAAAAGCGCAATATACTGGCGCATTAGTTACATGGTCATCCAACGTACACAGATACAGATACATCCACAGACACACAATGTATCTCACAGATACAAAAAGTGTATATAACGTACATTTTGTGCTCATAAGCATAAATAATGCGCTCTAATAGAAAATGTATGTTTTGTTTTTGTTTTAGTTTTTATGCCGCTGACCAATTGGGTGGAGTGCTACGAGGGGCGCGTACAAGTGGCAGAGGGGTGCTGGGGGGCCTTTGCAACTCGATTTTTGAACGCGGCAACTTTGGTGCAAGCGAGACGTACAAAATGCAACAACAAACAAACTTTGACTGACATTTATCGCAAGTTTGAAGCTGCATTCAATTGTTGTTATACACTTACTAGTAGTATGTTGAATTTGTGGGTACGGTTGACATATAATTTTAAAAAAGAAATTTAGTTTTATCCAATGCAAGTTAAAATTTGAAACTGTTAGAATGCTTAAGATGTGATCTCTGCTTTTTTTAAAATAAGTGTGACCCTATTTAATGTATCTTGAAATTTCTGTTTGCTCATTTGGACCTCAAACGCATTAGGCTGGACCTGAATAGGCATAAAATTCAATACAAAAAAATTCATATAAATTTAACTACAATCACCTGCTTTTCGTATTCAAATTGGATACACTAACTGGTAACAACATACTATGTAAAAGAAGGGCTTATTTAAAAAAAAAAAAATATTTGCAAAATTTTTAAAATTTTAATATAAATTTTATTCAATGCAAGTTACAATTTTAAATTGATGAAAAACATTAGAATCTTAAAATTATAGATGTGATCGCTCCTTTTTTAAATAAGTGTGACCATATTTTCTATGTCACAAAATCACTTTTTGGTCATATAGACCCCAAACACAATAGGGTGGACCTATTAAATATGCTCAAAATTGAATACAAAAAATAAATAAATTAAAATAAAATCGTTTTCATGTATATAAACATACTAAAGTAAACAGCTGCAATCGCCTTTAAGAAATATTAATTTATTATATGTTAATAAAGTAGATTGGCTCTAAAAAACCCTGTATATACCATAGCTATTAAGTTCTCAACCGTACAAGAATAAAATATTAATTACTGTCTCCATGGCCAGTGTGTGCATATGAAAGTAAAGTGGTATTTTTTATCGAATTCTGGACTTCCTTGTGGTATTTATTGTTATTTTTTTGCAGTAGTTTGGGTGGATGTGTAAATGATCAACTAAAATCTGCAGGTTTTTTATTTAAATGGGTAACTCCAACTTTAAAAAAACTTTATGAGTTGTTAATTTATTATTTTTTTTATAAATTTTTGTAATAAACGCGACTTTAGTTACATTTCTACGAAAACATTACGTGCCAAATTATGGAAAGTTTTTTATATCTTTATATATAAAATTCTTGTGTCACAATGTGTATGTTCACTTTGAAGCTTATGGACTCACAAACGGCTGAACCGATTTGGCTGAATTTTGTGTCTTGAAATGTTCGTGGAAGTCCAAGGATTGTTTAAGGTTGAGAAATATATAAAAAAATTGCGACGAAAATACTGAAAAGGACAATTTGATTTTCCAATACAAAATTGTTTTTGTTAATTTAGGTTGGCATTGTGTACATTGTCACATTAACTAATATTTTTTAGTTAATTGTTTTTGTCGAAAGGAAATACAAAAATTATAAACGTTATAAATTTTATTTTATTGAAGCACACAAAATTTCATGAGAATCGGTTCAGCCGTTTCGGAGGAGTATGGTAACTAACATTGTGAAACTAGAATTTTATATATAAGAAGAAACTTATGTTTTACGTGTTATGGGTGTTCTCATGAACGAGTCGATGAATTTTAAATCAGATTTTTGCGTGTGTTAGAGGTCAATGCGGAGGTTTTAAGCTTATTGGGATGTGTTTGTGTGAATTGGTTCGTGAGATATACGCATTTTTGTGAATATTGGTTTTTGTGTGAACATACTCCTCCGAAGCGGCTAGACCGCTAAGGGTTGCCACTCCTAACATTCCTGGCAAATCAAGTGAATTTAAAAACTCGGTAGGATAATTTACAATTTCATCAATTTTAGAAATTAATATTGATTTAGTTATTCCTTTCCAAGAAAGTTTTCTTAAGAAGAAAGGAATTCTGCGAATTTTGCTTATAATTCATGTTTTGATTTCTGTATAAAATACATATGATCAGATCAATATTTGCACATAATGCAATTTCGTGAATTCGCCACAAAAATAAATCATTGGAAGAAAATAAAGATCTAGACGAGCGAGCGAAGCGACAAATTATAAATACATACTAAACGGCTTTATAAAAAATGTTTTACAATGCTCATAAGCCTTCCCATTAGTTTGGGTAGTGTTGCCAAACGAAACAGCTCTTGTTACAGCTGGCGCCATCTAGCTGCTTTGCTGGCGCCATCTTACGTAAACATTGGTTAAGTCACAGGACAGCAATGATTTGTTTTTTTTCTGAATCCAGTGTCATACGTGTTTGAGCATGACTTTTCGGGATACTATGCTATGGACTATGCATATAGTATATATATTTCAGAGCTAAATAAAAGCCTGAAAACAAGCTGATATATATGATAGATTGAAAAAATTCATTAACAAAAAATTGCAATCTTTTAAATAAATTTCGATCGAATGCTCTAATTGTAAAATAAAAATTTTTACATATCGAGATGGCTTAAGCTGTCATAAAAATGGATTTGATGACTTATAAAAAAAATCTTTGGAGACAAACAAAATTTTTTTTTTTTTAATTTGCGTTCAAACCACAAACGAAACCCAACTAAAAGCAAAACCATAGAAACCTTAAAATATTTTGGCAACGATTTGAAAAATAAATCTTTAAGAAAAACTTTAGGTGCCACAGAAAATCTGAAAGATTTCATTTTTTGAAACATTAGTTCCGAATGTTTATGTCTCAAAAATTTTGAAATGAGATCCAGAAACTCCAAATTAAATTTTTGAAAAAGGAATTCTTAAATATTTTTTTCGGATGGGTACGACATAAATTGGACCAATCTAATCTTGAAATTGGGATTGGCAGTAGAAAAGTACGATATCTTGACTATAAATCATGCCGAGGTGGTTATTGAGTTTTTGGTGCCGATACATCGGTTTTCAAATAACCATCGATTTCAGAATAACTTGTAGTGCTATAATCAAGTTTTTTTTGAAAAGTTGTTTATTTTATTCTCCGAAATTATATTAATTAACTAATTTTAAGTAAATAAAAATCAAATATATTAATGGTATAAATTGGAGCCAAACTTTTAACATATACCACCTTGACCAAAAAGCTCCGAAAAATTTATTCTAAAAATCCATAATACAAGATTTTTTATCAAAATTGATATTTTCCTCTTTAAAGTATTCACCATCGACTGCTACGCACTTATGCCAGCGCTTGCCCCAATCCTCGAAGCATTTCTTATAATTAGGACCATATTCGATTTTTCCCCGACCTTATGTAATGAATTTCACGGACTGATTTTTACACCCTGTACTGTATGGTACCAAGGGTATATTAAGTTTGTGCAAGCCGAAAATGTATGTAACATATAGAAGGAGACGTCGGAGACACCCCCAAAGTTACCTAAAATATGATCAGGGTGAATAGAGAAGTCGATATACCCATGTCCGAGATGGTAAGAGCTAGAGTTACCAAACTTTCACATTAGATCCCATATTATTCCATAGGAGGCAAGTTAATTTTATTTTTTTGATATCGGGGATAAATTATATAGCTCCCATGGGGGTGGTTGAGACGACCTCGACAAAAAAGTTTGTTGTTGTTTACAAAGATATCGTAACCATTTGGTATTCGAAAGTTTTTTATAGTTCCCAATCACTGTATCAAATTTTATCGAAATCGGTTGACTATATCATATAGCTCCCATAGGACCGATCGGCCAAAATAACTTTTTTAATGAAAAATTCGCTGTATTTCGTTTTTTAATATAGATATCGTAACCAGATTTGGCGTTTGGAAATTTTTTAGACCACTTAAGCAATGTGCCAAATTTGAACAAAATCGGTTGACTATATCATATAGCTCCCATAGGTCCGATCTTCCAAAAAATCGATTTTTTAACAAAATTTGTTGTGTTTCGTTTGTTTGTTAAGATATTGGGACCAAATTTGACATTCGTGAGTATTTTATAGTTCCTAAGCACTTTACTAAATTTAATCCAAATCGTTTGACTAGATCATATAGCTCCCATAGGACCAATCGGTCCAAAAACACGTTGTTTATACAAAATTCGATGTGTTTTGTTTGTTTGTAAAGATATTTGAAATAAATTTGGCATTCATATCTTTTTTAAGGTATTTAAGCACTGTGTCAAATTTTATTGAAATCGGTTGACTATATCATATAGCTCCCATAGGAACGATCGGTCAAAAAAATTTTTTGCTTAAAAATTCTTCTGTTTTTGGTTTTTTGTGAAGAAATCGGACTTTATTACAAGCTAGTGGTACAGGGTATCCTAAAGTCGTCCGCGCCCGACTTTACGTCCGCCATTTTTTTGATTTAACCAAATGGGAAAAACCTTCCAGGAGAAAAACCATGTGAAAAAATCAATGGTAGTTGAATGGTATTCATTCCGTCTTGAAAATCATATCTTTTGTGCGGTCCTTTTTTGGAAGTATAAAAAAAACTTTCAAAGCATTTGATGTGGAAGTTCAAAGAATACATTTTTTGTTGCTATAATCGATATTCTTTATAATCACCTGCCTTCTATAATTATTTTGGAAGATAAACTCCCAAGAATCGATTCGACTTCGTGTAGAGTAAACGGTTTGAGGGTACAGCACTACAAAGGCTTACAAAGGTAAGGCCTTTTTAGTACGATTTATTGTTTTACATCTGCTTGGGTAAAAGATAGAAAGCGATTCTCTTAAAAATCGATTGTTATCGGAAAAAAAAATATTTTTTAGCCAACTATTCAGAGCAATGCATGCAACTGTCCAAAATAAATATATGTATTTTTTAAATGCACCAATTAGCACTTATGCCAAATTTATGGTAATGTAATATACTACAGCTTATGCCCAGCTTACGATCAAGAGGCTTCCAATGACACCATATTCAATCTAATGTGACATCCTTATAACCTATAACTAGCGTACCATCAAGACGCTTCCAGTCAGCTTAAAACTTACGAGGGAACAGATGTACATATATTCACATCCATCAAACATCAAACCTTCTTTTTCACACATCTCTCCTCGGTAAGAGTATGCAACATGTCGGCTTTACCAAGCTAACTTTTCCATATGATTGCTGTTGTTGTTGGCATTGCAACAGAGTTTGCTGGATGTCAGCGATGACGACGGTCCGCTCAACTTTAGCGGCGTGCAACGTTTTGGAAAATTTAGCACAAGGTTGCAGCAGCCAACAAAATGAGCAATTGTGGCAACAACAACAACAACATCAGCAATTACAACAACTTGTTGTTGTTGTTGTTGTTGCTGCTGCTAGTGTTGCATTCAAATTGTTTGCTGTGCTCTTGCCCAAAATTGTAAATAAATAAATACTTAATTATGTTGTTTCGACCAAGCCTTTTATGGTCAAAATGCAAAGAACTGCGGGAAACCATTTTATTATGTTACTTAAATAGCAGCTTAAAAAATATTGCGCATACGCTCAGTTGACCGAGAAGTAAATAGAAACTTAAGGATTAAATGCCTAGCTACAGTTATGACATACCAACGGTGTTAGTGTACATATATAAAGTGGCAGAAAAAAAACATGCTGATAAAGCCAACGACCGCAGACGTGCAGCATGCGGTGGCAGCGACAGTGGCAGCGCTCCAAAAATGCAGCAGCCAACGGAGCAAACAAACTACTTTATATACAGCTGCTGCTGCGGCTGCTGCTGCGCTGCTTGCAACAGCGTCGTCATCTTCGTAACCACGAACCGGAAGTAAAACAAACAAATACTAAGCTGGAAAAGTGGGGAAACGTCGCAGCTGCTGCCACCGCCACTGCCACTGCCGCTGCCACTGCACTCTCTCAACGCTCTGTGCAGACGCTGCTGCTGTCACAGCCGCTGCCGGGCACTGCTGCATCTGCATCGGCGGCGCTCACTTCAACAGGCCAGCAGCAAGCGGCTGCAAGTGGATTTGCAAGCTGCTGCGTCTTTGTTGCTACATCTGCATTCTAAACTCTTCCGCCTGCGCCGCGCTCGCCCCCGCAGCGCTAGTTGAGTGCAATCAAAATGGCGTTAGAAAACTTTCAAGTCATAGTTTTCTTTTTGGGGGTTTGGTTTTACTTATAGAATGCAGTGTCTCCTACTCGGCGGCGCCTTGCTCGCTCGCCGGCTCTGCTCCGCTAAACTTTTCTCAATACGACGAGGCGGCACTACAACAAATTGATGGCCAAAAATAAATCCAAGCAGAACCCACGACCAAAGCCGAGTCCCAAAACCGAAGCGACTGTCTAAGTGTGTGTTTGTGTGTGTGTCGATATGTGAGTGTGTGAACATGTGACGTTTGTTGTTGTTTTTTTTATTGTGCTCCGTCTCTGCTGGAAATATTATTTCTATCCGCTGCTGTACGCCTGTTCGTATTTTAAGCTATTTTTATGGAAAATGAGCGAAATTCTCAGCTCTCCATGTTGTAACTACCGTTGGTTGCATGTTGGGCTTGGGTAACTGACCGTCGCACTCTACTCAGTTTTGAGCACAGTATCTCACGCGCTCACACACATACGCAGTCACACACACAAAAAGCAGAGTTCTGGAAGTGTGTTAAGTGTTTGGATAGTTTTAGGGGGAAAGATTCCACACAGCCATTGACAAAGCGCTCAATGACTTTATTCTCAAGTAAAACCCAGTTCTCGGGAGCGGCACTCAAAACGTTAGCCAACTAAAATTAAATGCGTTTGAGTGAACTATGACGAAGACGATATGCTCTTTACAAAAGATGTCATTATAAATGATGAGAAATACTCAAACTTAGAATTATTGTTAAAAAGCGCTCAGAGTATTTTTGTTTAAATTTTATAAGGCGATCATATTGCAAATTTTATAATTTGGATTTTTTGTTAGAAAAATTTATTTTCATTTTTAATCTGACCATACGGGACTAGCTCTTTAGTCTGCATGTTTAAGCTAAATGGAGCGAATAGCACTCTTATCCTCAGGTTTAAAAGTTCAACCGAGATAAATTATGATTTTTTTGTAAAGACGATCGATAATTGCAAGTTATTCCGTTATTGAAGTATGGATTTATATGCCGGAAAAATGTCATTTTCATAATTTTGATCTGCCTATACGGGATTCTATGCATCAAATTTATTGGAATGACCCTTAGGTTGCCAAAAACTGGCATGAGCACATTGATTGGAGTCCTCTGTTATTGTTCAAAGTCAACCAGATATCTTTTCTTTATTTCATAACACTAACCGTATATCTAAATTTTCTTGTCTAAAATGCCCACAGAGGTTCACGAAATAATGGCATACTTTAAAGTCCCACGTAGACGATCATATTGCAAATTTTCTAATTTTGATGCTATCCAGAAATATTTATTTTAATTTTTGGCTGCCCATACAGAAAGCAATTAGATTATCTCAAGAAAACGTCAACCGATATCATTTTCTTTACTTTCAAACACCAACCGATATCTTTTTCTTTTAAAATGCCCACGAAGTCACGAACATAATGGCATACTTTGAAGTACCGTTAACGACTAGTACGTACCTTTTGATGTAATTAACAATACTACGAAAAACTTTTGAGTACCAAATTTGCTTATGATATTTTCATAAGCAAACGGACTATGCTCTGAAAACATTTTTTGAGCTATACGATATAGTACAAGAATATTGTTAAATAGATAAACCTAAAAAACTTTTCATCTTCAAAGTACGCAATATCTCTGGAGAAGAAACAAATTATGCACTTTTTCGATGATGGATCCTTAGGGGCTATAGGATATAGTAAGCCGCTTTTGATCAATTTTAACAAAAAATAAAAGCTATAAGCTCCCCTAAACATATTTTTGGCCGATTCATCTTATGCGTACATGTAGTGATCTTGATTTCAATTATTTTTGCTTAGGTTCGTCGCATTTTGAGGTTATGGGCATTGAAAGTTGAGGCGATAGCAATTTTTCGAAGTTGAAGTGATCACAAGTTTTACTTATTTTCGCTCTAAGCCGTCGAATTTGGAAGTTATGGCCATTTAAAGTTGGGACACAAAATTTGGTCCGTTTTTAATGATTATTTTCGCTTTAGTTCGTCTCATTTAGAAGTTATGGACATTGAAAGTAGAGACGATAAAATATTCCTGATTTGAAGTGATCACGATCTTAGCTTATTTTCTCAATAAGTCGTCTAATTTGGAAGTAATGGCTATTTAAAGTTCAGACACAAAATTTGACCGATTTGTAGTGATCTAGATTTCGATTATTTTCGCTTTAAATCGTCTCATTTAGAGGTTATTATTATTGAAAGTTGAGACGATAAAATTTGTCGGAGTTAAAGTGATCACGAACTTCAGCTTGTTTTCGCACTAAGTCGTCTTAATTTGGAAGTTATGGCCATTTAAACTTGAGACACAAATTTTTGGTCCCATTTGTAGTGATCTAGATTTCGATTATTTTCGATTAAGCTTGTCTCATCGATGTTTCTTTGGTAAGATCCTCTATCGTATAGGGAGGCAGGTATTCAAAACAACAATAACAATGTGCCTTATAAAAAAAAGCCTTAAAACCACGAAAGACAAGGTCATGAATTTAATCTTTAAAACGTGGTTTTGCGTTTCATAATAGAAAGAATTTTCAGCAAACATTTTCAAATAAGTCTGTTAAGGGGCACACCTAGAGTGAAATTTTCAAAAAATAAATTAATTTTTTTTTCCATATAAATAGTTTTTGAGTTACAGCCATTTAAAAGAGTAGCCGCTCTATAACAGTGAAAACGATCATTTTATCTTTAAGGGGCACACCTAGTGTGACAACCTAAAAAAAAGGCCATTTTTGGAAATTAATAAAAAAAAAACTAGTGAATCCATCTATTTAAAATTTTGAGGGTATATTTATACATGTTTTGAGAATACACAGTAAAATTTTTGAAATAAAATATTGAATATTTTTGAAATGACACGCAATCTCCGGCGGCACCAAAAAAAAAGGTTAAATTAAGTCAGCTGTTAAGGAGATTCACGATGTCTTTAAATAAAAATTTTACTTATTTTATACTAAATTGAGACTCTTATCCAAACATCTACTGAAACATCGATAATAGAAATATTTCCTTTAGCTCACGTACTCATATAGACAATAGTCCTCCAATACTATTTAATGGATTCGTCTCGGCTGTGAAATAAAGTAGCCATATTTCATTCATTCGACGCAAAAAATCTCTGCCGTATTATAGAAACATCCCCAAATACATGACGAAAACATCCGCAAGACGCAGTATTACTTCCACTGTCAGAAAACGCTTAACCCGTAATTTTATCACCAAACTTTTCGTCATTATGCGATGTTCAAAACTTTTTAGACTCCCACGTATTCAGATAACTCATGAAATCTTTGTCAAGAACGGATTTTTTCACCATTTCTGCGATTTTCATCTTGACATTTTGATTTACTTCGTTTAAGTTCCGCCACACAATCTTTTACTATTGTAATCATTTAGAGTAAAATCTAGGTCGACTTTATTTATAACAAGATCTTTCGAATGAAAGTAGTGTATCACATAACGATAACCCATTTTTCGCAAGATCCCATCTTCGGCGTATTACCGTGATAGTGAAAATAAACTAAAAAAGGTAAATATAGAAGACTTTGAACTTAAGCTTCCGAAATATGCTAATTTCACTTTTTAATTATTTTTTTCGAATATTTACCAACACTAGTTTGTTCTGGGACAGCCCTCTAAACATACGAGTTCTCTTTTATAGCTACTACTCCAAGCGAACTGAGCTATTTTATTAACTTACTGTTCCATCTAACACCATTCTCGCTTAATTAGCATTTTGGCAAACGATTTCTGAACTCCTTGAAAACCCCTTAACTCAATTCCTAAAGAGTATTTAAATTCCCAACAATTTGGCATAAGCTTCACTTATCATGACAATAGAACAACAGAATTGACAATACTTGATAAAAAGTAGCAAAAAACAAAATGCAATCAACACTGCAGTGGCACAACCGCAGCCCGCCCCCTCAAGTTTATTGTTTCTTCTACATTTTTGTCATATACTTTGCATGCATGCACACACACACATAGAAAAAGAAGAGCACAAATTGCGCTTATTACTGCCAGCTGGTTTGTAAATGACCGTAAGCATGTCGTACGGTGGGACGCAATAGAAACGCATAAGAGTGAGCTATTTTTTTTTTTTTGCTTTTAATTTGTTTTTGGCGAGAACTAAAGAGCGCAAACAACAAAGCCAGAGCTGCGTTTAAGTGTGAGCTGCAACGATACTCGCCGCCTCAGTCTCATTTACGCTCACTTTTGCTGCCCCTCTTTCTGAGCAGCACGCTCTTTAAAGCCGCGCTCAGTGGCTTCCTTTTGGGACAATGTGTGTGCTGCTGTTGTTGTTGTTGTACTTGTTATTGTGAGTGCTATGTGGAATCTACGCGTTTCTGTCCTGCCCGTTGTTTCTCTGCATTGCGCTGTGCTGCTCCTTCTTGATGGGTACTCCAAAGTTTCTTTCTTTTTGCCATTGCTCCTACTTTTCAAGTTTGCTGTTGCATGTGTGTGGCTGTGTGTATTAGTGTGTGTCGGCTTTCGCACATTTGCTTTTGTATATTTGGCAACTTGCGCTCAGCAGAGGCAGCAGCAGCTCCGTTGGCTGCGTCGCGTCGGCCAGCTGGTCGGTCGTTTGGTCGGCCGGCTGCGCCTGGGTTTGTCTCTGGTTCTGTCTCTGTCTCTGCGGGTTCTGTGTTCTCTGCTGCTGCTGCGGCGGCGACTGTCGCCTAGCTTGACTGAGTGGAGTGCGCTCTGTTGTTTGCTGTGCGCCTGTTCCGAAACGACTCAAACTGAGAGAGAGATAAAAGCATCTGTGAAAGATGATGCTTCTGTGTTGATAAGGCATAGCGCATTCCCTTGACACCTTGCCTAGTACTTTGCCATACGTGTGTGTGTGTGCGTGCCTCATTCAGAGTTTTGCGTCTGGAAATTGAGCACAATTTCTATATGTGTTTTACAAAGTATATGTATATTATTATATATTTATAAGTATGTACTTGTATGCGCCGTTTGTCGTAGGCCAACGGCAATATGCACAGACTGACTGGGATGCGAAGAGAATCCGCTGCTTGCTGCTGCTGATTCTTTGACTGACTTTTGACAGACTTTTGTTATTGTTGTTTTTATTGTTGCTGCGGGATATTTGAGCGAATTATGAGAGTTCTCTTGGCTCGTAAATAAAATCGTGAAAAGCGTGTGGGATGCGCCTTAGTATTAGTTTTTTAAGTGCGCATCTCTTAAAAACTTGATTTATGGTCTCACTCACCTGGGTGATGTCTTTCTCACTAAATTGAAAGTCATATAACGGTTAGCTGTGGTAATAAAAATGTTAACCGTTAACTAGGAGTTAGGATGTCTAAGCCAAAAAATAGAAGAGTTTACGGAGACTTAAACTTTGAGAGTTATGGAAAGAATATGCATGTAACTTAATTACAAGCTGTCCTGTGTCCTTTGAGACTAATTATTATAACTGAACTTGTGGTTACCCTGATAAATCTATTTATTGAATCACAAATTATTACATAGAGAAGATAAGGAATCTACTTCTAAGTAAGGCATAACCTGTTACATTTTTTTTTTTAGATAAAAGAATCATATTACCTTATGTATCTTGACCAAAAGAATGACTCATAATGTAAGATAGGTCAAGGATGCTCGTAGTGGCAAGTTAAGATAACTTAGGATAGAAGAAGTGATAGATTGAAAAGACCGTTCGAAAGAGAGGAAATTATAAAAGTTATTATAATTAGAGCATAAGACACGGAAAGGATCGTGTAAAGCATAATTAGATCTAGAAAATTGTAAGGCTAAAGATTGAAAATTACGAGTTACTCTAGAGGATTCTGTCGCTGTAGTAGACAGAGTGCATCTTCCGGCTTCACCACGCGCCGTATTAGCACCTTCGCCTTAGGTAAAGACGGAATACTGAACCTGTCTACTACCTCGAGAGAAGCCCATACCCATAGGCCCCGGAGTTCGACAACGGCCCTTTTTATCCACTCGAGGGTCGGGTCGTCCTTGCATTTGACGAGTTTCACCCCGTCGAACCAGCCTGCGTCATCGAACGACGGCATCGGCGCCGTGGGCTCTTCCCTCATTTTTGCAAACATGGCGTCCAGGAGTTTCATCTCCACGGCCGACCACTGCTCCTGCGTCATTTTCCTCTGCGGTTGGCTACGGTCAATGAGTGCCACAGTTAAGTGCTGGGCTTCATGGCCACCTTCGAAGTGCTGGGCTTCTCACTGCTCGCGCTGTTCACCTCCTTATGCTTCTGCCGCTTTTCAGACTGCACTTGGCATTCGGTGGATCGTTGTCGCTTCACGGCAAGTTTCTCCTCGAACCGGTTTGCAAACTTCGAGTCCGTCGGAGCACACCAAGCTTTTGCCGCGAAGTGAGCCCGGCCATTCTCTACAGTATCTTTCGCCCAAGCCAACCTTTCTTCTTCCACCTTCGTCAGGTCGGACTTGTTTTCAAGCTTACCGCAGATCTTGACCGCAGCCTTGTACTGATCTTTGACTTCGGCCCTTTCTTGCGAGCAGAAATGGCACCTCAGTAATCGCCTGGCGAGCGCAGTAAAGCGTCTTCATCCGCTGTATTGATGCTATCGCGCTCCGAGTCTTCTTGGACGTCGGCATCCGCGCGGAGCATCTTTCTCGTCGTCTTGGTGGCAGTAGACTTAGGTTCAGAAAGTGTTGGTTGAAATTGCACCAAGATTGCATGTTATCAAAATCATGCTGAAGACGTAAATGCTTATTTTTATCGGAATAGGACAGACAAACTTTGACATCTTCCGCATACATAAGAATGGGAGAAGATTTGATTACTTGCGGAAGATCATTTTAAAATAGATTAAAAAGAAGGGCCAAGATGGCTACCTTGAGGTACCCCTGACGTGACCTTAATTTCTTTAGATTTGCAGCCTTTAAAAACTATCTTTTGGACTTGATTAGATAAGTAGGACGAAATCCAACTTAAAAGGCAAGACGGAAACCCCAGACGCGAAAGTTTTACAATGAAAAGATTATAGTTTACCGAGTCAAATGCTTTACTGAAGTCAGTATAAATGACATCAGTTTGTTTTTTTTCGGTAAAAGCTAGATTGATAAGAGACGAAAGTTCTAAAAGGTTAGTAGAAGTGGACCGACGTTTTATAAACCCATGTTGAGAATCCGACATTAAAGAACGACAGTAGTGTTGCAATTGTGATGTGACAATCCTATCAAAAACTTAGGAATTGATGAAAGCTTGGCAATACCACGGTAGTTCTCAATGTTGGACTTGGAACCTTTTTTATGAATCGGGATAATATAGGATTCATTCCAGATGGCTGGAAGACAAGAAAATTTTAAAGAAGTGCGGAAAAGAGCAGATAATGGCATAGCAAGAGAGAGAGAGCACAATGCTACTAGGAATGGCATCGGGGCCAGTGGAAAAGGATGATTTAACGGACAGTAGGGATAGCAACACGTCGGTATCTAAGATCTCTGGATAAGGAATAAGATTAGAATGAGGTAGGTTATAGGGATAGTTTGGGTAAGTGTTATTAGTGTTGACAGAATAGGTGGTTTGAAAAAAATAAGTCGGCGATTTAAGAATTTTTAGAAGAGCTTACATTTTTCAAATATAGCGATGCAGGAAATAAGGAAAATTTACGTTTTGAATTAACAAAAGAAAAAAATTTTTGGAATCACTACAGAAGTTGAGCCGACAACAGGAAAGATAATTATTGTAGCAAATTATGTTAAGAAGAATGAACTTGCTGCGTATAATGGAAAATTTATAAAAGTCAAAAGAAGATCCTGATGTCTTAAATTTTTTGTAAGAAGAAGACTTACGATTTTTTAAAGAGGACAGAGTAGTAGTAAACCAAGGTAGCTTTAAAGAAGGAGTCACGACAAAATAAGGAACAAAGGGATCAAAAGCAGCGTATAAAACTCGATAGAAGTTGGTAATGGAAAAGTGCAAAGTTTTCAATAACAACCAGTTAGCAACCAGTTCATTTCGGACAAAAATTTATTAAGACCGATAAAATTACACTTACGAAAACAGCGATACCGAGAAGCATGAGCATGAGGCTGATTTTGGTAGAGATTATAAAATTTTAAATCGATTTGTAAGGTCAGATGGTACGGGTCCTCGGGTAAGGAGAGCGGACATACCCTAGAAATTGCAAAGTCAGAATTATCATTGACAAAAACGAGGTCAAGCATTCTATTTGAGCAATTACGTATAAAATTTATATGGTTCAGAGAAATGTCAATTAGTTCTGTTACAAACTCATGATTATCAGAAGGAAGAAGAAAGCTAGAATTGACTGAACTAAGCCAAGACAATTTAGGCAGATTAAAGTCGCCTAAGACAACAAGTTGGTCGCGAATTCCAACATAATCGGCCACCTTACGAATTTCAGCGAGATGAGGTATATAGGGAGGTATATAGGAACAAGTAAAATAGATAAAGGAATTATTAAAAAAGCTCTTAAAAGATAAATTTTTTCTGCTTTTATCTTAAAGATACTTTTTGCTAGATATATTTCAAATGCACTTACCTGACTCACAATTACCAAAAACATCTTCCAAACTCGACTGCATTGACCCTTTGGTATCCTTTTGACATCATCGGTGATAATAAAGTCGAAGCTTTGGGGCAACTTTCACTACCTGTAATCTGTTTACCTTAGGCCTTGTCATAAATTAAGGCTAATTTGTTTGTTTTTGTTTTTTCTTTATTATTTTTGCAGCTTTGCTCGTTATGGCCAAACTGCCATGCAAATTGTTTGGGGCATGTGGAGCTTATGGCTTAAAGCTGCAGCAGTGCAGTTTACATGAAAGTTGTTGTTGTTGTTGTTGTGTGGCAATAGTTATTGTTGCTGCTGCTGTTGTTGTTGTTGTGGGCAGCGAAAGGGTAAACTTTTACGCCATTAAAATTTGCAAATGTTGCTCCTTTCTCCTTTGGTCTTTATATGTTCATGTTGCAACAACAACAACACTTTTTTGGTATTTGGCTTAATAATTACGACTTACTTAGATTTAATGACCAAAAAGTAGGCTGTGGCGCCTCTTGGCAGCTAATTGTTGAATGCAACAGGCGAAAGTTAATTGTATCTTGCACTGAACTCACGTCAAGGTCATGCACTCACTTTTTTTATAGCCTATATACATATTACTATATACTATACATATATATATTGCTGTAGCTAATCGCATATAAATAAATTTGTACATATGTTGGTTGCCATGAATTTTTTTTTTTTGGTTTTCTGTTCAGCCTAATTAAAAGGCAAACAAAACGCAACCTCAGTCAGTACTGATAAAAAATAAACGTTTTATCAGCAATGGAAAAAAAATAACCAGAAAAAAAATCAGAGAGACATTTAACCACACGATAATTATACATACAAAACATGTGGCCACTATATATGTATCTATGTATAACAGAAAACAAGTCGTCTATTGAAAAACAGGCAAACTCACAGATACAGATACTCGCCGCATTCAGCCAGTGATAAGCAAAAAAGATGGCGAAAGCTAAGTTCAAGTAAACGAAGTGCGTTTACTCTACGATTTATCGGACTTTTTTGAGATACACTTGAAATATTTTTTTAAGTATTAAGGTCTTAAATGACATACAGATTCGATATCATAAAGCTATCCTTGACTACTCTGATCATTACTAGTTATTGACTAGTGTAAAAATGAAAGTCTTGGTATCGAAAAATATGATAAAAGTAGAGCGCTTTGGATTCTTAAATTTTTTTGCGACATGCTACCTTTAAGAGTTATTTTGAAATTGTTTGTAAAAATTAAAAACTTTAGACTCATATGTAAATAAATTTCATTATGTCTATAATTAAAAGCTAAATTTAAAATACAATTCACTATAAGTAAATAAAATGATTTCAAACTAAATAAAATAAAGTAATTTTTCAATAAATCAGTATAAACTTTTTCGATATTATGCTCAAAATATACTAGAACAAGAGCATACCAAAGCCAACCAGCTTGCTACCAGTCGCACATTATGTGCGAAAATTCTAATTGACAGCCCCATGAGAAGCACCAGTTGCCGGTTTGGTGTGGTTGGCCACCACTTCTAAGCTCAGTTTTTTCTTATGAAAGTTAGAATCAGAAACTTTTGCTTGAATAATAATAATAATTTAAAATAACATTAACAAACGTTAAAAAAAATTGTAAATTAATAAGTAAATTTTTCGATTTATCTTTAACATTAAAGACTTTATTGCCTTTCATTATTGTTAAAGACTTGTTGCTAAGCTTTCCAATCGAGATAAAAAAAATGGCGGACGTAAAGTCGGGCGCGGACGACTTTAGGATACCCTGTACCACTAGCTTGTAATAAAGTCCGATTTCTTCACAAAAAACCAAAAACAGAAGAATTTTTAAGCAAAAATTTTTTTTTGACCGATCGTTCCTATGGGAGCTATATGATATAGTCAACCGATTTCAATAAAATTTGACACAGTGCTTAAATACCTTAAAAAAGATATGAATGCCAAATTTATTTCAA
Organism: Chymomyza amoena; assembly: GCA_037043745.1. Lineage (NCBI taxonomy): Eukaryota > Metazoa > Arthropoda > Insecta > Diptera > Drosophilidae > Chymomyza > Chymomyza amoena. The sequence goes on from JBAMAX010001749.1 coordinate 167,666, forward strand.
ATATCTTTACAAACAAACAAAACACATCGAATTTTGTATAAAAAACGTGTTTTTGGACCGATTGGTCCCATGGGAACTATATGATCTAGTCAAACGATTTGGATTAAATTTAGTACAGTGCTTAGGAACTATAAAATACTCACGAATGTCAAATTTGGTCCCAATATCTTAACAAACAAACGAAACACAACAAATTTTGTTAAAACATCGATTTTTTGGAAGATCGGACCTATGGGAGCTATATGATATAGTCAACCGATTTTGTTCAAATTTGGCACATTGCTTAAGTGGTCTAAAAAATTTCTAAACGCCAAATCTGGTTAGGATATCCTTATTAAAAAACGAAATATAGCGAATTTTTCTTTAAAAAAGTTATTTTGGCCGATCGGTCCTATGGGAGCTATATGATATAGTCAACCGATTTCGATCAAATTTGGTATAGTGATTAGGAACTATATAAACTTTCAATACCAAATTTGGTTACGATATCTTCATAAACAAACGAATTATTCATCTAAAACGCTTTTTTTTTGTCGAGGTCGTCTCAAACACCCCCATGGGAGCTATATAATTTATCCCCGATATCAAAAAAATAAAATAAACTTGCCTCCTATGGAATAATATGGGATCTAATGTGAAAGTTTGGTAACTCTAGCTCTTACCATCTCTGAGATCTAGGCGTTCACACGGACGGACGGACAGACGGACATGGTTATATCGACTTCTCTATTCACCCTGATCATATTTTAGGTAACTTTGGGGTGTCTCCGACGCGTCGCGACGTCTCCTTCTATATGTTACATACATTTTCGGCTTGCACAAACTTAATATACCCTTGGTACCATACGGTACAGGGTATAAAAATACTGCTTGTTTTGAGTCATCTACCTACACCTACTTTTCCTGCAAAGTCCTTTTAAGGTGGGTCATAGTCCCATATTTATGACTCTTCCTGTAGAAGTTGTTAGAAAGTATTCTGTAAGGCTTCAATGGCGCTAAGGTCGGGTCTGAATTCTGACTGTTTCAATAAAGACATTTTCTCACAAAAAGATGGTTATTGTCTTGTGGGCCCAATAGATTGGTCTGAAAGGGGTTTCTTGAAGATAGTTGGATAAATTATTGGTATAGTAAAAGGAGAATCTAGTCCACGCCAAATAAGGGCAGCAGTACATCACGTGTTTGAGACCCATACCAGCAGATGTTCAAAAGATTCCATCATGATACAATGATCGCAAATGATTATATGTTAAATAAGAAAAAACATTGATCACATTTTCTTCGGGCAAAAGCTAAGGATAGTCTGAAAGTCATCTTGTTTAAAGGCGTTGTATTAGTAGAGACAAATTAGCGCATTTCCTATATATTTTGGTGTCAGGAACTGTTTTCAAAACCCTACTCCAGTCTTTATCTCTCTGAGAATTCAAAGATATAGCGGAAGTTTGGGCCATGATATTTTTTTTGGTGGCATGAGATTTCGTCTTCCAGTTACGCAAATTGTTGTTCTCAAAGTCATTTTTATAGGCTTGGAGAATATCGAAAGTTTCAGCAGGGAATACAGAACTTTAAAGCTGATGAATTAAAGTTTATGATAGCCTTGGAAAAAACTCAAAATAGTAATGAGTTTCATTGAAAGTGTATAACTTTTAAATGGATTCAAATCGTGTAAATCTTTGTTTTACAGCGATATGCAGTTAAAGGAAACAATCATCTCGTTTCTCGTTAATACTTTCTAGTATCTAAGCAGATTGTAACAAACTTCGTAACAAAACTAAGATACTTCACAAGGCAGTACTTAAAAATATTATAAGAAGTTTTCGTTCCATAGAACTACAGTAACAACTTGGTAAACTAAGCATATTTAGACAACGGCTCGTGTCTAGCAATTGCTATATATTTATTTATCTATTGTCTAGTATTTTTGTAATTTGCAGATAAAAATTTAACCACAACAAAAACTGAGCGTTCTTGGAGTTCTACAAAATATACGTATGCTTTGACTTCCAAATTACTTTTACTACGTTTTACAATATTTTTAATATGATATTATTCTTTTTTATGCTTATCAATTTCATTGCTGTTCGGTTTAGGAAATTTCCTACGTGCCCTTTAATGTAATCAGGGTGACTATAGAATTATATCGAATATAATATATCTGTGCATATGAATGCCTGAAGATATTAAAGAGGAGTCACGAAAAAGAGTATATTTAATTTTATTGCAATTTTCTTAATTTTATGTACTTATGATTGAGAATAGCGCATTGGAAAATCCCCAAGGAAATATTCATGAAATTCGGAAACAAAACAGACACAAAATAAAAAATCCCCAAGGGAATTCGCAGATTCGAGAAATTCAGAAACAAAGTAGACGCAAAATGAATGATTGTAATCGAAACCAATTCAAATTTTTTATATATAGTATACTTTATTATTCAGAATGTATTTATTTTATAAGCCTTCCACAAACTGTGTTATATTTTATACGAGGGGTATTCAAAAAGGAAGTTTCCCTAATTTAAAAAAAAAGTACAAAACAATTTTTAGGTTACAAAAGAAAGGTTTTTATAAACTCTATAACAGATACGAAAAATGTATTCAAGTCTAAGGTGAGTATGTAGAAAAATAGTTTGTGAGTCAAATAATTAATAAATATTCATTTTGTAACTAAAAATTTTTTGTACTTTTTTTTAAAATTAGGGAAACTTCCTTTTTGAATACCCCTCGTATATATATTCTATATTCTGTGTCTGCTAGGATGTAATGTTTTCGCTATGATTTTAAGGTAGATTTATATTTGACCTATATCAGGCAAATACAAATTTCCATAAAAAATATTTTAAAGCTTTATGCAAAAAAATAAATAATGTTTTTTCAGTTTTTAATAACCAAAATTTTTAATTTTAATATTTTTCTTTTTTTTCAGAATCAAAATCGGTGGAGCTGTTTTTTCAGGTATGGCAGAATAACGAAATTTATTTCATTTTTATTTATTTATATATTTACAAAGAAGAAATTAATTCTAAATTATAAAACACTTGTAGTCAGAGTTTTTTTAAGCTTTCAGGCTGAATAAAAAATTACATCAAAGCTTAAAATCGACAATTCTTTTAAGAGAAATCAAAACGGATTGTCAAAATAGGTTTGTAAGTCCGATAAATTAAACAGAAATATTTTTTAAATGTTTTTTTGATATTCTTAGATTCAATTTATGCCAATTTTAAACTAAATTTTTACTGATAATTATTTTTAGTTAACGTTCACATACACAAAATGTATGTATGCATATAAAAAAATCCCTTGATTAATTTCATTAAATCTGTCATAAAAAACCAAAGGGGAAATATGTGCAGGTATCGATAGGAAAAAATATGGCATTGGGAGCACGCAATAACGAAAACGGATGAAATTGTTTCGAAATTTGACTCTAGCTTTGAGCATTAAATGTTTGTTAATTATTGTAAATAATATTTTTTTAGAGAACCATTGACTAGAAATCATAACTAGGTCAAGAAATATAGAAAAATTCGATACAGTCGAGGCGGTGCCCTACAGTGTGACCTCGTGTGCCCTTCCTCTCGAAAAGATCTATTCCTGCATATCCCTTTTAAGAAAACTAAACTTTGTTTTTATTCTTGTCATATCACGTAAAGGCGATGTACGTACTCAAAAAACATATGTTCCAAGTGGAACTTTTGCGTTTTTAATCAATTATGATGGAGTAGCAAATAAATCCTTATGTAATAATAATGTTCATATAAATAATACACATTTTTTGAAATCTGGAGTTTTCGAACATGATACACGTTGAATACAATAAAGCATTTGAAAATTGTAACAAATGCTAAAAAATAAAAGTAGTGTCAATCGTTATATTCCGGGGTGACAGTAATTTCTAGAGGTGTCTTTCGATTTCTGATAATTAAATTTGAATATTTATGCCTCCGAACACATGAGTTTGAATATAAAATCTACCGAGCTATCAATATCATTGTGAATGGCAAAATGCATTTGTTTACATTTACATATTTTTTTTTAATTACTTTTGATTTTATTAAATTTCTTCGAAATCGATTAGACATTAATTATGCTTATTAAGTATTAAAGTCCCAAATTGCTTAGAATTAGAATAACCTTTTTAACAAGTAACAAGTTCTTTCAATTAAATTATTTTAATTGTTCAATTTTATCAAATATCGAGAAATTTTCTAAGAGATTGTAAAAAAGATCCGAACTTTGGCTGTGGCGCTGAGAATTGGAATTGTAGAAAAATGGTCTAGCTGGAAAAGTACTAGAAATTATGAATTTGTGACTAAACTATTGCATGTTTTTAACCAATTTTTATTTCAGGCTAAGTAAATTGGCAACCACACATTTTCTTAAAAAAAAAAAAAAAATTTTATTTCATTTATTTTAAATTATTAAATATGTCAATCAAAATTTTTTTTCTAAACACCAGTTTTAATACGATTTTTATTTGGTATAATATGAATCAAATCTAAATGGTGGATCAAAGTTAAAAACAAAAAAATTAAATGTTTCTAAAAAAAAAGAATGCGAAAATTATTATAAATTTTTATAATATATATTGGAGTACCTGAAGGAAGTCCTGATTATATAAATAAAAAAAAATAAAAATATATAATGAAAAAAAATCATATATTTTTAATGTAAAAAAAAATCATCACTCAACAAACAATCTTTTAATTATTTTCATTAAGCTATGTTATTTTAATAAAAATACAAGGGGCTATACTCAACACTAAAAATTAAACCCTTTAGGAGAAATGGTTTTTTGTGACATCCCTGTATATATTTTAATTTGTTTTCGAAAAACTTTTTGAATAGCATTTCTTAATTTTCGAATTCCGATTTCGAATTAGCGACTTATTGTTGTAGTTAAACTTATCGCAAAGTATCTACGGGATCGTACCATAATTACGTGACGCTGTTCAGGGGGAGGGTGGTCTTGAAAATACTACGCTTAGTCACTCAATTGGATGGGGGCTCTACGTTTGTCACGTAGTCAATTATATTCGATAGGAAAATTACTTTTTTTTTCTTCTAGAAATAATGGATTTTTTTATTTTATTACTTCTTGGTTCCAAAATTTTTGAATTTTTCGTTCATATTTTTTGCATTTACAAGGATTGAATTGAAGGACGAATTAATACGTGACAACTTGGAGTGGGAGCCTCCCATATACTACGGTTGGTCACAAAGCGAGGAGGTGTTCTATAATTGAAAATTGTTTGCGTCACGTAGTTTGGATGGCCCCTCGAGGCTTAGAGAAAAATTAATCGATAGGAGATAGATTAGCGCTATCGATATTCTGCATAGATTATAATTATTATACATAATAAAAATCAAATCAAACTTAAGCAAATTTTTCCTGCTTATAGGCCAAGTTGTAGGCATATTATGGTTTAGTCCGGAACTGCGTGTGCATGTTACGTGTGTGGTCTGGAATGTTGTTAGTTATAAAAGTGGTCACAAAATCATACTGCGACCTGCATATGGATCGAACCCAGACCCAAAACCGAACCCAGACCCAGACCCAAAAAAGAAAAAAAAATCAAACCTGATATGCCACAATGACAATGATGATGTTGATGTTGATGCCGTTGATGACGAGTTCAGGTTGTTGTTGTTGCTAGGCTGGCGGCCCACGCTGCCGCTTAACCTCAGCCTCTTGGCCAACTCACTCATATGTGGCCAAGAGTTTGGAAATTTTTTTCTGTTTTTTGTGTTTATTAATGTCTCGTCTGGTTTAATGGAGTTCGCCCTGGGTTCTGCCCGTTTGCTGGTTAGTGTGAATTAAAATGTTGTCGGTTTGTTTTTGTTGTTGTGTGGTGGGGCTGGCTCTTTACATATGTATCTATGTATCTGTATCTATGTAAATGTATCTATGCATTTGTTTTTCATTGCTCGATTGAATCTGTATGCCAAATCAAAACGAGAAAAAAATGAAAGAACTCGTCGTCGTCGTAGTCGTCGTTTTATGACTTTTAGAAATTCTTTGGAGTCAGTCAGTCAATGTCGATGATGTCGATGGCGATGGCGATGTCGATGCCTTCAAACTTGTTTTGTTTTTCTCGTTTTATTTTTTGTTTGCTGTTCTTGTTATTATTATTTTTTATTTTTATTTTTTTTTCTATATACTGAGTTGGCGTCAACTTTGGCGGCGTTGGTGGCTCGCTTGCTTTGAATAATGATGATAAGCAGACGTGTTCTATCTATCCGTCCGTACTCTTTGTTGTTATACTATGTATTATTGATTTATTATAGATTTTTTTTCGTTTTTGGCTTATTTAGCTGTTGCCGCCTCTGCCAGCCACTAAAAATCGTCGCCAACTTTGTCGGACAGGTATGAGTTCGGACAAAAAAAAAAATTGTGAACAAATCGTCACGGATACGCGCAGGCCAGTGGCGTAGCGAGAGCCTTGAATGTGGCGGGGTGATGAGCCACAAAATGCCGACTCGATTTGACAAATTAGCGACTGCATGAATAGTAATTGAGTAAAAGTGATTAGTTAAGAATATTAATAAATTCTCAATAATTTTTCTTCCGAACGCGAAGCTTCCTAGTGCTCTGTGGCGTAAGGACCCCAATCGTGGGCACTCGCATAAATAATGATAAACTGTCTCTTCTGTGTTCTCCTGGTCACAGCTTCGGCATCTGACGTTGTAGGGCCAGCCCATTTTCTTTGCGTGGTCTCCTAACGGCCAATGTCCGGTTATTGTCGATGCTATTCTGAAGATCATTGTTTTTGGTTTGCTTAGCAGTTCGGCCGTTCTACGCTTCTCGTATCGCGGCCAAATTTCCTTTGCAATCTTGCAAGTGCCAATATTTTTCCATCTGGTTTCAGCCTTGTTCTGAGCTCGCAGAGGAAGTTTTCTCTTGATAGCGCTGAGGGGGTATTTGACAGCTACCTCCGCTGCTTCGCCATCTAATGCTCCTTTTCACGCCACTTCATCAGCCTTTTCATTCCCGTATACGTTCCTATGTCCGGGAACCCATACGAGAGCGATGTTCATTCTGCTTGCAAGGGCATTGAGATCTTCTTTGCATTGTCTGATGATTTCTGAGTTCACGGTTGGCGATTTGATCGCCAGCAAAGCTGCTTGACTGTCGGAGAATATACACACCTCCGCAAGCTGACTCGGATGATTATTCAACATCTAACATGCTTCTCTGATGCCAAAGACTTCCGCCTGGAAGATGCTGTTTCTGCTGCCTGGCGATAGGAGAGAGATACTTCGAGTTCGTCCGAGTAGACCTCTGCTCCTACATCGCGATCCATCTTGGATCCGTCAGTATAGATTGCAGCTGCGTCTGCTCTCATTACCCTGTTCATGTCCTCAACTCTCATTTCGCGTCGGGAATCTGACATCGAACCTCTTCTTGAAGTCCACTACCGAAGGTACTAGTCCTCCAGAATCCAGTTAGCTTTAATTGGATGTCAATCGGAATCATATTCAAGATCACATTTAACGCCTCTGCTGGACATGATCTAATTACGCCCGTAACGCTTGCACAGGCCGGGGTCACACCCCCCCACGTGCCCCTTTCGCTACGCCCCTGGTGCAGGCATATAAAAAATGTAAGCAAGATACTTTTGGCTGCTTATGCAGATACAGATACATTTGAAGCGCACGCTTGGCCCTCCTCGCTTTGTGTTGTTGTTGTTTGTTTTTTTTTCCCCGATGTTGTTGTCATCAATTTATTTTCACTGTGTATACAAAAAAATTTCAAGACATTTTTTTAAGGTCTCGTTCGGGTTTGGTTTGGGTCTGTCTCAAAACGCGGCTTTTGACTTTGTTTTATTTTTTTCACTCATACTCGCTCTCTCTCCCTCCTCTCTCTCTCTTACTTCTCTGCTTTTATTTTTTTTGTTCTCATAATTTGTTTGCGGTCGAGATTCTTTAGTTTCGTGAGAACGATTTTCGTTTTTATACTTCAAGTGGTTTTTGATTTAACACCAACAAAAAAAACGACAGCAATGAAAAATATTTTAATGATGTGCATGCATTGTTGGCCAACTCCAATCCAGACTTGATCCACCATCAAGATTTCTAACTTGTTTCCATTTCGTCTATTTGTCTTGTAACGATTTGTTCGTATTCGTTTTTCTATTTGTATTTGTTTTTGGCCTTTCTTTTTCGTTCTCGATCTGCGTTCTGATTTGCCATTCACAACTATTGATTAGTTGAGAAAGTTGCAGCTACTCTCTTGGCGCAACCTGAGTTTGTTTGCAACATCATCGCTTGCATGCCACGATCATTATAATTGAGCCACCCTAATCAAAAAGCTTTCAAACCGCAAAGCAGTCGCATGTTTGGAGTGACAGTTCTAGAGGTGGTTACGTGATAAACTTTTAAATTATCTGCTAATTTGTTATTCATTGTGCTTAATGATAAGCATCTGCAGTAAAATGCTGCTGGTTGAGTTTCGTATATGGTTGTATTTATTTAAATCTGTAAAATTTAAGTTAATAGCTATTATGTCATTTTATGCATATATCGTTGTATTAATTAAAAATTAAACTATACGTTTAAGTTGATCGACCTTGAGATACTATCACCAATACGTCATAAAACCAACTTATAGACAAACTCTGTTATATGTACTTATATATTCTTTAGCCACTTAGTCGGTTGCAACTCACGCTTTCGAAATACTTGCTTTCTTTTTGAATTATCTTTCCCTTATTCCCTATCGTTCCCTATTATTAATCGAAACATTTGTTTTATACAAACTTAAATTGTAACTTGAAATTTTGATAAAATGTTGCGCTTTAAATTATTTGAAGTTACGAAAGGGTGTGGCAGAAAAAAAAAATAATTTGACCTGGCCAAACATATAAGGAGTTAAAAATTGAAGAATGGTTATCCGAGTTCTTATAATCTTGGAGATCTTAGCGTTCGCACAAACGGACAGACATATCAACATTTCTAGATCGGTTTCATTTTTTCTCTATATTGTAGCTAATCTGGTGAGCTTCCGATGTCTCGTTCACTTTGTTACATAAAGATACAGAAAATTAATTTACAATTCCCCAAGTTTTATGGTATAAATATGGCGATCTTTAAAGTAAAGCGGGAACGACTTTGAGATACCGTATACATTATAATATAAATATGTTTTGTAAATAAAAATAATTTTGTCGCTACAGCAGACAAAGGCCAACGCTCTACCTGTAAAACTACCCACCAAAAGTTCGATTGCGTTTATCTCTCGTAATTGTAGTCTAATTACATATATTGATCTTTGAATTATTTTTATGTCACGCTTCTAAACCATACAAACTAAAGCTGTCATTGCAAAATAATTCGTATTAGCTGTTCGCAAAACAAAAAAATATATATTAAATCTGACTGCACATATTTATATGTAAGAGTTCCAAATCTCAGTTTAGCCCCCTTTTGAAAAGACTTGAATTGAAGTTTAGAAAAAGTTGTTTATTTTAAACTTGAATTTCGATGAGCACGAATTATAATACATTAAACAATTTCGACCAAGAACGAAAAATTAAATTTATTTAAGAAAAATATTCTTAGCTTACTAATTAAAAAAAGTGTTTATACATATTATTTCTAAAAACTTTTTTTAATGATTTATCCCAAAGTCTTTTCATGATGGGAATTCTGAATTTAAAGCTAAAAAATCATATTTTGATACGCTCGTAAAACCATTTTTTACCTTTTATCATTATTTTTGGAACCAATTTTTTTACATGAAAAGTCATTAACTATATAATTTCCTGACTGACTATTTTCTCAGTCGCCTTTGGGAGGGGCACGGGAATATTTACTAATAACTGCTCAAAGAGAACAGGAACCTACAGTTCAAAGCCGAATCCGAAAGACGGTGCCTTGAATTTATAGAGATTTTTTCTATTAGTCATAAGCTTATTAAATAATAACGCAGATACTACACGATTGAAGCGAAGAATATACTAGAACCTCCCCATTGCCTTTAAATTAAAAGTAAGCAGAATAAATGTAATTTTTTCTTGAGTTAAATAATTTAAAAAAAAATATTTTGATTTGAGTATTGTGGCGCATTGTAACGTCACGCCAGAAGCCAAATCCAGTAAAAAAAAAAAGAAAAACTTTTTTAATATTTAGGCTTGCATAATTGTGCAAAGAAAGAAGAGAATAATAAGAATAAGAGAATAAGAAATATTATTTTAAATCATACTAATAAAAGTTTTACAGCAATAGATTTTTCCACTACAATATAAAAACCATTTATATTTTTTTGTAACGTAACGCCATGTACATTTTTTTTTTGTAAATTTAAGTTTTGTTTTAAGCTAGTTTTATAAAGTTTAAGAAAAGTGATATTTATTTTATTTTTTCAAATGTATTTGGAAGTTTTAATGAAATACTATATTAATAACGAGTCATGTATGCCTGTATTTGCTACAGGATCTCAGTATGACTTATAAGGATCGCAGAAATTTCACCAAAAGGTGCGTATATTAGTGACGCATATGAATATTTTCGATATTTATGTCGATATCTGGCCCCCACCCCCGTAAAGAGTTTTACGATTAACTTATTTTATAAACAGAGACAAATCGAACAAATCATAGATCATCAAAATCGGTACTGCCGTTCTGAAGTTATAAATGGTGTAACTAACATAACTTTTTTTTTATATACACGAATTTTCTCTATGAGGCCCTATATTCCTATTTGGAAAAACGGTTACCTTCATAATTTTTACAAACAAGATCTATTAATGTGCTATGTAAACAGATGTCTTATATAGGGTGCGGCCCTCGTTCGAATTTAAAATATTGCAATTCCTGACACAAACTATTTGAGGTTGGTTTTAAAAGAAGAACATTCTGCACCTTATGCGCTTTGGAGAGCATTGTTTTGTGACGTAATATTTAGAAAATATAGAGACGAAATTCTTCTAGGAGGACTTATATACATATATATAGACCTATGATCGATTGAAAGATTTAACAAAGTTTGATGAGTAACTCTCTCCGAGAAACGGATAGAAACGGCCCTAAAACTGTCGAGCCATACCAAGGAGCTTAAGGTCCAACTAGTCTCCTACTGCCTATAACATAGATAAAGTAATGCACTTTCCCTGTGGTTATAGGGTATATAAAGATTAGAATTAAAATCATTATGTTTATTAAAAAACAAATAATCACAAAAATAATGTACTTTAAAAGAGTGTGAAAGCGGAGACAGAAGTTACATCATAAGAATAGCCTTTTCTACATGCTCAGTTTTTTTCGTTTATCAGTAGTTTGCTAAGTGTAGAGCACGAGTCTATAGGGACTACATAATACCAAATAATGAATAATAATAATAAATAAAGCACCATATGGAATATGTACTCCACGTACTCTGCTCATTCGTTCCAACTAATTTTTTTGGTTAAACATTTTATAGTAATTTTAATAATCTACTAGGTTTATATAGAGTATAGGTATATGCTTTAAATACTTATGCTCACGCTAGCAAAAGTCTTTTTCTAACTAATTTGAAGAATTAAGCTTCACCTTAACCAAAGCAATTCTTCCCGCATAGCTAATCACTATTTAAATTATATTTAAAAAATAACCCAACTAATTATATTACTATACTTTATTTTATTTACTCAGTTGTTTATAATTTTCATATGTGTAAATAAGCGCTTATTACGTATTCCGCGATTTAGTTAGAGTTGTAAAATATATAAAACACTTGCGTGACCTTAACGATTAAAATTTACATTTAACGTTTATACTAAAAAATATATATAAATTAAAAGTAAGTATAATGCTTACAACGCCAGCCATATCTAGAGCCTGCACTCAAGGGGTAAACCTGGAACCTGGACGGACCGGCAGATCGACGGACAGACCGAACGACTGTTTGCCGATGTGTATCGATGCGGTAACATCTGTCACGCTGCCCTAGTACTAGTTGGTGGTTCGTTCGTTCGGTTTCCTGGGTCGGAACAACAGAAGTCTCAAAAAATATATACCAGGCAACAGTTAGCAGTTGAGATCGTCTCGAGTGTTGCCTACCAAGGACAAAAGCTTCGTTTTTTTTTCGGTTTTATTTACAATAATTTGCCGTCTGTTTGTGCATTTTGTTTAGGCTCAAGGAACAGTTGACAGAGAGTAAAAAAAAGGAATTATTTCATTATGAAAATATGCAAAAATGCGTTGAGAACTGAGCAGCAGCTGATTGTTGGGACTTTGTATTGTGCCGACAGACAAACTACCCCTGAGTATATAGAACATAGTATATAATACGCGTATTTACCTTGTTTATGCCACTTCACATATAGTTAAATATGTATTCGATGTTTTAATGTGACACTAATCGTGTGGCAACTGTTGTTGTTGCGTGTGTGTGTGTGCGTTTTATAGCCACTTTATTATGCTCAGAGCGTAACCGAAACCCCCGTGAAAAAAAATATCCAAAAATTTACTTTACTCCATAAACAAGCTAAACAATGAACGACAACAACAACAACAACACAAACAGCTTTGAACCTTTCTTCATTCATTCATAAAAAAAAAACAAAGTCATTCTTTGCCTTTCTTTCTCTGCTACGCTCTTCTCTCTTTCTTTTTCCGCTTTTCTTTTTACGCACATACACACAAAAGCGTGTGATGATTAGAAGCGCTTAGTAAAATCAACACACACACTCACACACTCTCACAATACGAAGGTGTAGTCAGCAAAGGTTGTGCCCAATGGAGGTTAAATCGACATGAAGAGAAATGCGAGCGAGAGACGCAATCATTCAGAGTCTGCGTCTCTCCGACAGTCAGACAGACTGTCTCAGACTGCGTAGGTAGCTAAGACAGCTAAGTAACTGGGCTAAAAACAAGACAAGACAGATAAAAACTAACTGTGCTATAGATACGACTTTCGAAAAGACTATCCAATACTCTGCAAAAGAAACAGGTAGAAAACTCGCAAATTTTGGAACTCCTTCAACTGATCAAATTGGCTGAATTATAGATAGACGTAAGAATTTAATGCCTATTTTCACCGAATTATAGAATTATAGAGAGACTTTAGAATTAAGGTTCTTCTTCATCTTCTTATGTGGCCATAACAACCCGATTACCGGACTACGGCCTGCCTTAAAACATCTCTCCAGGCGCCTCTGCATTGCGCGCGCTTCCTCCAGTTGGTCACACCAATCGAAGACAGGGCCCCTTCCACTTGGTCTTTCCAACGCAAACACGGTAGTCCTCTCCGTCGACAGCCGCTGACTACCGCATCGAACACATGTGTAGCTGGAGCATCTTCGTCCATCCTAACGACATGCCTGATCCAGCGAAGCCGCTGGATGTTGATACGCTAAGCAACGTCCATGTCGTTGAAGAGCTCATACAGCTCCTGGTTGGTACGGATGCGGTAGTCATCGCCAACTCGAATAAGACCAAAGATCATGTTAGTTTTGTCGCGAGAGAGATGTCTCTACTACTCCATTGGCTATTGAGACCGAAATAGCACCTGTTGGCAAGAGTGATTCTGCTCTTGATCTCCAGGCTGATCATCGTTGTCGGTGGTAACGGCGGTGCCAAGGTAGATGAATTCCTATGACAACATCGAAAGTATAGCTGTCGGCCGTAATCTTGGACCCAAGCCGCCGCACGTCCCTACTTGTCGACAGCATATACTTCGTTTTGCCCGCATTTACCGCCAGACCCATTTTCGCAGACTCCCGTCGGCAAACGCAAGGAGCTGGAAACTCTTGTAGAAGACAGTGCCATTGCGAGGAGAGGTCCTTACCTACCTTGACGGAGCTGCAGGAATTACTCAACGTCATTCTGCAAAGCTTTATCAGTTTCGCAGGGATACCGAGCTCAGACATTGCGGTATACTATACGCGATCCCTTATTGGGCTATCGAAAGCTGCTTTGTAGTCGACGAATGTTCGTGGGTCTTTTCCAGGATTTGGCGTAGAGTGAATATCTGGTCGGCGGTGGACTTGCCAGGTCAGGTTTTATAGGCAGCTCAGATAACGACTGAGATCAGCCAGAGATCATGAGATCCGTTGAATTGCTTAATTAAAAAGATGAAGAAAGTAATTGTGGAAAGGAAGGGATCGTGCTGGAGGATTAGAATCTGTAGGATATCTGTGAGCGACTAAGTCTCTCATGTTGCAGAGGATTCGATAAAAGCAGCCAGATCCGCTATGGGCACATAGATTAGACTACCCAGATCCTCAAAGAATGGTTTACCCAGAAACTGGGTTAGGTTTCTAAGACAGCGCCGGACAGTCGTATAGCAGGTGTTGGATGCTTTCTGTCTCTTCCTCATCTCCACAGCTGCGGCAGTAATCGTGATGGGGAACGTGTAACCTCTCCGATTATAGAATTTAATTCTTAAACAATTAGGTTCACCTGCATAATTCAGTCGAACTATTCTAGGATGAATGTTTTCCAGTATCCAGCCTTCTCTAAAAAGATTTGCTGTATTTTGATCATTGTTTAAAGAAATTGACACCCATTTTTACCGAAATTTGGCTAATTATAAAGAGACTATAATACAGTCAAACTATTCTAAGATGAATGTTTTCTAAAAGCTGCCTTTTCTAAGTAGTTTTCCTACATTTTGATCATCTTAAAAAGATTTTAACTATACCGACACCTATTTTTACCTAAATCTGACAAATTATAGATAGACCATAAAATTTAATCCATAAACCATTTTTTTTTTTAAGAATATGTGTTACAAAAAGTTTATTTAATTAGTGAGCCCGGCAAACGTTGTCTTGCCCAAAACTTTTGGAATAGTCTTAATAGCCTAATAGTATAAGCTTCTCTAGTTAGCTTATCTAGACAATCATTAGATTTTTGTATTTTTTGACTTTCATGACTCTCTAAAAAGCCCTATAAACGAACTTAAGTATTTTTAAGAGAGCTCGCATCTCTAATAAATTCATGCCCCACAGAGACTACATTTCAACCCCTTTGCGACTACGCTTCATTCTGCACTTAATGTCCAATACCCGGTGTTGAACAATTTTCTACTATACTATATTCACAATATTCACAAAAATGCGTATATCTCAAGAACCAATACACACAATCACATCGCAAGAGGCTTCAAACCTCCCTATTGACAATTTCTAACACACGCAAAAATCATATTTGAAATTCTTCAACACGTTCATGAGAACACCCGGTACACGTAAAACATTAACATTAGTTAATCTGACAGTATTTCGTTTTTATATATATAGATTTAATATATAATATATTTTTTATTAAATAGCCATGTTGCCAACTTATATTGCAAAAAAAAAAATAGGTTCGAGAATTTTCTGAAGTTTGGTCACTAATAAAAACAAATATCAATATTAAGCCGAAAAGCTTTAAGTTTAAAATCAGAAATAATGGGAAACTTTTTTTTCCCCTATGCATCGAACTGCATCATTGTTCTTAGAAAACTGTGTGAGCAGTTCCCAGCTCCTTATCCAACTAGACCCTTTTGTAGCATACTCTCCTAAATATAACCTCTAAAAATATGATTAAAATATTATAATATATCAAATATATATAATAGAAGCTATAAGCAAAATGGAAATGAAAAAATTATTATTTTGTAAATTTTCCTTTATATAAAAATCACACATAAAAGATAATAAAAAAATTATTCCGACGAATAAATAAGAAAAAGTGAACAAAATAGTTAATTAAAAAATTATTTTATAAAATATGCGCATAAAAAAAATATTCCAAATAATAATAATAATAATGAATATAATTATAATTTATATAAAAACCATATACAAAACAGAATTTATAAGAATCATACATCTACAATGTATTAAATAAAAAAGATTGGTTACGAACTTCAGAAGATAAATTATCTTGGGAAATGATATTTTTATAAAAAAAAAAGAACAAAACTAATCGGACCTATGGGAGCCATATGATATAATCAACCGATTTTGATCAAATTTGCTACAGTTCTGGGTAACTCTAAAAAACTGAGAAGCATCAAGTTTCAAAAACAATCGAAACACAATGAATTTGTTTCCAATATGTTTTTTCGACCGAACAGCCCTATTGGAGCTATATGATATAGTCATACGATTTCGAACTTTGCTACACTATACCAACACTGGGAATTATAAAAAACTCCTGAATGCCAAACGCTACGATGTTGGTTACGATGTTTTACAAAACACACGAATTATTCATCAAAAACTTCTGATTTTTTTTCGGGATCCTCTTACACACCACTATGGGAGCTATATAATGGAACTCCGACATAAAATAAAATAAATTTGTCTCCTATAGGATAATAACGCATCTAATCTGAAAGCTCTGTTGTTGTTAGATTACTATGTCTCAGATATACGCGATCAGATACAGAGGGTGACGAACATATATCGACTTCTCTAGTCACCCTGTTCATACTTTAGGTCACAATGAGGGGTATCCGAAGAATCCTTCTATATGTTACATGCATTTTGGCTTGCACAAACTTATTATGTCCTTTGTACCACACGGTAAGGCGCTTTTGGTTCCTGGCGCATTTGGTCAAGAAAGAATCACCCGATTTTGATGAAAATTACTGAATCGGTCTTTGGAGACTCGTCGAATTTTGCAGTTCCTACTCCCAATTTAGATGCAGTGGATGTTCAGCATTCATAGTACAGCTCCTGCTAGTTAAAAATTCTCTTCAGCATATGCTAACTAATTAAAGTACCGCTTCCCGAAAACCCACTACATAATAAAGAAACCTTAAATTACCGTTTAATTCTTCTCATATAGTATATAATAACCCACTCAATATGTAATGTAAACCATCTACCAGTCCAACTGTCCTTTTTTTTCCATCAATGTCAGATATCCCGCTGTTACAAACAAAAGGACAAATCTAATATGCCTGTCCGTTCGGTATGTTCCAAGTGTTCCAACAAGGCATGGATGGCATAATAACTGCTTATAAGCCTAGGCCGACAAAATTTCACCTTTCAGCCTACATACTCAAGAGTTCCATGACGCGTGTCAAACGAGTCTCCCGGCCAAGCCGCCGCCGCTTTGCTGGCGGGGATCCGTTGAGCCTGACTGCTCCTGTGCGGACTTTTGTGTTTTGATAGGGGTTGATCAAAATGTGTCCATATACGAGTATATCTGCGACGCTGATGAGCCACAAAACAGCCAAAGCATTTAGGGGTATAATAATTTTATGCCTCGCTCCACAGCGGATAGACGGCAAAAGGGAAGAGTCTGAGTCTGATCCTGGAACAGTGGCACAGCGTGTAGGCAGCAACTGTGCAAAGATGTGCCCCATGCATGTTAGCTGGTTGTAGTACATAACATCTGCTGATCCTTTTTTTTTTGTTTTGTTTTGTCTTGTCATTGCTCCCCAAAACATCGGCGTTTTGGGACATGTGCGTTTTTAGTTATTGAAATTTTGACTTGTCTTGCCAGAATTAAATGCGGCCTGCGCTTAGTTGCTACCATTGTCCTGTTTTGTGCATTGAGTATTTAATTGCAGATAATATCGACAACAGTCTGGCAGTCCTTAAGGATGCACAACAACAGACTGCAGCAGGCAAGTAAAGAGAGACAAACTGGCAGGATCAACAGCTGAAGTACCTTGATGTTGTTGTTTTTGGACTCCCCGCAACGGAAATGCATCTGTGCCTCAAAACGCACGTGTCAATAATTGTGTGCCCCTTGTAGCTGTTGTTATTGTTGTTGTTGTAGCTGTTGCCGGTGTTTTCTTGAAAGGAGGAAGCCTTTAGGTTCGGGTTTTTTTTTGTCTCACGAGATTCAGAGATTCAGCTGTCGTCATCTTGGATAAGTAACTAAGTAAATGGAAAATTACTTACCTAACAGCAAGTGGCGATTGTTGTTGATGTTGTTTTTGTCGTTGTTGTTGTAGCGGCTGGCTCATCAACAACTACAGTTAGGCATTGCAAAAGTAACGGCATAGCCAAATACATAGTAAACATTATAATGAGATACTTTCGTTACTAAGTCGAAGATATTATACACTGGCGAATATTCATAAAAGATTAAAGACGAATATCTTAATCAATCGCTTATTGGACTAGTCGAATCTTACGCATATTTGGGACATTCTAAATATCACAAATCTAGTCCTTCAAAAACCATCCTTTCGGTACCCGCTAAATATGGTAAAAATAAAATTTTAAAAAAGTACAACAAATTTAGGCTCAAAAATTACGTCTATTCAAAGAATATTCTTAATGGATGAAACTTTCTGGGTTCATTAGGGACCTTATTCTAAGTCTAAATCCGAGTTTTCGTATTTGTGGGTAGGGAGCAAGGGTAAGGATTTGGCATGAAATCTATTTTTCTATCAAACTTTTTCATGATTTAAAGGTCGATATTGATTATTATAAAGTTACTAGCCGGCCTCCGGCAGGCTCGCTTCTCTCGCTCGTCTAGATCTTTATTTTCTTCCAATGATTTATTTTTGTGGCAAATTCACGAAATTGCATTATGTGCAAATATTGATCTGATCATATGTATTTTTATACAGAAATCAAAACATGAATTGTAAGCAAAAATCGCAGAATTCCCTTCTTCTTAAGAAAACTTTCTTGGAAAGGAATAACTAAATCAATATTAATTTCTAAAATTGATGAAATTGTAAATTATCCTACCGAGTTTTTAAATTCACTTGATTTGCCAGGAATGTTAGGAGTGGCAACCCTTATCTCTTAGGGGTATGAAAAATAGATGTTGGCCGATTCTCAGACCTGCCCAATAAGCACACAAAATTTCATGAGAATCGGTCTAGCCGTATGTTCACACAAAAACCAATATTCACAAAAATGCGTATATCTCACGAACCAATTCACACAAACACATCAAAATCAGATTTGAAATTCATCGACTCGTTCATGAGAACACCCATACCACGTAGAACATAAGTTTCTTCTTATATATAAAATTTAAGTTTCACAATGTTAGTTACCATACTCCTCCGAAACGGCTGGACCAGTTCTCATGAAATTTTGTGTGCCTCAATAAAATAAAATTTATAATGTTTATAATTTTTGTGTTTCCTTTCGACAAAAACTATTAACTAAAAAATATTAGTTAATCTGACAATGTACACAATGCCAACCTAAATTAAAAAAAAAATTGTATTGGAAAATCAAATTGTCCTTTTTAGTATTTGCGTCGCAATTTTGTTATATTTTCTCAACCTTAAACAATCCTTGGACTTCCACGAACATTTCAAGACCAAAATTAGCCAAATCGGTTCAGCCGTTCGTGAGTCTATAAGCTTCAAAGGAACATAACATTGTGACACGAGAATTTTATATATAAGATATATTAATGCATATTAGTATAGATAAAAAATAAAACCAAGAGTTTTTATTCACAGTGGTCGATATGAACATACAAATTTAAAAAATTAAGACTTTTGTTCTGGCTGAAAGTTTCCTAGAACTCTTACGTAACATTTTTTTTGTTATCTAAGAGTTATGAAACAAATTATATATATAGGTGTAATATTTTTTTGTTGCTCTTTATGAGTTCAGTGAATTTATCTTGGATTTCAAAAAACTTAAATTTAAAATGCTAAAAATTTTGTTTTCTGAAATGTTGATGGAATATATTTATATAACAAAAGAAATATCGTGACATATAGATAATCGTGATAAACGATTTGTGGGTACTTTTCAATTCGGTAGTAGCCAATTAAAATATGATTGTGAAATGTTTAAGAGATCTTAATGTACATAATCGAAGATATAGGTTATAGCTTTTGGCATACTCTTGAGTTCAGTAGGTATCCCTTTTTCGAAACTAATTAAATGATGTTTGTGAAATATTAATGAGTGTCTTCCACGTCGTAGAATACTTAATGTATCTAATGTCGGGGACGTCAAATGCTGTCCAGAGATGAACTTTATGTGTTCTCCGTATAAACAAAAGTCTAAATCGCAAAGAAGGTCCAAAGCAACCAAATTTTTAAATTAAATCCCCTTATAATGTCAGGAAAATCTATTTTACTTTGTTTTAATTTGTTTTTCAAAAGTTTTTTAGAGTTTCCAATCAGTTTTGTCGAAATTGGTGGACTACATCATCATAGCCCAAAGCAGGACAACCCTAAGTCGTTTGCGTCTGACTTTAACATACGTCATTCTTTAACATGATATGCTATAGCGTTGATATACTGCTTACATCGCCCTTCGATTAGGACAATATTCGAAATATATATAATATCAATACATCTTCTATACAATTTAAAGATTTTGAGTTGATTTATGTAGGCTAGGGTGGATCGATTTTTTTTGGTGAAAAGGCTCTCAGCGATATCGAATCTTTGGGTAATTTTTAGCAATTTTGCCCAAGAAACTATAGGTCCAAAATGAATTTTAAGTCACCCACTTTTCCAAAAAGCTTTTATCAAAATATTGAAAAATCGGTCGTCCAAAAAACGTTATTTTTCCTCTAACCGAAAGTGCATTTGCGGGCTTTTGGAGTCAAAAAATCCGTTTTTGACATATATTTTAAGTTTGAGCGCCGTCAGAAGGCGCTTTTGTGTAATTTTTTATTTTTTTTTATTGACAAGATGTTGAGAAAATTTAAAAATATTTCACTTTTTTATAGTTATGTAGCACTGTAATATATTTAATCGATTTTCGCCATAAGTACCTTCTGTATATACAATATATATTTAAATATCAGATTTGGTTAAGATAAAATGGTAAAATAGAAATATAAGACTATGGATTATGTGTCAGCTATATAAATAGTTGTACGATTTAGACCAAACTAGGCTATGGTACATCTCAAATATTTCCAAAAGCCGAATTTGATTCAAATAGGTTCAGATGCGGTTGGTCTTGGAGGCTCTTTACTTTGAGGAGTATGTAAATCAGAGCTCACAAAGACTTTCAAAAGGTGGTCAGGATCTAAAAGACCCCTGTGGATCCGCCACTTCAAAAAAGATTATTTTACAAAAATTTTCAGCGGTGCTCCGAAAAATGAATCCGAATTTTTAATTCTCGAGGCGTAAATAGGTTGGTTATTTTAGAAAAATATTCGGTGGTGCGGCGGAAAACGAATCTGAATTTTGTATTCGAAATTTTTTTGGGAACACGTAGGTTGCTCCGAATTCACCCAATTAATTTTTGTAATTATTTTTTTTTTTAATCATGCACAACTCAAATTTAATTTAGCATAAATGGTAAATGGAAATTTCCGAAGATATCTTAACTTACTTATATATTGTTGCTTAAACGAAAACTGCTTAAAAGTAAAACTTCACGCAAATGACGCTTATTTAGCTCAAAATCTGACATTTTTCGAAGAAAATAACTATATGACGACGCTTAAAAATCACAAATCTAATGATGAGAGATTGTTGACAGATGCCTAAGCTTGTCATCTGTCATTTTCAACCATACTTTTTTGCCCACCAATTTAGCGGTGGCTCCATCTATTGGCAAACAGCGGATTTTAATGCATACTCCCAATAGATAAAATAAATTGAAAAAAAAAAATTTTATAAAATTCAATTAGTACAGTAAACGAAGGCTCAAAAATTACGTATATTGGAAACAAATATTTAATTGAAACTTTCAGGGATCGTCAGGGACCTTATTCTAAGTATACAATCGACTTTTCGTATTTGTGGATATGTCGGTATGGTTTTTGTATGGTATTTATTTTTCTATCAAATTAAGAGTCATGATTTACAGGTCGATATTATTGCCAATAAAATTATATTTATTAGCTAATTAATTTTTATGTATTACCCTAAACCCCCGGGATATTAATATAATTAATAAATAAAGTTCCTATGCATAGTGGTCGATATCAATACACAATTTTAAAATTTAACAAAAGTAATCATTTTTTTTTGACTGATTGTCTTCTAAAGGGTGTTTTATAATGGAGTCCGGAATTTCGAAAGTGATGTCTCTGCAACCAATAGACACTGTTGACACATTTCAATATAATTTTATTAATTTTTATTATCTATGAGTTTTCAAAAAAAAAAAAACATATATACATGCGGTATGATATCATTAGTACCGCGTTTATGAAGGCAGTAAATTTGGCTCGGATTTAAAAAAAGTTTATTTAACATGTTTTAACTTAAAAGTTTTGGTTCATAAAATGGTGTTGGGATATTCGGTGGTAACCTTTTTTCAAATTTATATAAATTGTGTTTGTAAGATGGTTGGGGTTGCCTTGAGGCTCTATGCTCCACTAAGGAGACCAGAATTCGTAATAGTAGGGATGTCTTACACGTCAAATACTTCTTACTTTTGGGATACCTTTCAAGTCAGTAGTATCCTTTTTTTTATTTAGTTAAATTGTGTTTATAAAATGTTTAGGATTATTTGTCGTGGCACTCTTAATGTTTATAATGTCGGAGACGTTGGATACTGCTAAATGTTGTGTGAAGTAAAATAATAATATATAATATATAATAAGTAATATAAAATATAATAAGTCATTTCTTGTCCGTATGAACGAAAGTCTAAATCTCTAGACAGGTAAGATTTAAAGCAGCTCAATTTTTAGATTAGGTTCCTTATCGTGTCAGAAAAATCAACTTCAGCTTATTTTAATTTGGATTTAGAAGATTTCTACAAATTCCAAAGAAATTTTCAAAATTGGTCCATTACATCCTACAGCACATAGAAAAACATTCCTAAGTTGCTCACGGCGACTTTAAGATACGTAATTTTTTAAGATAATATCCTTTATCGTTGATATATTATATCGTCCTACGATTAAGACCAAACTCGAATATACATATATCTACTTCTGACAAAATGACAATAATGTTGCAAAAATCTTCGAATATTTCATTTTTTCATAGTTAGATTAAATTAAATTTTCGAAACACTTTGTCTACATAAAAAAGAATTCCTAAAGTGCTAAAGTGGGACTTTTTCCCCGGGCCCAAGTCTCAAGATTGGCAACTTTGTATTTGGAATATGAGCTAGCAAGAAAACTGACTTTGATGATATTATAAAATCTTTCGCCTCATCTAAAGCACGGAAGGCGAAATTCTAAGCATCTGACGGTTATTGGGAATCACATGCAAGGCTAACTTCATCATCATCAATTTCTTTATCTCCGGTTGGAGCATAGGGCCTCAATAAAGCACTTCCACCTGGTTCGGTTTTTGGCTAGCAATTTTAGCTCGTTCCATGATTTTCCGCATTCATCGACCTCTTTTTGTAGCGACCTCCTCCATGTTGTCTTAGGGCGGCCCCTTGTGCGTGCTTCCTTGGGGAGTCCAATCAAGAGCTTGCCGGCAAACTTCCTTCGCATCCTTCCGCAGTGTGTGGCCTATTCATCTCCATTTCCTTAGCTTGATAGTGTTGGCCATGAGTTCCAGGTTGCACTTTTTATATAGGTCGGCATTGCTGATGACGTTTGGCCACCACACCTTAAGAAGGCTAACTTAGTTAATAAAAAATTCAAATTTCTTTGAGTTGGATTTTTTTTTAGATCTGCATTGGAGTTTTATGAGATGCATTATTATGATTTTATCAAATCATCAATTCTCTCAAATCCTTTCTGTACATTTTTTATGTTGATCTCACATTTTTAACAATTATACGTATTTTCATGAATTAAGAAAAATTGATGAGGGCCCGGATGCGAGATTTTCCCCAGGGTCCGGATATTCTCTCTACGATTCTATATATACCATATATTCTTAAATATCAGAGATAAGAGTAAACCTAGTTTAGATTATATGCAAGCTATATAGTTGTTAAATTCAGACCAAACTAGGCTATACATATAAAATATTGAGATAGGTTCAGGTGGGTATCTAGGATATGGTCTTGGGAGGGACTCTTCACTTCGAAGAGTATCTACATTAGGACTCGTAAAAGACTTTCAAAAGGTGGCCGGGACCTAAAAACTTCCCCGTGGATTCGCCACTTTTTTACAAAAATGTTCAGCGGTGCTCCGAAAAATGAATCAGAATTTTTTATTTGCGGGATTTGAACAGGTTGATTATTTACAAAAATATTCGGCAGTGCTCCGGGAAATGAATCAGAAAATTTTTATTTTCGGTACCAGAATACATAGGTAAATTATTTTATAATAATAATTAGCGGTGCTCCGGAAAATGAATCCGAATTTTTCATTTTCGGGACCTGAATAGGTTGATTTTTTTACAAAAATATTCGGACATGCTCTAAGAATCGAATCCGAATTTTTTCTTCGGAATTTTGTAAGAACTTGTGGGTTGCTCGAAATTTTACCAAAACGAATTTTGTACGCGTTTTTTAAACTATTTTTATCTGAATCAACATAAAATATATCAGCACAACTAAAACAAATTTTGGATAATCGTTCACTTTTTAAACACATAGCATAATGGTTCTTAAGAATTTTCAAAGATATCTCAACATACATATATTTTGTGGTAAAAACGAAATCGACAAAGTTTATTCATTTTCGTTCTCCGAATCATGGATGAAACTTCATATTTGCTAATTCTTGGAACCCTACATTGTAGAATCTAAAAGTTTCATGATAAAATTAAAAAAAAAATTTTTTTGTTTTAAATAAATTGACTCTCCTGAGCAACAGATGACTTTATTAGCTGCCTTTTAGGACTAACACTGTTAATCCAATTTTTTAATAAAATTTTATTCAAATTGCTATTGGGTTGCAAAATGAATTGACTTTTCGTGATTATGGTCACAAGCATAGGTCTAAAAGCTAAACGCCATTATCGGATTAGTCGCATTAAGTATCTTACGGTTTTACGACATATAGCCCTTTACAAGAAGGGTATAAAAAAGAAATACCATTCAACAAAAACTGAAAATTTAAAAGAGCAAGAGCTGTTTTTTTTTTATTGTTGTTGCTGCTAATGTAATTGTGTGTAAATGCCATAAAGTTGGCAACACTTGCTGTGCCAACAACAATGCGAATAGAAATAGTACCAAACCATGCACACAGATACACACACATACACTCATTGGCAAACAAATGAAATATGTGTTGCGAGCAAAGACCAACATGTTTGGAGTCATCGTCGTCGTCGTCGGAGTTGGAGTCGTCATCGTTGTCCAAGTTTCTTGGTCTAGTCACACTCTTTGTCCGTTGATGGCGCGCAAAACGCAAATGAAGTTCACGAGATGGTCAAACGATAATGTTGGCAGCACATTTGCCAGTCATGCTCGACACACTCTAACACACACACACACACCTATAGATACACACAGATACAGATACAGATACACACACTCACACCCAGACTCACAATTCAGTTAGTCAAGTTGGGCCAATGTTAGCATCGTCTGCTGTTGTTTTTGTAGTTGTTGTTGCCCCGTTTGTCAGTCACAACGAGCGAACGAGTTTTCGTTGTGTATTTGTCCATTTTGTCGCCTGCACTGCCCCCACCACGCCCCTTAGCAACACCCCATACCCCACCACACCACACCACCAAACACACTAACAACAAATGTAAAATCGACGCTGCATAGTTTGAAATCAAATCAAAAGCAACAACAACAATGAACCAACAGCAAAAAAAAACAACGAACTAGAAAGAAAAGCTCTCGAAGTCATAGCAAAGTTTTTGTACTCTTGTAGACTAACTAATATCTGGGGATATAAGTGAAGTACAGTAAACTGTTTAATTAAGGTCCTTTTCGAAATTGTCCAAGTCAAGGTCTCAAAATTTTAAAGCGTAATTCTCTAACGAAGCATAGAAAAAAATGATTGAAAAATCGTCACGTAACGAAATGTTATTAAAATAGTACAGTCAGCTGCCAAATTAACTTATTCGAAATGTTTCAAGTCAAAGTCTTAAAATTTTAAAATTCACTTTTTTAACGTAGCTCGTCATGGAACGAAATTATATGTGATTTGTTTGTATGCGTGAGAATAATGAGTAAACTACCAGCAATATAGGTTGCCCATATTCCAAATAAGAACAGTCCCTACAATATTCTCTAAAACTACAAATAACACAGCACTAGAAAAAAAAAGTTCTGTATTTTTGGCGCGACACATCTCATTATATGGATTTTGATGCGCTGAATATGAATCTGAAATAACAACAACACGTTTCCCGACTGGTTTTTAACATAACCTCAAAAAAGCGTACTTTTCACAAATTTATTGGCCCCTTCCATTACAAAACGCCCGTTCCGGGCAGGTCATTATTTTAGATTTCAATGAAACTGAATTATGTTATTCCTTGGTCCATTTCATAAGACACGAATTTTTTTAGACGAAAAAAATGTTTTTTCTCGGACTTTTCGCCATTTTCGTTTTAGCGGTAAATATCGATTTTTTACGTCACTTTTTTTTTAAATGTGCGGAACTTTGTCAAAAGTGGATGGATTTTGACGATCAAACATTCGAAATGACCGGAATGAGTGACGATTATAATCGTCGTACAATAAAATTTTAAGTCGGCTCGGGTCCTCGATCAGCTCTCAGTATATAGTGCATAGTTTTAAAAATTTCTTTTATACTAAATAGACCAAAAATGGCAAAATAATTAATACAATATAATAATAACTATTATATTTCCCCTATTATGCTCCCTTGTACCCCAGAGCTTCTTAACTAGTCCAACATTCGAGATTAACTTGATTATTTGAGATGGTTTTTGTAGCGTGAGATCGTGCATAGAGATACTTTATCTGCCGATAAAGGAGACAATTCTTCCCTTCTTTTAGGGGATTTCTTTTTAATACCATAGATTTACAGCTGTCACAATCCGTTGTACCCTTTCTGCTCGATGCTATAATCCGCGGTGACTATTTTGCTTTTACAGCTTTTATTCCTGTGCTTACGAATTTTTACCTAGTTGGCAGATTTCCTTAAATCTATTCAAATTATTCTACTCATGGGGCAACGGCTTTATTCTGGTGAGGGAGCTCAGTAGATGATACGATTCCGGACAAAGCCGGCGGTACAATAGTGCCTCCCATGCTGGCAAGGTCAAGGGGATGCATTCGGAACTAAATGCAGCCCATAACGGGCGCCGACTTATCGGGTTAGTACAATGGTACTCAATGGTACAATGGTATCTCAGCTTAGAAGTCTTCCAGAATCTTTGTCTCAGCACCAGTCTAGACTGTTCATCAGGCACTCATTTGAATTCCAACCTGACTAATAAAACTTATATTTTTTATCAGCACTATATTCCTTCTAGGAATTTAATGGAGTAAATAAATGTTCGAATTATATAAAATGGTGTATCAGCCCCTTAGTGGTTTGTCAGCCAATTTTAGAGAAGGATTCGGGTCTTATAAGACTCTTAACGCCACCAAGAACTTTTTATTATTTTCATTCTTCGTAGCCCATCAGCTGCTTTCCTCCCCGAAATGGTCTTACGAGAATGCCTTGAGATTTGTCTAAAAATGGCTTTATTCCATTGTCCGAGGAGGTTAGATTTGGATCTAGTTTTCTTAAATCAGTTTTGAGTTTATCTCTAATCCACCAGGCGTTACTGCTGGCAGAATCTGCTTCTTTGATTTCTTATTTTCTGGATAGGTAAATGTTCGTACATCGAGCTAAAGCTGTAATATGCTGGTATGTATGTCCAAAATTCTGATAGTACCATTCTTGTTCCCCCGACACCCCGAGATGGCAGATGCCTTTGCTTATATGAAACAAAATCACAAAAAAAAAATTTAATTTTCGAATCCAGAGTTCAGATCATTTTTTGCGTAATTCTCTTGGGATCGCTGCATCCGAATGCCGGGGTCAAATAAGTTTTTAAGAGGTTTGACATAAATACAAGTAAACCCATAAAAATGTTATTTTTGAGGTTATCGGATTTCGTATTTGTAACCTAAGTGTATATAAAAAGAAAGTTTTTTTTTCGAAATTATGTGAAATCACAGCTGCTCAAATCAGCATCGGTTTTCAGGCTTAGAGGTCAACCCATGATATCCTAATGTTTTTGGAGTCGTTGAGTCCAAATCCATCAAACAACTTCGTTCTAAAACTCAAAAAATTGCAATAGAAATTAGTTTAAAATTTTAACTAAACAATCACAATCTTTTAGAAATCGAAAGTAATTATGTCAAAATCTTAAAATCATTCGACGCTTGTTTTTGGGACTTTGTTAAATCATTTTTTTGCTTGGACTCACCAAAAGAAACCGAATAACATTACAAGTTTTATTTTTAAAATTATTATATATAGCTTATTGGACTTTTTAAAAACATTTTATTTGGTAGATATATAACTTACTATTACCAAGTCAAAGTAGTTTTAAAGAAATATTTAAAGTAAAATAGTAAAAGAATGGTAATAAAAAATAAATAAATATTTATATCGATTTTGAATGTGACGAATATACTTTTATTTAAAAAAATTCAAAGCAATTTTTTGTTTCTATGTAGAGATGAGTCGTAATTTTTAACGCATTTTTTTGTTTCTATACACAAAATTTTTTCCACAGCGAGCCTCGATTTTATTACATTTTTTTAGTCGTTTATTTCGTTTAATTTTTTCGTTATTTCTATAATGTTCTTTTAAAAAATTAGTTTTATTCAAATCACTGATCATGTAAAGTTCCTTTTATAGAATTAAAAATAAGTCATTTGTCATTGTCATTTTCTTATCTCAAGCTAGTCTTTTCTTTATTTTTTAAAATTCTTCTAAAATTATATTTCTGTTTTTCATAAAATGTTTTATACGAATTCTAACAACGCGTAAAATAATATCTTTTATAGTAGCAGACACAGAATCTGATTTCTTCTTTCGACAATTTTTCTACTATTGAGTTTTGTTAATTTTTTAAAATCTCTTCAAAATTGCAACATAATTACGAACTGAAACTAAAAAGTTTTAAAATAAAAAATCTGATATCGAATTTCCTGACGGATTTGTAAAAGAATCACCCACACTTAATCACATAGTTCAAGTATATGACAATTATTGAATAGAAAAGCTTACTGCACATATGTAGTATTTCGCTAGTACATAAGCAGCAATTGCTCTGCTACTTTACATAACCAATATACATATAGTATATACCCTTCGCGTGAGTGTATAAAAATCTATGTACAAAACTCAATTGAAGTGCAGCGCTCAAGTCGCTGCCGCGTCGTCGCTCCACTTTTTGCTCTGCCTTTTGTTTGATTTAGTTTATGTGCACCGCCTACGTTGCCACCGTCGCCACCACGCCCCCTTTAAGCGTCACACTCACACACACACCCATACACACACATTGGCATGCATACGAGTTTTGGCGCTTGGCTGCAGTTAGAGGCAGCGGCAGAGGCAGTGGCAAAGTTGCAAGCATTTCCATTACCATTCACTGGGCGACGCCATAACTAAAGCTCTGCTGCTGCTTCTTCTTCTCATCATCTTCATTATGAACAGCGTCATCATTATTATAATCATCGTCATCATCATCATCATCTTCTATGTACGTCGTCGTCATACAAATATTTAGTAGAGTATGAAGTAGTTCGGGTTCGGTACATAAAATGAGTTGACCTCAGTTGACCTCGTTTCAGTTTGCTTTTTTTTTATTTAATTTTTTTTATCCGCTGCTTTGCTTTCATATTGCTGCAGTTGTTTTTGTTGTTGTTTTAGATTTTTTTTTTATTTTGCTACTTCACATTTTGCACTGTTTTTATTTGTTTTTGTTTTTTTTTGCTTATGTAGCAAACGTTTTAATGAATTTTCTAGACCTAACCCCTCTGGCTCTGTCTCTGTCGCACACTCTATTTTTCTCTATCTCTAGTTAACTGTCGCAGTTGAGATAAAAACTGTCTAATTTTTTGGATACACTTTAACCAGCACAGGGTCAAGAGCACTGGAGATTTGAGCAAAGCATGTAACAGGTAGAGGAAGCTCTGGTAGACCTTAGGTTCGTAGATGAAGCCCTGGTATAACTTAAATACGTTGTAGCGAAATTATTATAAGCTGCTCAGGGAATTCATCCGTCCATATAAAAATCTAGATCTCATAAATCATTAGAGCTGAAAAATCACACACTTAAAATAATTTCGATAATTCAACCGAAAGTAAAAACTATCGATTTTCAAAAACCAAATTATTTACCGAGTTGTCCAGAATTAAATATTTAGGTAGACTATTCCTTATTTATTCTTAGAAATAATAAACTTTCAAGTTTTTATAAATTATAGCTATATTTTTTAAATTTTTTAAAATTTAAATTCATAAAATATCAAAAATAAGAATGAACAGAGTAAGCTAGTAACTTCATCGCAAAAAACAAACAAAAAATATTTAAAAGAGTCTGTTTATTTAAGACTCTGATTATTTATCGATATATCTATAGCTAACTATTTAAATTAATTTTAATTTAATTCTATTTGAGAGAATAACTCCGCATTTTTTAAAATAGTAAACATTTTTTTCGATAACTTAATGTTTAGGAGAATATTCTCTATTCTATTCTTTTCAAAAGATTTCTAATTTTTTCTGAAATTTAAATTCAAAAGCATTTTCTGCATTGCTCAAAAATAAGAATGAGAGAAATTAGCGAGTATCTTCAATGTGAAAAGCCAAAAAAAAAAATTATGTATTAATATTTTAATTAGTGACGTCATCATAGTGCTGGATACCTCGTAATGTTGTCATTTCAGTATATAAGTTCCCGGCATTGAAAGATAATAAGTTGACATTTTTTCAAATTTTCTATGAATATTCGTTTGGCATTTTGTGAAAAATTATTATCATTATCGCGTCCTATGATATTCAAGATCAAAGGTCACAAAGTTTAAGTTCTGCAAGAAATTATTTTTGTGGTCTTTTAGCATTTTAAAGACTTGCGAGATACAATTTGTCGGAGAAAAATGTACCATACTTATTAAGTTATCGATAGTTTGATAAATAGTCGTAATTTTTCAAATATATTAATATAGGCTCCAAATCAGCAAGATCATCTAAAAAAGATCAAATTGCAATCACGAATCATTAACATGATTCGAATATATGTATGTTCCGATGAATAATCGATAGCAGTGGAAAATAAATTAATAGTTAGGCAGAGACTCAAAATCGATAAGATCTTTGAAAAAAGTCGTCCGTTTCACTTATTTACTAAAAATATGGTATAGTATATTTGTATATATATATATATTTGTAGTCGCATCAAGTTCTGGAGGCTATCAGAACTCTGATCTTCCATAATCCCATCCCCTCCTCATCCCATCCAGTCTTATTTTGTTTTTTCAATATAAGCTTTTTATGGAATTAAAATAATAAACGATCAACAAAAAAAAAAAATTTTTTAATTTTCCATAAATAGTCGTAATTCCCCTATTATAAATGAATACTAGTTAATTTAGACTCAATTCATGGAGTTTGTAATTCGTAGATCGTATTCATTTTCGCTGAATATAACTTCATAAGAACTCTAATTAAAAGTTTCGAATATTGGTATTTCTGTTAATAATTTCTGCAGATAGCTCAAAAAAATTTATACGGAAATATCAGTCTATCAAACCAGGAAATACAATGATGCTATATTTTCAAAAGCTCAAAAGAAAAATAATCAGTGTCAGGTGTATGAAAGTGAGTAATTGCTTTTATAAAGAATAAATCCTTTTATTAGAATCAGTTACATCCTATACATTATGATGAACGGAAGAGACGAACATATTATTCTTCAAGACAGTCGAGACTTTTTAGCAATAAATTTTACAATAGTTTCCCTATCAACTGCTTCAGCATCTTCCAGATGATATTTGTGAAGGTGGACACTTCATTCTTGCTTGTCGATCCAGTTCATTCCACACAAGTTCGATTGCACGTATTTCATGGTTACATATTTTTCTTATCGATCAAAATATTGTGGTGAACCGCTGGGAATTTGTCGGAAGGGAAATACGAAATACTTATTTACTTTAAATATTGTTTATAAGATTGAGCTGTACTTATTTTTCTAATTTATCTTTCTTCGAAGCACTAGTACAAAAATTTCTGACGGTAGTGTACGTTGATTTTGTTGTGTCCTTTATCCCCATAGGGTAGGTATGTCCTATACTTAAAATAAAAACCTTTAAAAATAACAATCCCTTAAGTATCTTGGAAATTATCTATATATCTTGGGAAGTTTTAAAAAAAAATTACAAATACTTTATATAGGCACAACTATAGACACACTTTCCTATTAACTGCAACAATATCGTTCTTCCCCAATTAAAAAGTTTTCGTTAGTTCATTTACAATCCCTTACAGTATCTTGGGAAGTGTCTATAAATCTTCAGAAGTTTAAAATAAAATTAATTCAAATATTAACTGCAAAAAAATTTTACTTTTTTGTTTTTGTACATATGTAGATCATAAGAGCCTTATTAACTACATCACATTGCGTCCCATTACCTGCCCGCTTAAACGCGATCCTCAAATAAATTCTCATTTTTGC
The DNA here is from genome assembly GCA_037043745.1 of Chymomyza amoena. Classification (NCBI taxonomy): domain Eukaryota; kingdom Metazoa; phylum Arthropoda; class Insecta; order Diptera; family Drosophilidae; genus Chymomyza; species Chymomyza amoena. The sequence continues at coordinate 200,014 of JBAMAX010001749.1, forward strand.
AGTGTATTCCTTGTTCGCATATCACTCAAAGTGCTACCCCTTTTGGTTTTGTCAGAAATCTTCAATTAGATATCATTTGGACCATGGTGTTTTATAGCGGCGCTGTGGTGGCTCTCTGTGTAGCCAACGGCGTGTAAACTTGGCTGTAAACATTTAAACGCCTTCTTGGTATTGGATTGTATTACCCATGGTTTTGGCCTTTGGTCAACAACAACTCGAACTAAACTCATTTAATTTGAACTTACAATTTTGAGTTTATCTTTTGAAGTTTGTTTGCCGCCTGGCTTAATGTTGATTACTTTCACCAACAACAGTTGGATACAACTCCAAGCACAGTTATGGCAACAAAAGCAACAATGGCAGAGGAAACAAAACACAACACAACAACTACAACAACACCAACAACAGCAACAACTATGTACAACAACAATAATAATAACAAACTTAGGCCAAGTTGCTTTTGCTGTTGGCATATGAAATATGTTTGAACATAATGAGGCCAACAGCATTGTTTTTGCTGTTGTTGCTTCTTGTTGTTGTTGTTATTGTCGTTGCTGACGAACTGAGCTGTCAGTTTGTTATTGTTGTTGTTGCTGCTGTTATATTTGTTGCTGCTGTGTTTGTTGGCAATATTGTAGCAGCAAGCAACAACAACAACAACTACGACTAGACATCGTCTGGGCCTAACGAAAATTTGAAATAATTAGCAAAAAACAGCAGCATTTGTTGTTGTAGTTGTCGATGTTGTTGTTGCTGTCTTGTTTGTTGTATTTGTGTTTGTTGCAGCGATTGTTGTTTAATATTGAAAGAGCAACAAGTGGCCACAGTTTGTTGCTTCATACAAAAACTGAATATGTAAATTAAGCCCTTTTAAAAAGTTTGAGAGCCATAAATGCAATGCAACTCAAACTGTAACTAGTAACTGTAATAGCTAACTGAATTGTCAAAATTAGAGATGGGAACGTGAAGGGAATTTAGCGGAATAATAATTTAAATTTTCCAACTTTAAAAATAAAGACTAAGATATATATAGGTATTTTTTAATAATAAATAATTTATTTAGTTAGGTTAAGCTTACAATTTGCCTTATTATTTTTATACCCTGTACCGTATGGTACAAAGGGTATATTAAGTTAGTGCAAGCCGAAAATGTATGTAACATATAGAAGGAGGCACCCCAAAGTTACCTAAAAATATGATCAGGGTGAATAGAGAAGTCGATATACCCATGTCCGGCTGTCCGTTTGAACGCCTAGATCTCAGAGATGGTAAGAGCTAGAGTAACCAAACTTTCACATTCGATCCTATATTATTCCATAGGAGGCAAGTTTATTTTATTTTTTTGATATCGGGGATAAATTATATGGGGGTGTTTGAGACGACCTCGACAAAAAAAAGAGTTTTAGGCGAATAATTCGTTTGTTTATGAAGACATCGTAACCGGTTGATCGAAATCGGTTGACTATATCATATAGCTCCCATAGGACCGATCGGCCAAAATAACTTATTTAAAGAAAAATTCGCTATATTTCGTTTTTTAATAAAGATAGCGTAACCAGATTTGGCGTTTGGAAATTTTTTAGAGCACTTAAGCAATGTGCCAAATTTGAACAAAATCGGTTGACTATATCATATAGCTCCAATAGGGCTGATCTTCCAAAAAATCAATTTTTTAACAAAATTTGTTGTGTTTCGTTTGTTTGTTGAGATATTAGGACCAACTTTGATATTCGTGAGTTTTTTATAGCTCCTAAGCACTGTACTAAATATAATTCAAATGGGTTGACTATATCATATAGCTCCAATAGGACCAATCGGTCCAAAAAAACGTTTTTTATACAAAGTCCGATGTGTTTAATTTGTTTGTAAAGATATTTGTACAAAATTCATCATTCAGATCTTTTTTAAGAGTATTTAATCACTGTGTCAAATTTTATTGAAATCGGTTGACTATATCATATAGCTCCCATAGGAACGATTGGTCAAGAAAAAAACATTTTTTGCTAAAAAATTCTTCTGTTTTTGGTTTTTTGTGAAGAAATCGGACTTTATTACAAGCTAGTGGTACAGGGTATCCTAAAATCGCCCGCGCCCGACTTTACGTACGCCATTTTTGTTTTTATATTAATTAAAATATGCAACCAAATTGTTTCTATTATAATAACTGGGCGCTACGTAACAGATCATTTAACTTGCAATTTTAAGATTTCCGAATTTTTTAAGTCAAGACTTGGCAAGATTTTTTCTAGCAAGTATGTTGTAAAAATTTTCGATTGATTTTTGAGATAATTGCGCTACCAAAAATGTGTATTTATGCATATATGTAGATACTGTCCGATTTTGGTGTTGCTTTTTGTATTATGTTATATTAAGATCCGCCCGCATGTTCAACACTTTCTATTTCTTTGCCACATTTTGTAAGAAAACAAAAAAAAAAAACATGAAACAAGACAAAAACCGTTAGGTAAATGTATTTTGATGGTAATAACAACAGCAACAACAACAAAGCCAAGAGAGAAGTCAAATCTGCGCTTGACATGCATCTCATATAACGCGTACCTATAATGTCGTTTTTTTATACCCTTTAAACAAAGAGCCATATGGATTTTCAAGCAGATGTATGCAACAGGTAGAAGAAGGCTTTTTAAGCCATATACTATAGTAGATTTTTTATAAATAAATTAAAAGCTTCTCATCATAAGTCAGGTGTGAACGTTCGTTAGTTCTTCTGAATAGTTTGAATTCGGTGTTCATAAAAGCAAAAAATGCTAATTATCTTGGGAGATTCATATCCGTACATAGATAAAATTTAATTTGACAATTCACGCACTGAGTTGAAATATTAAGCATTTCGATCGCGTTCAAAAACGAGCGTTTTGAAATTTAAAGAAGAAATTCAATAAATTCTCTATTATTGAGATAACAATTTATATTTTACGAGCGTTTTCCGAATTTAGAACGATTTAAACCCACTTTCTTCGTCTATTGCGAATCCGCAATATCAATTTTAAAAATTCCTATGTGCCTTGTGTTTGTGGTACCTGCTTCCTTCTCCTTATTGCGACCTCCTGCAAATCACACCCTGACAGGCATAATAGCGTCTGTTAACATACCGCATTTTGGACAAACTTTAAAATGTAAACTAAAATTTGCGAATGTAAATTATTTGTGTTTTCGAATGCAAAAACGGTTGCATTCCTTCTTAAATAAATCATCATGAATAATAAAATTCTTTAAATATGCTTTACTCATCCGAAAGTATTAAAATTGTTCAAGCAATGAGCCAGCATTGCGTATACGTAACATGATGCCATGTCCTTCATGGGTGCTAGTAAAACTTATTTCTCGCGAAAAAAGCGATAATGGGTTAAGTTTTCTAAAAAGAGCAGTTCGTACTCATTGTAAGAATGTTTGGTATAGGGTAAATACGAAACATTGCAAAAAGTTTCGCGACAAACTAAAACTTCTTAAAAAAATCGCTTGCAAAATTCTTTAGCACTGAGATTTTCGCTCTCCGGTACGCAGTTTTGTAAGTAATCACTGCTGTACATTTTTTTATGTAATAGATATCAAGCTGGCGCTAAACAAGTTAGCTGTTGCTTCTACTGGCGCCATCTAGCGCTAAAAAAATGGCTAGGACTGCTTGCTCACACAATTAGTTTCCCTTTTTGTCTCAACTCTTTTTAGGAAGCTACGTACTAGCCATTAACACTAAATAACTCAAAAAATATCCATAAATTCGACAAACCCGTTACACAATACTACACAAAGAATAAAAAATACCGAGAGTTACCCCTAGAAACACTCTTTGCACTTGAAGCAAACTTATTACAATTTTTGTTTGATTGCATTTATCTTCTACATTAGAGGGTTTAATGCTAAGATTGAGTTAATTTTGTTCCTCAGAAGCTGCAATAGAGTAAATCGTTTGATAGAACAGAGTTCGTCAACTAAATAGCGTCAAAATGTGCGATGCTTCGATGATGAACAGCTTGACGGCAATGCTCATTACGACTGTGTCAAAATTCATCGAGCTGCAACTTCGTCTAGACGATTGTGCTAGGCATTAGAGCGAGACAAACTAATTTTCGAGAGTGATCACATTTTTATACTGAATTCAAACTTCTAAGATAGGCTCATTTTTCTGAGTGCTTCAAAATAGTTTGCACCGTAAAGGAATTATATGGCTAATACTCACGCTTTAAGAACGACCATCTTGAGAATTATTACGAAATGATTTGCTTTCAAAATACGAAAAGATTAAAAAATTTTAAAGACGTAGTTAAATTTTAGTTGCCTTCTTCTACAAAGTAGCAGGTGGATTGAACTTTGTCTCAGACTTAGTCGGCGCACTCTTGATATGTCGCCTTACGATAGCCTTTGACATTGTCACAAAACCATCGATAGTTGTCGATAGTACCTATCCGATAGTCGACGATAGTCCCAGTCCACAATTAATATACATATGTAATGGTTTTAAAAATCGTTTTGTTTCAATGTTTTTAAACTAAGAAAATGTCATATACGATATTAACTGTGGACGGCTTGTTTGGCAGTGCCAAAAGTATTTGGTTCAAGAATTACAAGCAATCGTTTCACATGTTTCTTCCTGTGTATACTTGGTTACGCCGTCAATCTCGAAACATATTAGGCCGAAAGTCGTACTTTTTAGAGATGCATTGAACGTATCTAACAATCTGCCGGACCGATCTTGTCGATGCCAAATATTGTCAATCATCCGCCGAAATACCTCGCAGCTGATAGAGTGCTTTTTTTGGAATTCTTGGCGACATGATTTTCCAAGCCAGGGTGGAATCTTTTCAGATGATCGTGCAAATTTTAAGTATTTTTGCTGGGTACTCCATTCCGCAGTTAGTACTATCGATAGTTCTCCACCTTTACTATAAAGTGCAATTATATTATGATTCAAACTAAGGTCGCTAGCTAAGCCCTTTCCCCTAAATAAGCCCTTAATCTTTCAGATACCACTGCTAACATCAGCTTGAATAATTGCATCTTTTTGTGTAGGGTATTCCATTGTCGGACACTGCCCCAACTGACTCATATTTTTTGTCTTCACAGTTTATTTACTTTTTTTTTTGTTTCTTACTTTGCTTAACGAAATTCACGTCCAATTTTAATGTACCCACGCCGACAACAACAACAATAAAACAACTACAGTAAGAGCAACAGCTACAAACGGAAATGGTAAACATAACACTAGAAAAAAAAACACTGCTAGTGAGCAAGAGGTGGCAGGGGGCTCTTACGGGGGGAGGAGAGCAAAAATGAAACGCAAACCAAAATAACAGTTAGTTATGAAACCAAAGCATCACTCAAAAGCTGCCGCAACAACAACAACAACAGCAACAAACGTGCGACGCGACGCCCGCGCAGGCGCAGCTGTGCAGTCGGCGCAATCCAAAGCGTCGCGACAGACTGAAGAAGAAGAAGCTTAACCCATGTTACAAACTCTATTGTTGTTGTTGTTGCTTCTTCAGTCTTGGCAGTCGCCTCAACTTTCCAATACAAACACATAGATATACATACAGATACAATATATTACCTTTTTCATTATGGTCTTAGCCCAAAAAAAATACAGTTGCATGGAATTTACATGTCTAAATAAAAGTTTGTTTTTTTTTCGTTTTTAGTTTCACATTCAGTCAAGCAAGCGAGTTAGCTACTAACTTGGTCAGTAACTGAGAGTTTAATGGTAACTTTATCATTGAAGATAAGAGATCAAAATCTAGTAGTTACGAGTTTAACAGTTTTACTAGTTTTTTATTTTAGATGACATCTAAACAAAAGTACTTATAAGGTATTGAGAGTACCTTCGATTAATCGAAGATTTTCAATTTAAAATCTATTTCTTTACTAATATGGAATATTAAGCTAGGAAAACTATCCGGATATGAATCCTGCCTAATTCTTTCTCTTGCAAATGCATTTTAATAAATATCATTATTTTATTGTTCACGATCAGATCCTTCTTGCAAGAATAAGTACTAAAATAAGTACATAAGATCAAAACACCTAACTTACGATTGTATCTACCGAGTATAAAAGATTTATGATTGCATCTTGAACAATAAAAAATATGAAAACAGCCAAATTCAAAGGAGCTAGACTATAAGATGCACCTTGTCGCCATTTTATCTTCTAGACCTCAATATATAGATAGATAGATGGTTACGAATTCTCAATTTGTTTTTGATAACTTTTCAATTTTAATAATTTTTTGGCTTTTATATCTAAATGGTAAGCACATCAGCCATACCTTTATTAACTTTTCTGTGATTTTCTAATATAAAATCTTAACACTTAATGCTTTACATTAATTTAATTTAAGGATGCCCGATACCAATCCGATATTTTGAATACCGAGAATATCGAAGTCGATACTCAATATTCGATACCTATATTGTCCTTGACAATTCGTCGATCCGATACCGATTCACTTAGTATTGGTATCGAACTCAATTTCGCTCTACACTTGGCGCTTCAAATTTATTTTGCAAAAAGTCCCTTTGGTTGCCCACGCTATTTTCCGGTCTAAACCATGCGGAGAAGACTGAAATAAGAAAAAATTTATATCATTCTTAGTTTTATTTTAAAACCCCTTTCTTAATTTACTATGAACATTAGAAAGTTTTGTTTTCTTTGGCGTCCATATGGCTCCATTTAGTTTAATTCTTTATTTAAAAACGTCAATTCCGATTTCTCTTTTGGGAGAATCCATTTGAATACTCAATACTCCGATTGGTTTTTTTGCCCTTATCGTGTATCCCTATTCTAATTATTTATTTTTTGTAAATTTAAAAATCATCCGGATCTATCGTCTAACAATTCGTCTTTTGCAAAGCCACCAAATACTAAAAAACGATCTGTTAAAAATAAAAGTTGACATCAAAGTTAGAAATGTTGCAAATATGATAACCAAATAATTTAAGCTTTTACACAAATCTTATATGAAATAAGAGATCTAGATGTAGAAAATGTTTTCGACTGTTTTTTAAGCATGTCTTTCACGCTAAGCTTACCAAATTGAAAAATTACAATTGCTGAGATGGCGCAAGGGGTTAAATTTTTTAACAATATTAAATGGCAGGGGTTGACAAAATTGATGGGATAACAATTAAAAACCTATTCGACTTTTTACTTGTATATACAACGCTATATCTGGATTATTACCCAACTTAATAAAAATGTTCCAAGATAATTGTGTTTCGAAAGCCGAATAAAAACTGAAAATGTTATTTTCTCATATTGGCCGATTAGTTTGCTGACAATTTTCTTCTTTGAAAATCTTCTTTCGCAAAGAAAGTTACCAGGGATAGACGAACTAGCAATCACACCGGAACATCAGTTGGGTTCAGGAAAGGTGGAGCTATTAAACAATGTCAACGAATAGCTAACATTATTACTGATTCCTTCAAGGCCCAAATATACTGCTCTGCGGTTTTTCTTGATGTACAGCAGGCATTCGATAGGGTTTGACGTAATGGCCTGATCTACAACATGAAATCTGGGCTTCCTACCCCGTTCTTGCTGATAATAAAATCAACCCGAAATGCACGTAGGCTTTACGTCCAGTTCCTCAAGGTAGTGTATTAGCTCCACTACTGTATACTTTGCCACATACACATGCCATTTTGATGATGTAGTCTGAATTAAATTTTTTAGAGATTTTGTTAACCGAATAGAAAAAATGGCGGACGTAAAGTCGGGCGCGGACGACTTTAGGATACCCTGTACCACTAGCTTGCAATAAAGTCCGATTTCTTCACAAAAAAACCAAAAACAGAAGAATTTTTAAGCAAAAATTTTTTTTGACCGATCATTCCTATGGGAGCTATATGATATAGTCAACCGATTTCAATAAAATTTGACACAATGCTTAAATACCTTAAAAAAGATCTGAATGCCAAATTTATTTCAAATATCTTTACAAACAAACAAAACACATCGAATTTTGTATAAAAAACGTGTTTTTGGACCGATTGGTCCTATGGGAGCTATATGATCTAGTCAAACGATTTGGATTAAATTTAGTACAGTGCTTAGGAACTATAAAATACTCACGAATGTCAAATTTGGTCCCAATATCTTAACAAACAAACGAAACACAACAAATTTTGTTAAAAAATCGATTTTTTGGAAGATCGGACCTATGGGAGCTATATGATATAGTCAACCGATTTTGTTCAAATTTGGCACATTGCTTAAGTGGTCTAAAAAATTTCCAAACGCCAAATCTGGTTACGATATCTTTATTAAAAAACGAAATATAGCGAATTTTTCTTTAAAAAAGTTATTTTGGCCGATCGGTCCTATGGGAGCTATATGATATAGTCAACCGATTTCGATCAAATTTGGTACAGTGCTTGGGAACTATAAAAAATATAGTTCGAATACCAAATTTGGTTACGATATCTTCATAAACAAACGAATTATTCATCTAAAACTTATTTTTTATCAAGGTCGTCTCAAACACTCCCATGGGAGCTATATAAATTAACCCCGATATCAAAAAAATAAAATAAACTTGTCTCCTATGGAATAATATGGGATCTAATGTGAAAGTTTGGTAGTTCTAGCTCTTACCATCTCTGAGATCTAGGCGTTCACACAGACAGACGGACAGACGGACATGGGTTTATCGACTTCTCTATTCACCCTGATCATATTTTAGGTAACTTTGGGGTGTCTGCGACGTCTCCTTCTATATGTTACATACATTTTCGGCTTGCACAAACTTAATATACCCTTGGTGCCATACGGTACAGGGTATAAATATTTGTTATATAATATTAAATTAATAAGGAAAAAGGGGAAAGATCCTTACAAAAACAAAAAAAAAAAAAAGCAAAAACGAGTATTACTCACTAAGAATAGATCAAGGCTAAGGATCATAAAGATCTGGATCATAACTTATAGGTTGGGATGTTAATGTATTTAATTTGAATTTAGTTATGTTTACAAGAAACAAATTTTGTAGATTTAAATAATACATTTTTTAAAGTCATACATATAGATACTAATGTTTTTCCAATTTGTTAAACTTTCGTATCTAATAACTTATATCTAATAATAATAATTTACATATCTAATAACTTTTGACATTCGCACGTGCTCTCTTAACTTAAAACTAATTGTCTATTGATTTGGAAATTATTAATTTCTTTTATATACTGAAAACATTTTTTTCCTAATACTTTTCGAATTGACCATCATCGCAAATATTAGTTCAATGAACGCCATTTTTGCTCATAGCTGTATTGAAATATAATTAAAATCGCAAAATGCAGTAGTTTTTTTTTCGTATCTTTTGGGCTTAGAGTGAAGCTCAAAATTTTGTTGGGAAAATTTTAAAATACAACAGCAGCAAAACTGTTGCGCTTTGAAAAACAATTAAATTTCAAATGAAAATGGCAACACACACACACATACACTCAGATACATATATACACACACGTTAACACATATGTACATGGAAAAGCGCCAATGCTAAATGGAAATGCATTTTGTAGGAGGGGCGCTTAAGAGGCAGGCGGCAAAATAAGGGGGCGCTGACATGACGGCAGCAAAAGTGGGCGGAGCGGGCGTAGAACACAACCAAATAGACGCAAAATGGTGAAAAACGTGCACCAAAGGGTGGCAGGGAAAAACAAAAAGGAAAGCACACAGATACTCACACACACATACACACAATGACAACGAGTTCATTGCATTTTATGCGACGCGACGTTGCAGGTAAAATGCAAACAACAACAAACATGGTAGCAGGAGCTTGGCTTGGTTGTTAATACCCTGTAATTATAGGATACCCAGGACATTATAGATTTGTAAGGACTGAAGACTGTTTAAACGTAATTACCATAATTAACGAGGTTGTTGACTGTTGCAAAGTGGCACCTAAGACGGAAAAGTGTGGGAAAACGGAAAATTTTAATGGTAACATTTTGTAAAGTAAATAAATACTTTTGATATATTCCTAAGAAATCCGGATATAAAAAATTTATTCAATGCGCTTGACTAGTTTAATTGATAGTTTTAAGTTTTTGTGATTATTTTTGAAGGGTTCTTAAAGCAGGTTGTCGCGTCGGTATAAATACCTTGATCCTGGAGATCCTATAAGCTTGGTACAAAATATTGCGGAAACCACACTTCAGATAATGTTATTGAATTGCGAATATATTTGTCCAGCTCTGCTCTCAGCAGAATCTTAGCTTTGCTTTGAAAATCCTTGTCTAGGGTGACCAGACTGTAATAAAGTATTTCAAATTTCCAAAATATTTAGGAAGTTAGATACGAAGCGTGAAAAATTTGAGCGTGAGTAGAAACCTGGCAAAGATTAATGGAGAGGTGTGGAAAAGATATAACATTAGGGAGTCAATCCAGCTAATTTTGCTGTTGGTCTTGGGTCTAAATCCGTATAAGATTATTCTGACGAAAGAATTAAGCCCGGAAGACCATAGCAACTAGGTGTTCTATAAATAATACCATGAATCCATCTTCAAAGTAAAGACAGAATCTATTTGACATCTGCAATCAAGGCAAGGCTGCTGTGCGTTTCTAATCCCTGAAATCTCTCTCCAGCAAGATCTGCAGATTTGTCAGACTGTCAAAGAAAAGTTTTGACTAACATCGGGTTTTATAAGCAATGCAGGGCAGTACGTTGGGTGGCAAGACTTGGCGACTTTCTCACTACTCCTCATATCCTCAGCTTACATGATGTGGATCATGCAGAATGCTCAGGAGATATTAACAATCAGATGCAGTGTCCCATTTTTGTTCCAATTGACTGACTATCTCCGCTTCCTCTATGCCCGGTACTTTATTTTCAATCACCGCGTTATGGATAAGATTTGGGCGCTTTCCTACCTCTTCCTTCAGTACTTCGACAGTTCTAAGCCTGTCGTATAACAACATTCCACTCATCTCTATCTCACTTTTTGGGTTTCCAGATATTAACAGTCAGATGTAGTATCCCATTTTCGTTCCACTTGAGTTCTGACTATCTCCGCCTCTGCCAGGTACTCATTGTTCCATCATCACGTTATGGATAAAATTTGGGCGCCTTCCTACCTCTTCCTCCAGGACGTTAACAGTCCGAGCAGGACCTTAGCCACTCGTATAACAGCATTCCACTCATCTCTAACTCACGCTCTGGTTTTCCAATTAATGATTACAATTCTTCTTTCTGTATTCCGTCTATCCATCTCTGAGTGGTCAACCTCTTTTTCTCTTACTTGGGAAGCTACCCATAAAAGTATTCTTTTGTGGCCTATTTTCATGGCTGGCCCATTTTAATCTTTACCTCTTGATTGTATTTTATTACTATCCTACTAAATCCTGCAAAATGGATTCACTTTTACGAAAGTAATGGGAATACAAAAGATCTGCACCAAAATAAACGTGTTTCTTTTAATTCGATCTCAAAACAAAGCGTCCAAGTGATGATTGGGGTCCAGATGAACACTTTCTATGGACTCTCATTCAAATCCGAATTCAGCTCTGCTTCAACTGAACTATGTAAATGTCATGAAACTTTTTTCTGTTCCTCTTCTAAAAGTCCTGACTACATCTGGCTTAATAAATAAACTAAACTAATTTCGGCTTCCTCGCTGGGGCAGGGAACTTGTTTCGTCTCGAACTACTCCCATAAAAAACTGCTTGTTACACTGCACTCAAGCAGTTTCGTACTCCAGAATTAGATTTTTTCGAAAAAAGCTTTCAGAGTATCCGAATGTTGAGCAACGCCACGACTGTACCATATTTTTTTGTTTTTGGTCTGGCAATGTGGCAATGGCTAATGCGCCACGCATAGTTGCAACAAGGAGCCAGAGTTGGCCCACAAAAGGGTGCCGGGGTAGGAGGGGTGTCGCGTCGAGTTGAAGCAAGCAACGCGAACGCGCTTTGTTTGCAATCATTGCATGCTCAGCGAACCAACAATCGAGGGGCAACTCTGCCCTACAACTCCACCAGACGCTAAACCCTTGCAGCAGACGTGCGAGAGGGCGGGTAACTTAAGGGGGGTTAGACAGGCAACTCTGGCAACCAAAAGTGCCACAACACAATTTTCTCACCATGCTGACGCAGGAGCAGCAGACGACGACGACGACAACGACAACGGCGTCTACGCCGGCAGCAACGGTTACAGCGACAGCAACTGCGATGACTCTGGCGCTGTGTGGCTGGCAACGTTAACCCATTGTGTGCGCATTTTCCAACTGACAGGCGACAGCCAAAAAGGAACAAGAGGCAGAAAAATTGCAACTAGCGCTGGCGGGCTGTCCAGGAGTAAACTTGTTTTGGTAGCCACCCAGCAATAGCCCGACAACCAACACCCAATTGGTAACTCCAATCACTGTTTTCGGTTTCTGGTATTCATTTTTGTGAGCTGTCTATAAACCATAAGGCAAAACTGAAACGATTTGCAAATACCCATGACCACATAAACAAATCCCCGGCAGAAGTACTGCCAACTACGTAGTTGGCTGTCATTGATGGTTACCTGGTCTGGTCTGGACTCACCGCAGTTAAAGTTGCCCAAACATTTCTGCGGGGCTAACCAAAGCGTTTTGACAGGGGGGAGGAGTTGACAAGTGAATGCCGCCAGAGAGCCTCAAGCACTGCAGGACAGTCGGACAGCCAGCTGTATCCACGCTAAGGCCAAGAGTAGCTCCAGTGGACAAACATAGCTGGACACTAAAGTTGGACTAGACTAGGCCTAGCTGCGGTGGCGGTATAAAAATAAACCAACCAAATAGATGGGGGCGATGCAACAGCAGCGGCTGCTGTTTCGACACTGAAAGAAGAGAAGTGCTCTAATCCAAGACAAGTCCAAGTGTTACCTAAACAAACCAAAAAGTATTGTTAAAGAATTTAGTTATCTATCAGAATCTGAAGGTCAGATAGCCTCAGCTGTTATCATCTCTGAGAGCGTAAGCCACAGAATCTGCAGGGTTGGTAGCTACAGCTGTTATCAATTCTAAGAGAGTAATCCACAGAATCTGAAGGTCTGGTAGCTACAGCTGTTATCTTCTCTGAGAGAGTTATCCACAGACTCTGAAGGTCTTGGAGCTCCAGCTGTTATAATTTCTGAAAAAGTTATCCACAGGATCTGAAGGTCTTGTAGCTTCATCTGTTATCATCTCTGAGAGAGTAATCCATAGACTCTGAAGGTCTTGTAGCGCCAGCTGTTATCATCTCTGAGAGAGTAATGCACAGAATCTGAAGGTCTGCTCACTCCAGCTGTTATTACCTCTGAGAGAGTAATCCACAGAATCTGAAGGTCTTGTAGCTTCATCTGTTATCATCTCTCTGAGAGTAATCCACTGAATCTGAAGGTCTTGTAGCTTCATCTGTTATCATTTCTGAGAGAGTTATCCACAGACTCTGAAGGTCTTGTAGCTTCATCTGTAATCATCTCTGAGAGAGTAATCCACAGAATCTGAAAGTCTTGTAGCTTCATTTGCTATCATTTCTGAGAGAGTTATCCACAGACTCTGAAGGTCTTGTAGCTTCATCTGTAATCATCTCTGAGAGAGTAATCCACAGATTCTGAAAGTCTTGTCTCTTCATCTGTTATCATCTCTAAGAGAGTAATCCACAGAATCTGAAGGTCTTGTAGCTCCAGCTGTTATAATCTCTGAGAGAGAATCCACAGAATCTTAAGGTCTTGTAGCTTCATCTGTTATCATCTCTGAGAGAGTTATCCACAGACTCAGAAGGTCTTGTAGCTCCAGCTGTTATCATCTAGGAGAGAGACATCCACAGACTCCGAAGGTCTTGTAGCTCCAGCTCTTATCATCTCTGAGAGAGTAATCCACAGAATCCGAAGGTCTGGTCACTCCAGCTGTTATCATATCTGAGAGAGTAATCCACAGAATCTGCAGGATAGATGACTTCACTTAGTGACCAGCAGGTTCTACACTGTAATTTTGTTTCAGTGTAAGCCTCTCAGTATGTGTTAAGAGTAGATTTTGGCGGCTAACTTCATTTCTACTCACTCCACTTCGCCCCGTTTTACAAATGCGCTTAGCTCCGTTCTGTTCCGTTGGCAGTTGCCAGCCAAAAGAAATCATAAAATGAAAACGAGTTACATGCCAGAATTCCACAGCTCCACAGCTTCACAAACTCCAAAGCTATGGAGAACAGGTAGATGGGTAGTAGGTAGGTAGGTAGGCCGGTCAGTCAGATACAAGTACAGGTAGTAGGTACAGAGACCCTGGGTAGGCCACAGCTCTGGCTTGTAATCTGGCGGCAGGGCGATGCTCGCTCTTTGGGCGCTGGGCAATGGACGTTGCTGTTGCTGGCTGGAATGCAAAACTAAAAATAGGAAGCCAAGGATATGTAAGTACATGTGTGTTCAGACATTGGGATTGGGTGGCGGGGTGTGCCGGGTTCCGGGTTTTTAGCACTGTTTATGCTTTTTGTGTGCCCAATGCCAGAGTCACTTTGTTGAGCTTTGACTGCTGTCTATTTGAAATTTTCCAGCAATGGCAAACTCTGACTGCCAATAGTCGTGATAATCCAAACATACACGCTCTCTCACATTATATACTTGCCTCCTATGTAAGAAGCATGCCTCATCTAATGTCTGCAATGTCGTCGCCATAGTCATTGCATTGCAGCAGGCGACGTCATTGCCATTATATCGTTAGACTTGCACTGCCTTCTACTATGTACTTATGTGCTTATATACTTACATATATATAACAGCTACCATAGAGTTCTTAGCGACAGTAGTAGCAGTAGACCCCTCCGCCCAACCCTTCTTCACATTGCTTTATTTGCTGGTCGTCTTTCCCTTGGTCTGGCAACGCCTAGACTTTTACCACCGTTGACTTTGATTGCAAAGTTTACATGGCACCAAAGTGCATTTTCAATAAAAGGAAATATCAAACTTACACACACACACACTGACTCACACACACTGGCTCACACACACAAACACACACTTACCCATACCAATACCAATGCCAAGAGTATCTGACACTGCCTTTAGTTTTTCGCCATTGCTGCACTTGTTCAGCTTCAGGACAAAACCAACTTGGAAATTCTGTGACCTCGCTTAGTGTAATGGAGCAGCAGGAGAGGTGGTTATATAAGTTGTCGCGTCATAGCGGTGGCACTGCCCAAGCAGTCAACCCAGTCAACCCATTCAACCCAACAAGTGAACCTTAAGTTTGGTATCTACGGTACCAGAAATAACAGCAAAAGGTATCGGCTGAATGGTTGGGAGGTTCGAAACTTCAGATACTCTTTTTCAAGGCCATTAAGTTCCAAAAAAAAACATTCAATTTCGAGGTGATCTATTTAGCATAAACTAAAGATGGGTTTACACTTTTAATTTGGGCAGGCTATTGCCTATTCAAGCAGAGAGATATCGCAAAAATATCGCATCTAATCCGATGTTTCCTGTATAAGATTGCGGTGACGGAAAAATGTATGCAGAAGGAAATAGATCCGGGGTTTTGGTTAAAAAGCAGGGGCTCCGAAGCCGACGAATATATGATATATCCTTTTTGTTCCTTTTACTGGTCTTTTTACTTAGGATAAAGGATAACACATGAACAAAAACAACTATGAGACCGCATTAACCTTATAGCTTAATGATCAGTATGCCAGAAGAAATCGATTAAACATGTCTATCTATTCTGCCTGTCCGCCTAACTGTTTCAATTCTTTCTTTTCGAATACATCTATTCTGCCTGTCCGCCTAACTGTTTCAATTCTTTCTTTCCGAAAGACTTAGAGATCTAGGAGCAAGGAATATTGTCTCACTTGCATTCTATTTTTTATTATTGACAATCCGTTTACAGCCACTAAAATTTCGGGACTTATCACCGACATTTTTTTTCGAAAAAATTGAGAAAAGTGCAGTTGTGACGACACGACTGTTGCCATCCCTCAAGAGTTAGTGTGCGAAGTACGCAGTGGGCGGAGCCCCTAGTTTTATTCAAATTTCATTATATACTTATATTACCTTTATGCTCTTTTTATATAGTTTCCGATGAGCCGATTTCTTTCAACCCTTTGCGTGTTATGTTTGATAAAAGAAATCAAATCCTAAAAATATCTTTTTGGATAAATCGATCCATCTTACATTGCACAAACATTTTTTTTATACAAAACTTTAGGTGCAATTATTATCTTAAGTTTGTTCAAGCGAAGATGTGAACATACAGAAGGAGACATCAGAGAATCGTAAAGATAGCTACTGTCAGGTGCGGATTCAGGACTTGGTTTTAAGAAGGCTTTTCCCTACAAAGTCTGTATAAATCAGAGCTCGCAATAGATTCTTTGATCAATGACCTTTAATAATTTTGTTAACTTTCGTGGGGGTTCCGGACCCAAAAATCTCCCCAGTCTCCCCATCTCCATAATCAGTATGATTAAAGTATTCGATGTAGACATACCCGTCTGTCTGTTCGTGCGGGAGAATATCTAGATCTCAGTGATGGTAAAGTAACCATGTAATGGAAAACAAGCTTAATTTTATTTTTTTATATCTATAAGGTTTATTCTACAAGTCCCATAAGAAAGTGAAACAGCAGCTCGAAAAACAATTTCATGAAATAAGTATTTTTTACCAGCTGAAACTTCTCGCTTACTGTACTTAAGGGTTTTTCCTGTTTCAAAATCATTACATTATATTATATTTATACTAGTGGGCCCGGCAGACGATGTCCTGCCCAAAATTTTGGAATACCCTTAAAGTGAATAAACATAGGAAGATTCTCTAGTTAGCTTATCTGGAAAAATATAAGATTTTAAGATTAGTTTGCAACTCGATTCATACTTGCACCATTATTAGTCGAATGCGGCGCTTCACGTGGTCTGTCTTAGCCGAATTCTTTCACGTTCATTGCGATCTTAACGTTCATTGCGATCTTAACGTTCCTGAGCAGTACGATTAGATTGATAATTGGATTCGTTGCATTTCTTCCAAAAAACCTTCGTATTGACAACCTGTAACACGCGCAACAATCAGATTTTAAATTCATCGACGCGTTCAATGAGGTCACCCGTAACACGTGAAACATCAGTTTCTTTTGTATATGACACAAACTAATTGTTTTTGTAGTTAATACTACAAAATATAAGTTAATCTGACAATGGACACAATGACCACACTATCAAAAAAATATACAACAAAATTTGTTTAAAAATTAAAAAAAAAATTTAGGGGTGGCAACCCTTATCACTTAGGGGTATGAAAAATAGATTTATTGGCCGATTCTCAGACCTACCCATTAGGCACACAAAATTTCATGAGAATTGGTCCTGCCGTTTCGGAGGAGTTTGGTAAAAATTTTAAAAAAAATTTTAGGGTTGGAAACCCTGAATATAAAAAATAGATGTTGGCTGATTTTCAAACCTACCCAATAGGCACACAAAATTTCATAAGAATCGGTCCAGTCGTTTCGGAGAAGTATGGTAACTAACATTGTGGCACGAGAATTTTATATATAAGATACGAGGGTGGATTGATAAGTTTCCGGCCTGACCAAGAGATGGCGCCAGTAGGCCTACCTTGAGGTGGCGTTCTACAGTATCATCCTCAGATAGCGTGTAGCTATAGTTTCAGCCCGATCGCCATGTTAGTTTAGATTTGAGAGCACACTGAACAAGACGCCTCTGTGTTTTTTTTGAAAATTCGAAATTCGAAAAAACATTTCTACCGCCAATTTGACGTTGTATAAGCGTAATCCAAGCGAATTTTTGCGTCGATTCATAACCGTTGACGAAACTTGGGTCCACCACTACACTCCTGAAACCAAAGAACAGTCTAAACAGTGGATTGGACCAGGGGAACCAACTCCAAAGAAGGCAAAAACAATTTTTTCAGCGAACAAGGTTATGGCTACTGTTTTTTGGGATGCAAGAGGTATTATATACATTGATTACCTTGAAAAGGGTAAAACTATCACTCGTCAATACTACGCAGACTTATTGCAACGTTTTAGCCACGAGGTGAAAATTAAACGACCTCATCATCTGGCGAAGAAAAAAATCTTGTTTCATCACGATAACGCACCAGCGCACAAGTCAATCGTGCGATGGCTAAAATCAACGATCAGAAGTTTGAATTGATGCCGCACCCTCCCTACTCTCCAGACCTAGCCCCGAGTGACTATTATCTGTTTCCTAACCTCAAAAAATGGCTTGGCGGTAAGAGATTTGCGGACAATGAAGAAGTAATCGAAGCTGTAAATGGGTATTTTGAGGAGCTTGACGAATCAGTCTATAGAGATGGCATTACTAGACTAGATCACCGCTATGAGAAATGTATCAGCCTTGGAGGAGATTATGTTGAGAAATACAAAAAAAAAATTCTTAAAAACGTTGTTTTTCTTGGTCAGGCCGGAAACTTATCAATCCACCCTCGTATATAAGATATTTTTTTATTATTATTTAGTAATTAAAATATCAAGACAAAAAAATTTGCATCGATAATTTCAAATAGTTTATAAAAAAGTTTGACGTAAAACCTTCTGTTTATTGTCAATTAATTTTATAAAAGTGAAGATTTTTTTAGAATGGACGAACTTTACCCAGACCCAAAGTTTCCTCTAGAGAAACGTAGGTAATAATAAATAAATTAAAATAATAGTAAATAATTGTATACATTTGCACATTATTTTTTATCAAACTTTTTCGTTAACAAATGCTAAATATTTTTAGTGCACTTACATTAATAAAATGTTAAACTAATTTATTCTAAAAAAAATCTCGTGTGTTGAATTTTTAAACCTATTTAGTTTAAATTATTTAGCAAATACTCTATTTTTTTTAAAGCAGTAATTATATTCATAAAAAAATAAAACACAATTTTATTCAAATCCCGTTTTAATTGCGGTTTTTATATGAATAAAGTAATTTTTTTTCATCCGAAAAAAAGGATTCTGATAAGGGTCCGTTAGTAGTCGCCAACGCATCCTACTTCAAGGTCCTGAATAATAGATTGATATATGTATTCACAAACAGATATATGTGTATATGTAAAACTGACGTACAAGGATACAGAGATATGCATATGTAGCAAATACCAAACAAGGTTGCAGTGAGTACAAGGTGACGTATTATAAAAACTCGTATACGTCTATGTCTATGAAATTTATTTGTTTTCTTCATATTTTATTTACAATATGTCTATATTATAAAATCAAATTTAAATTTACTAAATAATAATAATTCTATACATTTTTTATTCCATTATGTATGTTTTTTATCATCATCATATCATATCATTTTTTATCAATATCAAAAATAAATACATTTTTTTTTGCTTTTAATTTAGCCTTTCCCCAGTCAGCTGATTCCTATTATATATATATAGGATTATTATATAATATATTATATTATATATATATAATTAGACAAATATAGTGATTTTCTTAGAAATTTTTTAAAATCCCAACCAGAATTACGAAAATTAATTTTTCCCAGCCATACTTAAAGAATTATAATTCTGGTGACCATCACTTTTTTTCCCTCTCTTCCCCATTGCCTTAAAACTTCAAACTTCATAACTTTAATGTACTGCTTAAAAGAGTATAATATATAGAGTTGAAAAAAAAAAAACAATTCCAACAAACTTGTCACAAAACTTTTTGACACTTTCAAATGTTTCCAGCTATTGAAAATTTAACGTCTGTGACTTTTGCCATTTACACAAAATACCGCAACTGAAGCTACAGTTTCTTCATCTTATAGATACATTTCCATTTTAGATTTTGGCCAGGGCAACTTTTTGTTTAAAGTGAACCACCCTTTACCCCATCTTAAAGTTATAGATCGATGTGGTATAACTTATGCAAAGTATCTTTCATTTTGGCATTTCATGCGCTTGAGCAAGTGCAAACAAAGTTTTGCTTCAAACTTGGCTACAGCTGGTTGGTCGGTCAGCTCATTAGCTAATTGCCAAACGGTCAAGTCAGTTAGCCAAGTTAGTCCAGCTAACCCGTAGGCATTTCTGATCATTCATCCACCACCAAAAGTAACGCCCCAAAGTAGTCCGAGTCCGACTGGAAGAGTAAACAACTTCAACTTGACCCTCAACTCGAGCACTAGCACTTGCCGGATGTCCGGACTGGCGCAATGCTTTCCGAAACGCATTTGCACTTTACTTTATGCACTTCGCTGACGTCGCTGTCGACGCTGGCGTTAGCTGCGCTCGCTGCCAACTGCGGTCTGTACTCAGGGCGCGTATATTCATCAAAATTCACTTTAACTTCATTATCATCGTTATTGTTTTATTTATTCCACCTTCTGTTTCGCCTCAAGACACTTGATCGCTCAATTGATTTTGTGCCTTGCTGTCGCTGCCGCTGCCACAGTCGCTGCCGCAGTTTTACTCGCAATTTGAGTAGTTGTTTATACCCTGTAGCCAAAAGAGTACATTGATTTTTGTGAATGCAGGACTGTGAGCATGTAAGGTGGTTGCTTCTTGTTATTGAGCACTAGACAGTCTAGCTGCAGTTACAATTTTTTTATGGAGTTTATCAAACTTTTTCGTTATCGTTGCTGCCTGCTTCTAAAATCGCAAGTACGTTTTCATGATGAGACTTTATTTCTAAGTGTCTTCGCGATATTTAGCTTATTTCATCTTTGACGTTAGGAACATTCAAGTTCTTGTGAATTTCTTCGTTGCTTACAATCCAAGAAACGCCTGCAATATAGAGAGATAAAATTTGATATCTCTGAGGGATTTCAATGTTTAAGGTGCTCGCCCTCCCCAGAGCTGCATGAAATACGGTCATACTGGCTGATATATTGCCTTGTAAAGCCGTGCTTTGTTTATAAACAAAGTAAAATAAAATTTCTTTGAACATTTTTCAAATAACTTTGTTTGAATAAGTAGAACGTCACTTAATCCCTAATGAGCTCATAAATAAATATTCTGCAATCACTTTTTCTACCAGCCATTTATTGCACCCGAAATAATATGCTTCCATATTAGTTTTGTTTGTGGTATCTAAACAATCAAAAAAGCTATTGTTACTGCTGGCGCCATCTACTGAACTTGTTTTATTTTTTTTATGCATTCCATTGCCGGTCGTTTTGCGACATACAATTTACCGACCATTTTTTACGGATGTGATTTTCGTTGCTGCATAGAGTACTTAATCTACATAATTCTAAATTATATTTTCATCGGTTTTGTCCAAGTTAATGTATAAACCATATCTGGTACACCAGTTGGCAATGTGCTATAGTTACTTAAAGTCACTTTTTACACTTTTTTGACAAAGATTTTTTAGCGTCAAAAGTGAGCGCTACAGGTTGCCAATATTGTTTTTGGATCCAATTTGAATGACATGTGGAGCTGTACGTGTATTGCATGCCACACAGTGGGCGCCATTTTAATATTCAAACGCTGTTATGCGTATGTATGAACTAGAACTAGCAAGTGAAATTAAAAATAGCTTAATAAAGTTACAGCCACATTCGAATTTTTTTTTTTGGCGAATTTTTTCAAAAGGATAGAAATTTGTAAGATTAAATTCTTTTATCAAACATAGCATAACTTCAAAAACTATACAAAGAGACCATATAAAAGGTAGAATAAGAAGTTTATATAAAACCAAGGGTATCCGCCCACTGCGTACTTGGTATAGCAACTCTTGAGGGATGGCTGCAGTTGATACATCATGACTTAACTCTTCCTAATTTCTGGTTTTGATTTTTCCGAACTAAATTTCGGGTTAAGCCCATTAAATTAAAATCTTTTGCACTTGCACACAATTCTGTAATTACACGTACTTTTATTTTTACGATAGCACGATTTGAACACGGTCTACTAAAATTTGAATGAAAAATATTTTTATTAATCTAATCTCTTCGAATGTAGTTAGGCAATACCGCTTCTTAATTTATTTTCATAGCATCTTAAGAATTTGCATCATATCTTTTTTTTCATGTTTTTTTGTACATTATTTCTTCTGGAACGTATGATCTGTACCGTGTAAAACCAAAAACAAATCGTTTAAAATTTTTGGAAGCTAGTTGCTTGGAAAGTTGTTCACTTTGTCAGGCAGAAATGTCAGAAAGGATCTTGACAAAAATTTGAGGAAGGAAGTAGTTGAAGGCCAAAATCTGCGAATAATTCGAGAAGACTTGGCAAAAGTAGCATTATGAAGAAGTTCGGCGCAATCAAAATGGCATGCATATTCCATAAAAGACACTTAAATATTTATTTTAAAGCCGTATAATAAATATTTAAAATTTTTTCCGCAAAATAATTTATATCCCAAATGAAAATTGTTCTTGTTGACACGAAAAAGACAAATTTAAAAAGCCTGTATTAAAAATATAAAATATTTCTCAAAAAGTACTAAATATGTACTTGCCTGTGCATATAGGGGAGCATTTAAATAATAAAAAAAAATTAAAAATATACGCTTTTGTATACTTCGCTACTACTATACATATATATTTAAAAAAATAAATAATTAAAGCTTAACCCAAAAAGTAAAAAATATAATCCTGTGCATATTCCACGGAACACATCTTAATTTTTTTTTAAATATACACTTAAAATTTTTCCCAAAAAATAATAATTATGAAAATTGTAATCTAACAAAAAACGTTGCAGCAATCATAATCAACATTTTGTTTGACCAAATTGGCTATAGGGTATGCCAATGTCGCTTACCGCGACTGTAACATATTTATTGTTGTTGTTGTTGCTGTTGCCGCAAGTTGTGTGCACAAGTTGACTTGAGCGCGCCCTCTTTGGTCGGTCGGTCGCTCGGTCGCAGCTCTGCCCGCTCTCTGACTGCCGCCTGCTGCTTTTTGACGGTTTGCCTTTACTGCT
This sequence comes from Chymomyza amoena, assembly GCA_037043745.1. Lineage (NCBI taxonomy): Eukaryota > Metazoa > Arthropoda > Insecta > Diptera > Drosophilidae > Chymomyza > Chymomyza amoena. Next base: position 222,848 of record JBAMAX010001749.1, read on the forward strand.
TGTTGTTGTTGCATTTGCTGCGCCTGTTGTTTTTGTTGTTGTTGGTTTATACTGTTCGCATTGTCGACACTTTATTGACTACTTTTCTGGATGAATTTGTTGGTTTCTTAATTTCTCTGCTGTTCCTTCTTTTGATTCGTTCGCTGCTTTCTGATATCACTCATACGTTACCGCGTCCCTCTGCTGCTGCGGTCACTATTCGGCCGCCCCTTGCTTCCCCCTGGCATTCCTTAGTCACTATTGCGGGCGGTCGTCGTCATCGTCGTTCGCTGCGTTGGCTGCGCTTTTCTGCTGCCGGCTTCTGCTGGCTCTTTTGCTTTGTTTGTGTTTTTGGGTGCATTGATTTTGTTGTTGTTGCCTGTGCCATTGCCGTCGTCTGTCTGCATGTCTGTCTTCCTTTTATTTTTATTATTTTTTTTTATATAAATTTATTGTATGTATTTTTTGTTTTTCGTTCACTTATGTGTTTAATTTTTGTTGTTGTTGCTGCTGCTGCTGCTTACTGCGGCCCAGACACAAAGACACAGACGGCGTCATCATCAACATCAACGTCGTCGCTAAGCCATGTTGTTGTTGTTGTTGTTGTTGCTGCTGCCTGCCATTGCATTGAGTTGAGTTTTGTTCAGTTGAGCTAACTTGAGTTGGGGGCCTTGCTTATGTGCATATGTGTATGTGTCTCACACAGATACAAACACGCATGCACTCACACACATACTCGCCCATTGATTTAGCTGGCTTTAAATATGAGTTGAGGTGTTGTCCTCGCTTAAATTAGCCTGCCTGTACCGGACCCCAACTGCCACGGGATCTGAGCCTTTGGCTGCCTGAGTTGTATGGTATATATATACATACATAGGTACATATATGCATATATGTATTGCTGCATATAATTTTCCGCTCCCAGCAATCTTATATTTTTTTTTTTAGCTTGATTTATATGCTCTGTTTATATACATATATGAGTTTGTGCTTGCCTTTGATTTCTTTTGCATTTTTAGCTAATTTGCAAGTTTTATATGCAGGCCACCAGTTTATCGTTGCATATCTCTGATTTTATAAGCCGTATTCAAAAAGTCGTGTTATATAATAGCATTGCAATATATAAACAGAAAGAAAAAACAAGTGCAATACATTAAGTTGACAGAAGTCATATTGGTATACTCCCCTTCACAGTCAGTAGACGAAAAGCAAACCCAATACGGAAGATATCTATATAAAATAAGAGCTTGATATTTTATTTTGAAATCAAATCGAGTTTGTATATAATAGGACTTTATTATCATTAATATTTGCATGTTTGGATATAGCATATATAATATGATGATCCAATTTTAAAGCTTATAATCTTACTAAAAATTAGAGGACTTTATTTAAAAAAATTGTTATCCGTTTCGACAAAATGTGTATGTATTGTTAGACTCACACAATTCTATTAAATACTTTTCCCCAAAAAAATTACTTTTAATATTCATATGACCATTTTTTTACTTTTTGAGACATTTTCATCTTATGTCATGAAAGTTTTTGTTCTTATTGTAAGCATAAAATTTAAGTAGGCTAAAATTATCGTTGCGAGAATTTTTTAATCTTAATTAAAGAATGTTTTTAGAAATTTAGATTTTGATTTAATAATATTCATTATTATTTTAAGTATAGAATATAATTATGCCAAAATTCTTAATTTGAAAATGTTGTTTTTTAACCCCCGACGCAAAAAGAGGGGTGTTATAAGTTTGACGTGTCTGTTTGTCTGTTTGTCTGTCTGTCTATGGCATCGTAGCTCCCGAACGCATGCAGTGATTTCAATTTAGTTTTTTTTGTATTAAAGGTGAATTATGTGCGAGTGTTGTTAGACATGTTTGATGAAAATCGGTTGAGCCGTTTAAAAGTTGTGGGGAGAAAAACATCAACTTTGTCCGATTGGCTTCAAATTTAATCCTATTGTAACTGACGACGTCACTGATTCGAATCTGAGGTTATTTTTGCTCTATCGCTTCTCGTTTAGAAGTTATGGCCATTTGAAGTTAAAAACATCAACTTTGTCCGATTGGCTTAAAATTTGTCTGTCTGTCTGTGGCATCATAACTCCCGAACGCATGCAGTGATTTCAATTTAGTTTAAAGGTGACTTATGTGCGAGTGTTCCTAGACATGTTTGATGAAAATCGGTTGAGCCGTTTAAAAGTTGTGGGGAGTGAAAGTGGGGAGAATGCGTAAAAAAAAGCAAACGAGCTTGACCTTTAATGTAATCTATACCTTAACAAGAATCTAAATTATAGTAAGTATATTATAATATACTAGAGTCTAACTTAACCTAACGTACCTATAAAAAGTATGAAATAAAAAATTAAATTAAAAATTTAAAAAACCCCCGAACTTAAGTAATTTTCATTTAAAAAGTAAAAAATAATAAAAGAAACTTAATGTTAAAGTACCTAAGAATCTAGTAATAATTCTAAAAAAATACGTCGCGTTGGGGGACCGCTCCTAAACTAACAATTTAAATACAAATAGTCTAATTAAGCAACAAAGATTAACTTAAAAACAAAATTAAGAAAATACTTCAAAAACTTTCATAGAATTACTTCAAAAAATTTGCATGTAAGATACGACCGTCAACGACGTTTGCCCTCGCGTGTCCCTCAACGCGACGTATTTTTTTTAGAATTATTACTAGATTCTTAGGTACTTTAACATTAAGTTTCTTTTATTATTTTTTACTTTTTAAAATTTTCAATATTTTTTTTGTTTTGAGAATTTTGGGTCTTAGTTTATTCATAAATTCAAGATTCAATCATGATCATGCCATTAGGATATTAAATCCATTTTAAAACTTGTGAATTTTTTTTTTTTTATTAATTTTATTATGATTCAAGATTATTTGAACCTATTTTTTTTAATTGCTTTGTTGTAAGAATTTTCGGTCCTGCATTTTTATATAATATTTTTTTTTTTTTGATTCAAGACTTTATCTTAATTTAAAGATTTTTAGTCTTAATTTGGGAATATTTGGTCACACTATTAGAATATTGAATCATTTTTAAAGCTTCCAAGCTATTTTTTGTATTACAGAAATTAAATGTTATTTCCACATTTTTGCTCCCATTTTTTGCATAAATCTAAGTTGAAGAACTTTTTTAATTATTGTAAAGGCTTAAAATTATTTTATAGTACATTATTTTAGTTTAATTTAAGAATATCTGTGATTTATTTAAATAATCTTTTTTTACTTATATAAAAAGATTTCTGCTTATTTTTTATATTCAAGGACAAGATTTGAATTTAAGGATGATTTTATTCAGAGAGTTTGGAATTTTATTCCAAGAATTTTGTTAATTAATTAGCACAATTTTTTTAAAAATATATATACTTTACTGTATTTGAATTATTCAAATACTTTATTATACTTATATTATAAAAAGATCCCTATTTATTTTCATGTTACGATTAGATTTTAATTTAAAAAAGATTTTGCGAATCTATAAGTTTGGTTCACTTAAGTGAATTATTTTTTTTATATATATATAAATTCCACTAGGAACTATGCAGTTACACACACCTAGGGTGAACCGGTGTAACCTATGTACACTACCCTACAAAAGTTTGGGGTCAGTTGAAAAATCTCATGTTTTTTGTATTTGTCGCCTTATTCGTCGGTCTTGGACCGTTTTATTTTAAATGATACAAATACTACAAATAATATTCGCCAAAAATTGCGATTTTTCTTCGAAAAAAAAAGAAGAATGAAAAACATCAAATCAGGTGGTTTTCATCAATATGGTTTCCTTTAGATTTGATGATGGCTGCACAGACTCTCGGCATTCGTTCGACTAATTTTTGAAGCGTTTGAACTTGTATTTGTTCCCAAGCCCTCTTCAGACACTCCCACAGGTGATTCGCGCTAGTTGGACGTAGTTTTCGCACCTCTCTATCCAGTTCATCCCACAACAGCTCAATGAGATTCGCGTCCGGCGACTGGGGTGGCCATTCCATTATTTTGAGTGCCCCAGCTGTTTCTTTGGATTTTAAGTAGTTAGTACACAATTTTGACGTGTGTTTAGGATCGTTGTCTTGCTGATATACAAATCCTTCTCCTATCAATCTGGTATCCGACGGAATAGCGTTGTACTGAAGTATTTTGTGATACTGTTCTTTTCGCATAATACCGTCGATTTTCACCAAATCGCCAACTCTGTCGTAGCAAAAACAACCCCACACCATCACTGAACCACCTCCGAACTTCACTGTGGGCTTCACACATTCAGGTTTGTGCCGTTCACCATGCTGTCTGCGACAGTATGCTCGCCGTTTACTCCCGAAAATTTCAAATTTGGATTCATCCGTCCAGAGCACTTTTTTCCATTCGTCAATCGACCATTTAACGTGTATTTTGGCCCAATTAAGTCTTTTGCGAATATTTTGTAGCCGCAGTAATGGTTTTTTGGCAGCAACTCGACCATACAATCCGATTTTATGCAATCGACGTGTCACTGTTGTGTCGGAGAGTGGGTTCGGCAACGATTCATTGATATCAGCTCTGATATCTGGCACTGTTTTAAATCGAGAACGCTTGCTAATCATTTTTTTAGAAGACATATTTGGCATAAAACCGCTGTTAAAAAAAGGAAGTCATCTTTCAAAATATAAAGATTTTCTCATTGTTCTCGAAAAGCAAATTTGAAAACACAAAATAAATCTATGTATATTGAGATCTGAATAAAAACTGTAACAAATCAAATAATCGAATTTGTTAACATAATTCCCTTATCAACTTACTGCACCATATCACTTTGTTATCCATATTTAGGAATTCCATCCCGTTTAAATTTTTATGATCTTCTCAGAGCATCCACAAAACAATCAAGATACACAACTGCTATAAAAAATCTTAATTGCAGGCAACAACGATAAAAAAAAATGAATTCAAAAAAAAACTGACCACAAATTGTCATTTAAGTAATCAAAATAACCCAGTAAATGGCATTATCGTTACGGAAGTTCCCTCATCATACAGTTTTATAGATTTCACACCTCAGTTAATGATTAAAAAGCGATATTACAGGGTCTCCGTCATGGCATGGCATGGGGGGGCCATATAAATAAACAACACATGGGTATAAATTGTAATCTTGTTATATGGTTTTATAGTGTGTGTCAATTGCCGAAATAAAAGTTTTTGTGAACTGACAATAGTCGTTAAGAGTAATCATGATATCCGAATTATCACAATAATGTTAAAACAAATTGATATTCATTTTATGCAGTTTATGTTGTTGGTGTTGCTGTTATTGTTGTTGTTAAGGTTTTATGTTGTTCTGCCATTGTGTGCGGGGGATCTCTGTTAATCCGTTGGAATTTCTTAGGGCTTCCCATTGTGCAGTTTTGTTGATGTGTTTTTCAGTGTTGTAAAAATGTGAAGGTTAACAAAATTATATGAGGTTGTTTTGTCAGGAATTGTTTTATTGAAAAAAAAGGTAAAAAAGGCCCACCGTGGTATTAAAAATATGGCAGCGCATTTCGGAACACTCTTTTCTGTAGTCACGGATTTGGATGTAGCAGATATCTTAGTAAAATTTATACAAATTTATAATTCCTTATAAAGAAGCAAAGATCGAGAGAATCATTCAAAAAGCCTTGAACAAAACCTCAACATTTACTTCCAGATCCTCACTTAGCATTTTGTTACTTCTTTTGCGGTAGTTTACTTTGAAATCTATTCTTTTGATAAGCTCTACGTTATCCTAATTATTTCAGCCATCACAGTTGACACAAACTACTACTGATCCTTACCCAAGTCCCTGCTCAGTTCCGACGATTTGTCATAATTTTCCATTTAATTTCTAACAATTTGAAGATGTTGCTCTTGTCTTCTGATAATCCTTAGCTAATCCTATTAATGTCTACCACAATGCTCTCATTTGATATATGATTTCTGTTGTATTTTGTGATTCTGATTTTCACCTGCTTTAGAACTTATTCGGAGCAGCGCGTGTTTTTTGAAGCTGAAACTTAATACCCATCAAAGCTGATTCCCTTTTTAATTTTCAACGTATCTCTTATTTTTTTGTTGACAGTTTTTTGCTTAAAGGCGCCATGCCGTAAGGTTTCGTTTCAGAAAAAAAGAGCTTATGCTACAGGTACGATCAATTTCTTAAGTCAATATTATATGGAATGTTATACGATAGAGCAGCCAACTCTTTAGCCGTTTCTTTTTTTCGCTTTTTTTTTTTTTGTTTCAAGTTTCCTTTTGACGGGCGGGGCGCCCCTTACTTATTTAACAGACATGGCAGCAAATCTGTTGGATGCAACAAAAAGCCACCTTGGCAATGACAACAAAAACAACAACGACAGCAACAAGACCCAAAACAATAACAACAACAATGACAACGCACTGTTTTCCAGCGTTTTACCTTCAGCATGGTCAGCAGTAGGACTATGTCTGCTAGTTGCTGCCCCAGGCCAGACCCAGTTCCAGTCCCAGATCCAAAACCGACCACGCACAGCCAACCATGTATCTAACCGCACAGCTACACTGAGAGAAAATATGAATGCTTTGAGTTGAGATTAGTGGGAATGTTTATTTTTAAAGATGTAGAAAATGAAGGCTTAATAAGATGCATTTGAAATATGGGATGTTGGGTGTTACTTAGGGTTCGTCAAAGTAATTCAGGATTCTAAAACATATAAAAACATAAAATTTGTTTTCGAATTTTCAAAGTGTCTTGTGTTTCCTTGTTTTTTTAAAGGATTAAAGCTATATATGTTGAAAAGTTAAAGGAGAGTTGGGGATAATACAGGATTATGAATTATTTACCTCAGCTTTACGGAGCAAACAAATAATATATATAAGTATATAAAAATACAGTTCTTACATTTTGATCCGATAACCAAACTGACCACCTTATAAGTATGATTGGAAAAATATGATCTTTTGTAGCTGGGAGTTGTATCAGAAAATTGAACATATGATTTTATTTAATCTTACAGTTTCTTGCCATATTACAACATGGTTTAGGTCCTGAAAAGCTAAGGGTCTCCTCCGATATAATTTTCTACGTGTACTCCGAATCCAGGGTTAGAATTGGCCCATCATGTCAGGACTTTGAGTTATTTGTTATACCCAAAAAAATAAATTTTTCTATGATCTCTTGACCCCTTAAATTACAGGGTAAGAATGGTACTATGTGATGTAACTGGAGAGACAGTCTGTGCATATCCAAAAAAGTAGGAAAATATACTGGGATTAACTCTTAATTAGGCTAGAGGTCTATTAATCATAATTAATACATTGAAAAATTATTTTTTACATAAAAATAATTTTTTTGAAATAATCAATTTGATTATTAAATTTGACAAGGCATTTTTGGGTTGCGTTTCCAAGTAGGAGTCAGGATTTTTATTAATATTTGCGTGGTTTCAGGGGTCTAATCTTAGATTTAAGACATTCTTTAGATTTGAAAAAATTTCAATCGTTCTCGAAAGTGTTCACATCAGGTGAATTTCCAAGAACTGTTTTAGTTTATTCTGGTTTACCACGAAGACATTAGCTGCGTTTTCAAAACTTTATAATAAATAAAAATATTTATTTATAATAATAATAATAAAGAAAGAAGCTTATCAAAAAAGGAAACTTCTAGCATGGTTTTAATAATATGGCAAAAAATTGTGTGAGGAGCTTCTTTCAAATTAACTGTATGTGAAAAAGATCGTTTCCAGAATTCCTGCCATTAAGAACTTCAAATTCACTATTTTAGATCAAATTTTTTCTGATTTCTGCGCCAAAGACAAACAAAAAGTGATCTGAACTTTATATGTGATGGATTTTGAAATTCTGAATCCGAAGACAAGGCGCAAATAACAGAATTAAACTTTCATAATTATCCCATTATCTCGATATCAACATTTTTTTCTATGTAAAGTTTTTAACGCTTTTTTTAAGAAGTACGAATTCTATAAAATATTAAAAAAAATTATTACAATTTTTGACATCTTTACAAAAAAAAATGTTTCATATGCCTAAAAAGAAATCATTAAAAAATATTTGTTTTTTTTAAATGTTGTATCACCAAGTCGATTCGGTTTATATTGACATCAAATAAAGAACGTATGAATAGAAATGGTGATTAACTTACATACATACTTAAAAAAAAAGAATACACCCATACCTCGCTTTACGGCCTAGATACGTTCCACGAAACTTGGCCGTAAAGCGAAAAGCCATACAACGAATCAATTATTCTAATACAAATTCATACAAATTCAATGGGATCTGTTCCAAATTTTTTTAAATGGCTTTAATCCGAAGATGATGAAGAAATTGTAACATTCAATGCCTGGCTTAAAAAAATTGTCAAAGTTGTTTGTTTTGCCTTTTTGTCCATTTCGCTCTTCATTGATTTGAGTTAATTGCCCGAGAATTTTTAGCGCTGCGTTCCACGTCAGTATTGTTTTCAAGGAGGATGTTCATTCCTTCTTCGAAATAACTTTCGAAGTTGTTTAGATACAACAGGTTCTTCATCAAATACCGCTGCTTGCAACCGAATGGGTTTCTCATATGAAAGGGGTTCCTTATCAGCTTTAAGTAAATCACTCATATCACGTTCGTTTAAACCTTCAAAGCCGAGATCACATGCTAGATCCAAAATATTTTGCCTAATTTCAGGAAGGAAATTAACTTCGGCTTCAGTACTTTTTACACATTTTGGCCTTTTTTTCCAAATTCTTTCCTTGATTCACTGATGCTGTCAACAGCATTCTTGATGTTAAAATTTCTATAAAATGTTTTAATTGAAGATTTACCACCGGTTTCCCTTATAAGTTGTCGGAAAATTCAGCGTAGGTAATATGCCTTAAAAGTGGCAATTGCTCCCTGATACATTGGTTGGATCAGAGCTGTTGCATTTTTCGGAAGGTACTCAATCACGATATCCTCAGATAGTCCGGATAAATAAGTAGATGCCCTGGTGCATTATCTAAATTAGCAAAGCCTTGTTGCTTAAGTTATTGTCTCGCAAATATTTTCGCACTTCTGTATAAAAGTGATTTTTGAAATCATCCAAGCTTTATTGTTGGATTTCGGGTAATTGATTTTAATTTAGTCCCTTAAGAGGTCTTGAATTTTTGGACAACTATATAAAAAGTGGTTTTAGCCTAAAATCACCCGCGGCATTTGCACCAAGTAGCAAAGTTAATCGTTCGGTTTTTGATATGTACGTCCGATCAGCCATTTGCTTCCAATAAAGCCCTGATTCGTCTACGTTACTCGCTTGTTCAGGTTTATAACCACCTCTTTCAATAATTCCCTTTAAAATGTTGGGATATTCCTTTGATGCGGCCACATCGGCGCTAGCCCTTTAATTTTCAAATTACGCAAATTAAATCTATTTTAAAATTTTTCAAACCATTATCGGCTTGCTTAGAATGTGACATCTTCAGCAGATTCACCGATATATCCATTCTTTAAATTTTCAAAAATACTTAAAGCTTTTTCAGGGATAGTCATTTAACTCATTGTGATTCTAAGTTTGTTATTGTCCTTAATCCATATAATGAATATCTCTTCCATTTTTTCAATAATGGAATCAAGCAGCTTCGTATTGTTGTGTTTCGAGGTTAACGTCGAAATACGGCCCAGCTGCAGAAAACGTTCAGTTTTTGTGGCCGTTATAGCGAAACATTTTAGGCCGTAAATCGAAACCGTGCCTTATTTGAATAGGGCCGTTATAGCGAAATGCCATATAAAGAGCGGCCGTATAGCGAGGTTTGGGTGTATTTCCTCTTTTTTATGATAATCTGTTGATAAAAAAAAAGAAATAGGTTTTTTTAAATTTTACGAAAACACATCTGCCTCAATCTGTAACATCATCCTAATTTCCTTTACCTCCCACTGGAGCATGAGGCCTCAATAAAGCACTTCCCTCTGGAACTCCATCATTAGTTTTTAAAAATTACTGGGGCCAGTTTCCAGTACCTTATCCCTTTAAAAAACACCTTAATTTTCTCCCAGCAATCGAATCGCAGACCAAAAACAATGCTTCGATAGATTGGGCCATGTCCTGATACCTTGGGATCCATAAAACTCTTATCTGTTTATAGGCACCCCATATGGTATAATATACTAAGATGAGGAGAGCGAAGAGTCTTTATGCGTAAGCAGTGATTAGAGATTGTCTTCCGATTCTTCTTGTATGACTGGCAGAGTTTGCTTGACCATAGGTAAAGATCTTTTTTAATTATCAGCTTAGTCAGCTAAAGCTTTCTCTTCATTTGGAGCTTTAATCATTTGGAGCTTTTAGTTAGAGAGTTCCCTCTCTCTTTGAGAGTTTTATACATTTGCTTGCAATTTCCATTTTACTTGGCATCCCCACATCCATCTGATACACACAGCTGAGCCATCTGTAGATATCTGCGAAAGTTTCTTACAAACACCAACCCTAGAGAATTCTGGCACACCCCCCAATAAATCTTATAACATGTGTTCCGTTTTTTTGACAGCCCGCTTCATTATTATTTCTCTCAGTGTATAATCACATCCACAGCCGTATCCACAAAGCGCAGCAAAAGACAAAGATACATTGCGCACTAGACATTGACTGGCTGGCTCACTGGCTGCTTGAGTGCCTCAGCTATACTATATGGCATTGTCTCTCTTGCTCTCTCCTGCTCTCTCTCGATCTCACCCAGCTTGGTGGATTCTCTGTTTGGATGGCTGCTGTAAATTAACGCGGGCGTTAAAATTGCAATTTTTCACTTAATACCAGCAACAACAACATGAGCCACATCAAGTGTGGCACAGGGACGGGTGGACGGTCTCCGAGACAGACAGCAAGACAGACCTCCTCCAGACAGACAGTCCGCCAGACAAACAGATAGAGAAACATTAATACCTTAACTTATTTAAGAATTGCCAGCACGTACGCGACCATCAACTGCATCATCGTCCACACCCTGCCTGCCCGCTGCTCTCCATGGTTTAACTCCTCTTTCCGGCACTTTAACTCGAACTTGTTTCTGCCAGTGCAGTTTGTAGAACTCTGTTTCTGACTTTTGATATAAACTCTATGTAAAGTGTCCTTGAAATAATTGTAAATTATGTCTCTACAATGTTGGCAACAATCTGCGCGTGCTGCGCCTACTTGTCAGACGCTGGGAAAGATGACTCGACTTGGATTTGGTTACGGTTTCGGTGTCGGTCTCGGTTTCGGTTTTGGTTAAGGTTATGGTTTAACTGACTGACTGGCCACTTGCCAGCTGTCATCTTGGTATGCGTGGGTGCGAAAGTTTCCAGTTCTATTAATAAATTTCAAAATGTGTCTAAAGGCTTGAATATTCTGACTATGTACTTGCAGATATGCAACATATTGCAACAGATTTCTCATCAGGCATAGTTGTGGCAGATGTGTCAAGCGGGGAGTCAGTCCAGATGCAACGCCACTGGCAGCGGCCATGCCACACATGCATTACAACCAGTGCTGCCAATTTTTTTCCAGAAAAAAAAGCTATTTCTGGATGGAAGCAAGGGCAAAAAAAGCTAAAAAATTTCGGAATAAAGCGTAAAAAAAAGCTAAAAGTTTTTATGGTTATTTTTTTTGTTTTATTTACAAGATTTTTAGCACGTCGTCTAACTCTTCACGACTAGCATCGGTTTCATAATCGTACGACGTGTTCGTACCGATCATGCGTAGATAATTTGTAGGAACTTTATAATCATAGCAGCATTTGCCCAGTCTTCGCAAACCATATCTGTTTGTTATATAAAAATAAATAGTGTATAAATCGGTATCATCCTTTGACTCACTATAAAATATTATCTATGCTAAGAATACTGTTTATTGTGCTTAGGCTCATCGAGTTTCTTAACTTGGATTTTACCAAGTTAAGCTGGCTAAATACGCGCTCAACTTCCGCGTTGGACCATGGCAATGAGAATATTTGCAGTGCAACAGCTGCCAGTTCAAGGAATCTGCGGTTGCCACCAGAATCCTTGTACTGGGAAACTTCACTCCAAAACTTTGTGCTGTCATTGACGTTTTCCCACTTAACCAGATTAATGTCATTGTACTGCCGCTCAATGTCTGCTATTCTGTCTACTTGCAGGTGTTCTAATATTTCTGTAATTCCATTTTTTTTAGTAGACAGAATTTTGTCGACAGAAAAAACGTCGATGTTTTTTAAAATTTTAAAATTGTCGGGGAGCCTGAAAATAAAATCAAAATTATTTAACTGTCGGTAAAAGAATCTGACAAATTGGTTACCTCTGCTTTAGCTGCTTGATAAGCTGAATCACAAAATTAGAGCAGCGAGCACGAATTTCTTTATCAAGGCCTGCTTCGATATTTAAAGTTTTGATTTTCTTCTCAAAATCATACCCTAGATACATATCGGATTCTGCATATTCTTCTAAGTTTTCAACTTCAAATATGTCCATTTCCTTGTCAGGGGGAATAACTAACTTTTTTAATGAATTAATTACAAACATTAAGTCATTTAGCAATTCTGTTGCATTTGTTTTATTGCTTTGAAAGCACTTATTAACTTTCTGCATGTCCGCCAGAATTGGTTTTAAAAAAATGAAATATAAGTGGTTAATTTGATCACTATACAATTCATGGAGAATTTGAGACTTATAGCAATTTTCTTTTGTTGCGGCCGAATCAAAATGAAATTTAAGTTCATTCCATTGGTCTAAAATGCGTGATACAGCCAACTCAATGGATAGCCACCTGGTGTCGCTCACTTTTGGTATTTTCAATGGAGCCTTGGGGAATATCAAAAAAATTTTTGCGTTAAAATAAAAAGAAGTGTTTGAGAAAATACACTGTTGAGAACAACAACGAACGATGGACAACACACACAAAAATATTGAAAAATTATAAAAACAAATACAATAATGATGTTAATAATCGAAATACAGACGGGCACATTAAAAATAAAATACTCACATTTAAGTACATAGGTTAAACATAAATTCAAGAACACATAACATGAATATGAACAAATTTTCACACAAACCTTATCATCGTTAATACATTTATAAATTTTACTGTACTCCATTTGCCGAGATGAACTTTTGCAAAACCAATTATATGTTTCGTAAATTAAAAACTCCAACTTCTCAGGCAAATGTTTTCTACAAACTTGGCTAACGGCAAGTTGCACAGAATGGCAGACACATCTTACCAAAATTAGCTGTGGGGCCTCCTTCTTCAATTCCGTGTAGACACTCCTGTTTGTGCCTACCATAACACTAGCATTGTCGGTTCCAATACCAATTAGGTTTTTTATATTTAATTTGTATGACAATAATACATTTTTCACTCCATCAACAATGCAAGTAGCATTACCAAATTCTAGTTTTACCAGACTTAAAAATGTGGAGACGAACTCACCACGGGGAATGGAAAAGTAGTTAATTACCAAACCTAAATAAGTATATATGTAAAATTAATAAAATTAACATAAACAATTATTAAGATAAATACCTAAAAGTTTTGTGACGCTGATGTCCGTTGACTCATCGAGTAAAAGACTGAACTTGGAGTCTCCTATATCGGCGCACAAATCTTCATAAAAATTACGCGCCAAAACATTTTTTATAATGCTGGTGCATTTTGTGCGATGTAGCTTTATTCGGCCGGCCGTTGCACTATCAAAATGGCTGCTGCATAAGTTGCCCAAATGGTCTACTTGTGCCATAGCTGTGTGCTCTGCAATAAACAGACACATATCTGCTTCCTGCTCCACAGTTTTTGTAGGCAAGCTACCAAAATCAATTTTATTTTTTTGCTGAAAGCCGCCCATCGCACTTGTGTGTTTTTTAGTGCTTGCATGAGCACGCAGATCGCACAGCTTTGCAGTTATTGTAGTCTTGCAGTAGCTGCAATAAACCCTTTTGTCGTCCGTGTCATCCCTGCGAAGCCACGCCTTGAATTCTTCGCTCTTCATCCAAGCATCACGGCACTTTTGTTTATATTCTTTTGGCATGGCGAAATTTGTCACTAATAAAATTCACACTTAAGCAGCGCGCTATTTATTTTGATTGTGATGACAGTTTGCGTAAGGTAGTGGTGATGATATTGGCAAATATCGATATAAACGTATGATAGAGCTGCCACTATTACACACATTTGGTATATTTCTACCAAAACTGGTATAGTTTTTTCACAGATTTATCGAAATTGGTATATTTTGATAAAAAAAATTTTTTTTTGCAAGTGGCAACCTTGCTGCTACATGTTTTCATGAAATTGGTGGCAGCATTAAAAAAAGCCAAAAAAAAGCTAAATTCATTTTTAAAAAAGCCAGAATTCCCGCTTCCCGCAATTCACAAATTTTTCCCGCAATTGGGCTTCGAAAAAAGCCAGATTTGACGGGAAAAAAGCTAAATTGGCAGCAATGATTACAACTGCTGTCTAATTGAAATTGAAAATAGAGAATTATGTATGAATGAATGCATTTCTTTTATGTTTTCTGCAACTTTTTTATACTCTATAAGAAGTATATGGTTATATTCATCATGTTGTCGTTATAACGTAGCAGGAGGATTGACCTTGGAGACATGCTACCATTATTGTTTACTTCCATGTTATTCTGGCATCTTTTATGAGGATCATTAAGTAATGGGCTCAAAGACATTTAGTTAAAAGCCGGCTACCAAAGAGGGATCAGGACTTTCTGTTAGCTTCAGGCCTCATCTCGACCTTACCGTCAGGGGTAACCCTACTGATAGCTATGCTACCGCTGGCATCGCTCTTGGATTCATCACCCCAAATGAACCCCATAACCCCAACAAGGTAGCAATCCCCAAGGGAAGATCTGTGCTCTACCTAGAAGTCAAGAATACAAGTAGTAGTAGTAGAATAAGGAGTATTTGGGTCTTTGCAATTTTCCAACAGGAAGTTAATCAAGAAGAACAGGAACCTTATAGATCAGTATACGAAATAAAGGCAACCAGAAGGGAGTCTGAATAATTTGACCTAGAGACGATTGGAATATAGTGGGATCGCAAATGCTTATGAAATTAAAAAAGTAAAAAACTATTGCAATTTGGTTAGGTTAGGTTGAATAGGCTGCTCAATCAAAAAATTGAAATCAACCGGTGATCATATGATCCATTGTGATGCCTAATTAAGGAAAGGAATAAAAGAAGGAAAAATGGGTGCAAGAGGATCAAAAAACTGTTAGCATTTCTAGTCACCCAAGTCGCTCGTAATGTAGAACCATTTTGAGGATTCAAGAAAAGTAGCCAGATTCGCAATAAACCAGATTGCCCAGGTGTTTACAGAATGGCTTACCCAGAATCTGGATTCGTCTTCTTAGAAACGCTGGACAGTCACATAGCAAGTGTTGAGTGCATTTAGTCTACTCCTCGCATCCCCAGTTGCGGCGGAAGTCGTAATGGGGAACTTGGAGCCTCTCAGCCAATAGGCCTATGGTGCAGTGCCGCAATTCCATTCCTATTGCTGCAGGTAATAGTTGAAAAGCTTTAAAATTTCTATATTACTCGCTGCATATGTTTGTAACACCAGTGATGTGGCCACCACAGTGACCGTTACTGCCTGTCGCGTTACTGAGATCAGCGTTGTTCAGTGCACTGGCTTGAGATTAATAGTAATAATAAAAATGGCGGACGTAAAGTCGGGCGCGGACGACTTTAGGATACCCTGTACCACTAGCTTGTAATAAAGTCCGATTTCTTCACAAAAAACCAAAAACAGAAGAATTTTTAAGCAAAAAATTTGTTTTTGACCGATCGTTCCTATGGGAGCTATATGATATAGTCAACCGATTTCAATATTTTTTGACACAGTGCTTAAATACCTTAAAAAAGATATGAATGCCAAATTTATTTCAAATATCTTTACAAACAAACAAAACACATCGAATTTTGTATAAAAAACGTGTTTTTGGACCGATTGGTCCTATGGGAGCTATATGATCTAGTCAAACGATTTGGATTAAATTTGGTACAGTGCTTAGGAACTATAAAATACTCACGAATGTCAAATTTGGTCCCAATATCTTAACAAACAAACGAAACACAACAAATTTTGTTAAAAAATCGATTTTTTGGAAGATCGGACCTATGGGAGCTATATGATATAGTCAACCGATTTTGTTCAAATTTGGCACATTGCCTAAATGGTCTAAAAAATTTCCAAACGCCAAATCTGGTTAGGATATCTTTATTAAACAACGAAATATAGCGAATTTTTCTTTAAAAAAGTTATTTTGGCCGATCGGTCCTATGGGAGCTATATGATATAGTCAACCGATTTCGATCAAATTTGGTACAGTGATTGGGAACTATAAAAAACTTTCGAATACCAAATTTCGTTACGATATCTTCATAAACAAATAAATTATTCATCTAAAACGCTTTTTTTTTGTCGAGGTCGTCTCAAACACCCCCATGGGAGCTATATAATTTATCCCCGATATCAAAAAAATAAAATAAACTTGCCTCCTATGGAATAATATGGGATCTAATGTGAAAGTTTGGTAACTCTAGCTCTTACCATCTCTGAGATCTAGGCGTTCACACGGACGGACAGACGGACAGACGGACAGACGGACAGACGGACAGACGGACATGGGTATATCGACCTCTCTATTCACCCTGATCATATATTAGGTAACTTTGGGGTGTCTCCGACGTCTCCTTCTATATGTTACATACATTTTCGGCTTGCACAAACTTAATATACCCTTGGACCATACGGTACAGGGTATAATTATAAGAGGAAAACTGCTCGGCGACCCTTAGGATCTATTGTGCTGCCTACTAGCTCTAGAGCTCCTTGGCTAGTCCAATTATTTCAAAAAAGTTAATTATCTGA
The DNA here is from genome assembly GCA_037043745.1 of Chymomyza amoena. NCBI lineage: Eukaryota > Metazoa > Arthropoda > Insecta > Diptera > Drosophilidae > Chymomyza > Chymomyza amoena. The sequence goes on from JBAMAX010001749.1 coordinate 239,685, forward strand.
TGGCTCTAGAGATGGATGGCAATAGATTATGATGCCCAAAAAAAAAAATCCATGTATCGCCTAAAACGAGAAAGTATTTCTCACTCATTGGCTGAGGTTTTATATACAATAGATCTCGACCTTAATTATGGGTTGATCTCATAATTATTTTTGATGCAGTCGATTCTGACTTCCAAGGTATATATCTTCTTTTCGCCGCAAACCTCGAAACTCTTCTCAAGTATCAAAAATTTAATCTATTCGGGATAATGCGCAACTTTTTAAAATTCGAGATCTAGTTCACAGCGACGCACAGACTGAAGGATGTACTGACGGTTGTGACCCAATTGCTATCTTAAAAAAGTTCACAAATCTATAAGATACTTCTTACAATTAACTTCATAATTCTAAGTGTGGATATAGAGAACATTCTCGCGTGAGAACTTCCATTTCTTGTTGGTATTTATTATACTGGATACAAAAGTATTCTGTAACATTTTCGACAAACTTTGCCAGCCTTACGATGTATTATTAAATGGTGACTACGGTGGCTCGATGCCCTAAGTAGTAATACACCTTTCAAAGAAAGTATGAAAATAACTGCCGTGAGTTCGGTGATAGAGTTCATTACAATAGGATAATCTATCTATCTATCTATGCTTCACTGGGAGTCTAGGATGACAGAAGAAAAAAATCACTGGAGGGAAATCCTGTGAGAGACGCAATGACTTATTATGTTTCAGCGGATTTTTAATGATATATCAGAACCCTTATGTGCTAGAGTTTTCTGACATATGGTTTGCGATTCAAGGTTCCCACAAATTTTTAAACGAATTTAGATTTAGCGATATAAATTCTCTTCCACAAGTTATCCGGTCTTCTCGCGTTCTTATGTATGCGGATGATGCAAAACTTTGTTTGTCCTACTCCTTCATTGATAATGATATGCATTCACTTCAACTGCAAGATTTCGAGAGCATGCAATATTGGCGTAATGTCAGTCAACTCTTTTTAAATAATACGAAATGTAAAATTGTGACTTTTGACCGTCCTGTTTCTCGTTTTTCTGCTTGCTCCATAGTGTCTTTTTTCTTCGAACATATCCTGAGTGTTTTAGATCTTGGCATACTGTTTGACCATAAACTTAAATTAAACTCAATCATAATTTAATAATATTTGCAACATTGGTATTAAAGCTAGAAGGGTTCTTGCTTGTATTTAATATTGGTCAAAAGAGTTTAATGATCCTTATACAACAAAACTTCTTTATACAAAGGTATATCTGTCGTCCGCCCAATTTTGGGATATTGTTCCTGCGTGTGGGGCCCTCAATACCAATTGTCGCCCCATACCTTTGCAATTTTGTAGATCTAGTTTTTGTCTCTCTTTTTGAACGGTCTATCCTTCTAACACGTCGTCTATCCTAAGTCATCTTGACTTGCCCCTTCGACAATCCATGACGTCATTTAGGATGAATCCTATATTATAATGCAACTATTTGCTCATCGATGCTCTTTTGCTTTTTTTTTTCTTATATATGCAATGTTTAATTTTTATTTGATCTTTCTTTTTCCACTTGATTATTGTAAATCGAAATCTCTGGCCAGTTTTTATATAAGACGGCGCATATCACTAAAAAGTTTACCCACAGGGCAAGTGACGCGGCTAAGTTCATATCTTTCTTTTTTTCCCGTTCTATTTTTCTATATTGAACCTCTAGCCCATCAAACTTAAAAAAATTAATAAACAAAATTATCGATACAATTTTTGCAGGATGTTTATTATATGTTTTTGGGTTAGCTGAACACGAATCCGAGGTCTTAAAATCGAAGACACTGCAGTTTACTGAAATGACCCCCAAATACTACATACCACTGCTGTAATTCATACAATGAACTTTAAGAGTATCAGAAGTTCGGTTGCCGTCTTCCCCATTTCACTTTTGAAAGCGATCAAGCAAATAAGCAGATGCAGTAAATACAAAAGCAATTTTCCTAGAATTCATGATCTTTATATCATGGGTTGCTTCTAAAGATGACGTCCTGATAAAATATTTATTCTATGGATATGAATATCATTAATGTCTTATTATAGTTGGGTTATCTGTTAATGCTGGCGGTAGAAAGTTTTGTGATTTCCGATCTTCGAAAGTATCGTAAAATTTTGTAGTCTATTTTATTTTTCTATATATAGGACAAATTTCTTGAAATCGCAAGTAGGCCAGCTTGAACATTTCTTGTCGCTCTAAAACCAATTTAGTGTTAAAAAATGAGATTACGTAAAGCCTGGACGATTTTTTATTTTGTGGTTATTTTAATTTTAGAACTTTTGTAGCAGTCTAGGGAGCAATATATTCTGCTTTTCCATAAGGACACTAAGAGTATGATTTAATTATCTTGATTTGAACAACATTAACCCTAATAGGAGCAAGTGTGAATATACAAATATTAACATTTATTATTATCTACTAATATCTTAACTAAACTTAATTTTGTTAATTGCTTGGCAACTGCTCAAATAGACGTGTATTATTTACGTTAACTCATTTAAGCCTTTAATTGCTGATTCGCTTTGATAGAAACGCCCGATCTTCTGTCTTAAAAGTTTGTTCAACTGTCCGATGATGCCAAATTATTTAGCGTATAATCTTTTGGCGCAATTAAAAACTTATTTTTAAGAAAGTCAAATAGCGCTCAGCGGAAAACCAAGGAAAGGAAAAGATATAAAACAAGACAACAAAAGAAAACAAAAGAGAAAATTAAATAGAAATTAAAATGTGGGCAGACAAAATCATAAGGTAAATAAATAATACAAAAGGAAAATCCAAGCAGTGCGCTACATAATATGTACTACACACAGATACTCTCACACACACACACAGATACTCACACACACACACATAGTAACACACTACACACACAATTGGTTTGCAAATTTATATGCGGCAACGCGGCGTATGCGCGACGCGCTGCTTTGGCATGCGTTGACGCTTGAAATTGTTGAAATATGTGAAAAAAAAGAAGAAAATGGCAACTAAATATGCCAAATTAATATTGAGATACATAACTGTATATACTATATACATCTATTTTTTTATATTTTTTTTTTGCATAAATTTACATAAACTGTACGATTTGCGCTTTCAGCCAAATTCAATATAAGAATTTATTTCAATACAATTTGTGTGATATTTTTATTTTGGTGTCACTTTTATCGCTTTATATACAATTTTATTTTGTTTGGTATATTAAATGAATTTTTGCCACTAGCCAAATGCACAACACAGCTAACACATACACTCACACACACACACACAGATGCACACAAATACAAACAAGCCCAAAAAGTAGTTCATTGAATGTTTTCCACTTGATTTTATTTTGCAGCGTTTAAATGATTTATATTTATATACGATATATACATATGTATCTATATATATATGTATGTATGTATATATATAGCAACACACATAGTTGTGCCTATAGAATAAACGTCAGTCATTCAATCGACACGGACAGCAGATACACAGATGGTTATGCACCAATATATATATACTACAAACAATCTATTGATTCTACATACAAACATATGTATATATGTGTGTACATACATGCATATATATTTATATGTGTATAAGTACACATATTTGTTTGTACATTTGTGCGCACATTTTGCGGCTAATAATAACTTTAAAAATGAACTATTTTGTGAGCTTTAGTGATTTTTGTATTGATACACTTAAAGAGGTTATATTAACTATTATATAAAGTTTGCAGATTTAATAAGTTAGCCTGTTATATATGTATATTATTGATATTTATTTTTAAATATGAAAATGTATATATAAAAAAAAAATTCAAACAAATTAAGTTTCCTTAAATATTTAATGATAAACTAGTGAGCCCGGCAGACGTTGTCCTTCCCAAACTTTTTGAATAGTCTTAAAATGTATAAACATCGTAAGATTCTCTACATAGTTAGCATATCTAGACAATCATAGGAAGATTCTGTAGTTAGCTTATCTGGAAAAATATAAGATTTTTAGATTAGTTTGCAGCTCGATTCAAGCTTGCACCATTATAAGTCAAATGTCGCGCTTCACGGGTCTGCCTCAACCGAATTCTTTCACGTTCATTACGATCTTCACGTTCGTGGGCAGTACGATTAGATTGATAATTAATTTTATTCGTTGCATTTCTTCCAATTGAAATACATCAGGCATTGATCGATTAGGAGACAGCATTCCAAATTGTCCTAATGCTTTAAAAACCATCGCCAAGCATTGATCCTCAATACAGATTAAAGCTTCATTGTAAACTTCCGGCGTAATTTCCATAACTGGCTTACGTTTTGCTTGACGTACTCGAAACAAAATATCTTCTGTTAAATAATATTGATATTTTATCCACAATTCAGGTGGATTTGATGGAAAACATGTTGCCAAAATAATCGCAAATAGAGCACGTATTTGATATGGATGAGCAGTAATAGCAGCATCTGCTAAAGTTTGATCCCAGTGCAAATTATTTTCCAACAAATTCAATTTTTGACATGCCTCTCGATACTTTGCAAACAAAACGCCATTCACTGTTCTCAATGATTGAAATGATGTTGGACCTCGAACATTGATTAACAACAATACCAGTTTTTGTACTCTATATGGCAATATACACACAAAAACCGATATTCACAAAAATGCGTATATCTCACGAACCAATACACACAAACACATCGCAATAGACTTAATGCCTCCGTTTTGACAACCTCAAACACACGCAAAAATCAGATTTGAAATTCATCGACGCGTTCATGAGAACACCCGCAACACGTAAAACATAAGTTTTTTTTTATTTATATAGAAAATATATAGATTATGCCACTGGCGGCCTCGATAGCCTCGCGACAGTGCACTTGATTATCATAGTAGAGGTTGTGGGCTCTAATCGCACTTTAAGCATGGTCCTGCACTTACAATTTTTGCTGTCTATTCCTATATCCCTATACCTTACTTCCAATATCGGTATAGCAAACGGCCTATCCCTACTACCACTTTAACCAACCCACCTACCTAGCCCACATATTATGTACCTCTAAATTTTATCGCTTAAGATCCCACCCGAATTCTCTTACTTGCGCGACAGCCGGTCATAGATAGAAATAGACGCATTATCGTAATTGCTGTAGTTGCCCTGCTTCCTATCTATATTTAATGAGGAATTGTTTAAATGTATATGAATCCCGCTATCCTGTCCTCTCTCTCAGATTGCAGACAATCGAAAACGAAGAGTTTCATCTGAAAAAAATAATTAATGAATGAATGAAACTTTCAGAATCGTTAGAGATCTTTTTCTAAGTCTAAACACAAAGTTTTAGTATTTCTGAATAGGATGCGTGGTATGCTTTAATAAAGCTGGGCATTGATTCGATCTTAAATCGATTTTAATCTGTTCATTTTAGCAGCTAGCTTTACGCAAAATAGACATATTACTGAAATAATACCATTTCTTCAGAAAAAAATTCTAAACAAAAAACCAGTTTGGCAAAACTAATACAATAAAAAACAACTTTAAAAAATAATTTTTAACAATAATAATCTTTGTATACTGTGTAGAAAAAACAGCTCAACTTAAGGCAAATCCTGCTGAAACTAGTAGTGAATTGTAAGCAGCTGCAACTGAAATTTGATTGATTTGATATATGTAGTCGCTTGGCTGTTCAAAGTAAGGAAATAAGGAGTAGTGAGAATTAATATAATTGAAAAATATGAAAAGCTATCGATAAATAATAAATGGAAATTGCGCACATTTTGGAAATTCAGATTTAATGTAATCTCCTTATCAGGTATGTCCGAGAGGTAGGGGACATAGATAGTGCTCTTCACAAATTTAATTTTTGATATGCCCTCGATACGTTGCACACAATACGTCATTCACTGTTCTCATTTTCCACACCTTTCCACAAATTCCGAGGTACAAAACCATCCTTGTTGCCCTTGTCTAGGACACCAAGGAGAATCTTGTCCCTCGTAACCTCGGTAAAGGCATCTTAGGAGTAGCCGGCTCTGAAGAGTTAGCGACTAGCCTTATCTTGGATGAAGAAGCGAAACACTCTAGTTTGAGTCTTGCGCCCGAGGATGGGTTAGAGTGCCTTCCCTCAGAATCTAGAGAAGACGGTGGGTTTGCCGTCTAACTTTTGCTGGCACAGTCCGGGATGGGAAGGACACCTGCTGGTTCTTTCCTCACCGCGCATGTAGCTATATGTAACCGGATATTAGTCCCTTCTGTATTTTGGAGAGTTACGTTCTCTGGTTTGTTTTGTTATTTGTTGAAATCATAATTTTGGACCTACGAGTAGTCGGAAAATGGTGCTTCACCCGCGGCAAAGCCCGGGTACCGCGGGAAGCCATTTATTAAAAGTGGAGGTCGTCAGGTACCCAGAGTTCGCAAAGTGATGACTGAGACCCAATCAGCCACGCATAACATACATCGGCCTTTGCTGTTCCACCTTAGATTTGGGGTAATTTTATAGAGTTTTCTTCTTTCGACCGAACTACCATTAGTCAGCAACCATGGCAGAGTCATGAACTTATCATGGGCCTGCTTCCAGCCGCCCTCACGTGGAGAGGAAAGTCGCACGTCCTGAAGTCCACCCAAGTGTAGGGTTGCACGTGATTCCCCTTGTGACACCGACTGGCTGACGGCCTGTGTGTGACGGAGTGTTACTTTTGTTTCTTAATCTTTTTAAAAGTTAAAAAAAATGCTCCCAAACCCTTTATTATAAAAATCATTTTTTAACAAAGATTATTATAATCATTTTTTTTATTTATTTATGAACAGTTTCTACTTAATTAAAATTATATTTCGATCTTTTTTATTTATTTTATAAAACAAAAAAATTTTTAATATGTTTTTAAACCTTCGATTACAAAAAAAAAAAATGTGATATAAAAAATAAGCCAACGTTTAATAGATTTTATTATAATTTTGGATTGATTTAAGTATACCTATTTAAAAAATTTTATGAATTTAAAAATTATTTTAAAAATTTTAAAACTGAAGTGAAAAAGTAAAAAAGAGTCGTACTTCTTAAAAGGTATAAAACAGATATTTGATTAAAAAACATCGAAAAAAAAAATTGAAGCAGGCAAACCTGAAAAAAATGTGAAAAACTTGAAAAAATTAATTGAATATATAAAAACATAAATACATATAAATAAAATATGACTCGGAAAGAGTATATTAAAATTTGAGATTAGTTTTCCGGCGTTTTCTCGCTGCTTGACAGTTCCATCGTTTTAATTGTTGTTGCTTTTGTCGATTTCGATATTATTATTGCATTTCAAGTGCATTTGTCTATTTGGCTTGCAATACGTACATACATATATAATAGGTATATAAATACATACATAGAGTATATATGTATTATGTGTGCTTTATTGAAAATTTTGTGTTGCATTAATTTCACTACTGATTTTTAATTCCTTTTTACTTTTTTTTCGAATCTTTTTGCATTTTCTATGTCAGTGTGAACACTAAATAAACACATAGATACACACACACACACACACACACATATAGAAATTTGTGAACATTTTAAAATTTTTATTATATTTCGAATTTAGGTTTTCGTTTTGGCCAAATTTTAAGCCAATTGAAATACATTTTTGCAATTGTATTCTATTTAATATTTCTGTATGTCTCAAATTTGGTACAACCTGGCGTATGCGTGTTGGTTATTATTTATTTTATATATGTATGTCATATAATAGAACAAATTCGGAACAAGGAAATAATATGTAAAATGGTCATGTAAGCAAAAACATATGCGTGACTGTACATAGGTAAAATATAGTATATTTTTTTGTTAACTAAATTGAAGTGCAATTTATGCTAAATGGTGCTAAAATTTATGTTTTAGTGCGTTTTTATTTACAAATTGTTAGTTTCTATGTTTTACACATAACAAGTTGTTCGAACATTTCAATGCATTTAATTAAAATCAATAAATTGGACTTTTTTTCAAATTTGTTTTATAGTTTATTTATATGTTTTAATAAACATTTTTTGAATACCGAAATGGGCTTGCTACCGATGGGTGGGCCTGGCTTTTATATGTACAGAGCAAAGCTTCTGATTGCTGTCAACCTGTCGACTGCCAGAGCGATCTCTGTCTCAAATGTTTGCAAGTTGAAACACAGCCTCCTCGTGGCGCCTCCTGGGTAGCTATCTTAGCATCCGCTAATTAGTGAGCTAATGTGTGCAGCGAGTCACCCGGACGTTAAACGGTTGAGCGCAGGGTTTGGCACCCGCCTCGTTAATCAACAATCCAATGAAAACCACAACCAAAGCCTCGGATAAAATCCCCCCTTATGTTGACGAAAAGGGACATTGATTTGAGGATATGCACCTGGAATATCCGGACCCTCAATAGGGAAGGTGCATCTATCCAGCTGGCAGATGCCCTCGAATAAATTAAGGCTGATATAACCGCCATCCAGGAAATGAGATGGATAGGACAAGGTTGCTCTAAGCAAACAAACTGCGATATATACTATAGCTGCCATGCCGAGAGGCTCGAATTCGGATGCGGATTCGTGGTTAGCCGAGACTTCGTCACAACGTCTCTAGATTCACACCTGTATGTGAACGGCTGGCTACAATCCGTGTCAACGCTAGATTTTTCAACCTCAGCCTAATTTGCGCGCACGCCCCGATGGAAGAAAAGGACGACGCTGTTAAAGAAGCATTCTACTCGAGACTCGAGGACACATACGACCGCTGCCCAACCCACGACGTGAAGATCATCCTCGGGGACTTCAAGTCTGCCGCAACGCGTGCCATATTGGAAAACTACAGGGAGAAGAGGAAGGAAGAAAGACGCCTTTTTAGACGGAAGAAACGAGAACAGGAAAAGCGCGATCGTGAGGATCTCGAGGTGTTACGGGGCTGAAATGATGCTCGAAAATTCTATCAAAAAGTCAACCGTCTGTCGCAAGTTTTCAAGTCCGGAGCATCAAACTGCCGAGACGCAGATGGGAATCTGGTTACAGATACGCAGTGCTTGCAGGCGACGACGCTACAAATATCGCCATTGGGGAAAGCAACCTGATACCACCGACCAACGACAATATGTGTGTCCCACCGCGTAGCCATGAGAAAGCCCGAGTTGTAATAATGCGGCTCAAAAACAACAAAGCAGCATGCATCAGCTCCTATGCAAAATATGGCTAGCGGAAAGCATGCCCGACGATTGGAAGCTCAGTGTCCTTTGTCCTATATTGAAGAAGGGTGACCCGACGATATGCGCCAACTACCGGGGAATCAGTCTTATTGATATCTCATACAAGATCCTGTCGAGCGTACTATGTGAAAGACTGAAGCCATATGCCAACACACTGATCGGACCTTATCAGTGCGATTTCAAAGCTGGTAAGTCCACCACAGACTAGATCTTCACGCTACGCCAAATCCTGGAAAAAACCCACGAAAAACAGATCGATACTCATCATCTTTTTATCGATTACAAAGCTGCGTTCGATAAACCGATAAGGGATCGCCTATACACCACCATGTGTGAGTTCGGTATTCCTGCAAAGCTGATTCGTCTTTGCAGAATGGCATTGAGCGGCACCATCAGCTCTGTTAAGGTAGGAACAGACCTCTCCGAACAGACAAGGCGATCCTCTATCATGCGACCTCTTTAATTTCGTGATGGAAGGGGTACTGCGGAAGGACGGTGTACATCGTAATGGCACTATTTTTTTACAAGAGTGTCCAGCTTCTTGCATACGCTGATGATATCGATATCATCGGGCGTTGTAATCGAGATGTTACTGCTGCATTTTCCGCAATCGAAAAGGAGTCAGCGAAAGTGGGTCTAGCGGTTAACGAGGGCAAAACGAAGTATATGCTGTCTACGAACAGGAACGCTCGGCGTCTGGGCTCCCATGTTGTAGCGGACAGCTATACTTTTGAATTGGTCAAGGAATTCACGTACCTTGGCACCGCCGTTAACATTGAAAATGACATCAGCCTGGAGATAAAGCGGATAGGTGGTACTATGATCTCAGTAAGCAGATGTGCAGCAGGGACCTCTCTCGAACGACAAAAGTAACACTCTACAAGACGCTTATCTTGCCCGTGCTCTTATACGGCGCAGAAGCATGGGCTGTGTCACGGACAGATGCAGCTGCTCTTGGGGTGTTTGAAAGGAAAATTCTACGCAAAATGTACGAGCTCTACGACGACATGGATGTTGTCCAGCGCATCACAATACAACGCCTGCGCTGGCTCGGCCATGTCGTACGTATGGATAATGATGCTCCAGCGAAAAAGGTATTCGAAGCGAATGACGACGAAGGAAGACGGAGTGGACGAGCACGACTCCGATGGAGAGATCAAGTGGAGGAGAACCTATCCTCCCTTGGTATTTCTAATTGGAGAAGGCGCACGCAAAGCAGAGGCGCCTGGCGAGAGCTACTGAGGTCGGCCGTAACCCGAGAGCGGGTTGTAATGGCCATACGACGACGACGATTTATATGTTTTAATAGATATTTTTTGAATACCGAAATGGGTTTGCTACCGATGAGTGCCGTCGTCCCAAGCCCGTTAAGGAATTCAAAGGCAAGTTCTTGTTGTTGCTTTAATAAACTTATAAATCAAAACTATAACTTTTTAAAACATGGAAAGCAAATCGTAGTTTTTCTTGCCATCGCCTAAATACAAAAAGCCATATTTACGCGAATCGAGCTTGTGATAAAAGGTCATGCCCATCCAAATGCTAGATTTAATAATGGCCAAACGCCTATTGCGCTGCATATTGAAGGCATATGCTAGTCCAATCGGTATAACTTCGTCAAGAGTATCCAAAAAATCTATAGCATAGTTATAGTCGCTGCGCTTAGCCAAATTCGCTTTAAGATCGCTGCGCGGCAAACGAAATAGTTGATAATTTGTTAGATTTTCAATTTCCAAATCGTTAAGACCACGAAACATTTGGTTAGGTATAACACGTCCGTCTGTCATCTTGTACAGCGCACCGCGTGGACATATGGCAGTCTCTTCGGTTATAATAAAAACAATAGCAGCTAAACGTTCCTCCTCCTTCAGCGTGATGACTTCCGTAGTGTTTATGCTCATCACTAGGTTGTTAGCTGTAGTAAAAGTGGGGTCCTAGCAAGACGAAAACTCTAAGCCATTTGAGATGCAAAGCGTGTTTAACTAACTTACCAAATGCACTTGAGTTTGCAAACTGGGATCTCCAACAAAAGGTTGAGGTGCCAGTAGAGTTGCCTGAAAAATTTTGGGACTTTGCACAAAAGGCAGCAGCTGCCATTGAAATTGATCCAGACTATAAAAATACTTGCGATCCTTCAGGCAATCATTTGTATAACCAAAGGCAATATAGTATTCATTTTCTGTACCATTTATGCGACCCCAAAGATACATGCCAGTAAAGCGTTGTTCGTTTTGTAGTAATATAAGCGAGTTCCCAAGTAAAATGCGCTGCTCCGGTGAGAACTTTAGACCGCTATACATAAGACAGTCAAGGCCCTCGGTGAAATACTCCAAATTCATATTGGTTTTCAATTTGAAAAGCTATTTTTAAAATATGTGCTGCTAACTATGCTTTATTTTTTAAGACTGCAAAATATTGAAAAGTTTTTCAAAGCCTATACAAAATAATTTAAAAACTTTTTTGTTTCCAATTTTGGGCGTTATCTTTTGGAGCAATGATTTGGCGCAAGTCGCTTTGACGTTGTACAAGGAGCAAGCTGTGGAGTATCTCTTAGATCCTAACTATTCCTATAAACCCTATGAAGAACGTGACATGAAACGTTTGGAAGAGAACTATGAGCAGGGCATTACACGTGTACTCTCCACCATGGGACGTACACAGCAGATTGATAAGTTAAAGGATTTTCTGATCCCAATGACGAGCCTCGCTCTGGACGCCCAAGCACGTCAACAACTGATGAAAACGTTCAAGCTGTGAAAAAAATTGTTTAGGAAAATCGTCGAATCACTATCAGAGAAGTTGCTGAGGAAGTCGGTATATCGCTTGGCTCGTGCCATGAAATTTTTTCTAACGTTTTGGGCATGAGACATGTGTCAGCGAAGTTTGTTCCAAAATTGCTAAATTTTGACCAAAAGAAGAGCTGTTGAATGACGTCAACGTCGACCCAGATTTACTCAAAAGGGTCATAACTGGTGACGAATCATGGGTATATAGTTATGATATCGAAACCAAAGCCCAATCGTCCCAATGGAAGCGGCCAGAAGAGCCACGACCGAAAAAAATCGCGAGCCCGCAAAACATTTATAAACTTTACGCCTCTCACAACCAAACAAAAATGCCATTCACTTGAAATTTGGTACAGATGTTCGGGAAGAGTGTACCAACATAACAAAACAAAAAAATCGATGATCGAAAATACGTTGCCCGCGAAATTTGAAAAGTCACATTATTTTTTGAACATACCTCGTATTATCCGGATAGACCCTCTGGCGAATCCATTTTAAGAGTGTTTAGGATCCGAACCTCATCAAAAGTAGGAAAAATGGGTTGATAGTTTTTTGCAACCTCTGATATATACTTCGAAATTAAGCTTCCCTTAGACCACATCCAGAATCCGCACTGGATTAGACCCTTTGAATTTTGTAATTGATTTTTAAAGTCTGGACCTCATCAAACTTTAAAAAAATGTGTTGATAGTTTTTGCAACTTGTGATATATATTGGAAATAAATGCCCCCCTTTCAGCAAATCCCGGAACCGCACCGGGATAGACCCTTTGTTAGATTTTCGGTTTACTTACAAAGTTAATGGAATGAAGGCATAGACGACTACATAACTCTTATTTTTCAACAGACAAAGTCCAGATCCTCGTGCAGTGTTCATCCATTGCCTTGGTACAATTTCTTAATCTTTGGGTACTGTCTATAAAAAACTCTATTTGGAAGCCTTCGAAATATGAAACTCCGAGTATCCCGATTAAGTTTTGTTTTATCTTAATTTTTAATATAGACAGTGCAAGAAGGTCTTTTTAGAACATTTCTAGTTGATAAAAAAGTTTTTTAAGAAGTTACATCGAGAATGGGTAGGATACACAATAATGTGAAATGTTAAACTCTTTTAGATTCATTCTTGTATGCTAAATTTTGATAACAAAGAAGCTAAATTATGAAAATTCTTTTTACTTTGTGGAGATACCATTCCCCGATCCGCAACGGATACCTACTATTTACACCGAGCTCAATAACGCAAAGACTGACCACATATCCTTCTACTTTCATCCTTCGATGCAGAAATTTATATAGGATTTACGGAAGTTATAGCATAAAATTAAAACATTTAAACCCCTTGTTCTAAGAGGTCCTTTAAAAACTGTTGCGGATGCAATTTTTATTTATGTAGGATCTAAGGAAGTTATAGCCAAATATCACCAAGTTGGGGCTTAAACTGGACTAGAACATCCTTTAAAAACTGCGGTGGATGCAATATTTATTTAAATGGGATCTTCGGGAGTTTTTATATGGGATTTTCGAGAGTTATAGCCAAAAATCACAAAAATTTTAGCCCATAGGTCTCGAACATCTGTGACGGTTTAAACTTTTATTTATATAGGATTTTCTGGAGTTATAGCCAATAATTACCAAATTTAAAGTCATTCGCACATCCTTTAAAAACTGCGTCGAATGCAATTTTAATTGATATTACAATTTCGGAAGTTAAAGCCAAAAATGAACAGATGTAGAGCGTTCTTAAAAACTTAATTCTTCTTAATTTTTATTAATACATATAGAATTTTGGAAGTTATAGCGAAAAATGATCAAATAAGAATACCTACGCCTAGAAAAATTATTAAAATCTTATAATCGATAAGATATTCTAAAATTCTTAGAATTCTCCGGATATTATGAAAGTAATATCTAGTGATGAATACTGAAGAATTTAAGGGGATTGGAGTACACATTACACAGGGTGAGGAGTCCCCAAGAGGAAGAAAATGCAATTAGCACATGCAATATATTTCTGTTCTTTTTTATAAAACCTACGTTATTATATTTTTAAGTTTTTTCGATTTGATCATTCGAATACCCTTAAATATATTACAATTATAGATAGTTTTCTAAAGCGTGACTGTGGCATTCTGAATAAATTATGATATTGTCTCTAGATGATTACTGAAGGACTCACAGGGAACGGAGTCCAAAGCACGCAATGGGAGGAAACCCCTCTTGTGGAAAAATGCCATTAGCATAAGCAATAATTTTTTTTTTTTCCGTATAAACGTATTTTAAAGTTTCTTCGATTTGATCATTTGCCTACCCTAACGATAGTAAAATACATTTGCCAAATGTTCTTAAGCACTTACCTTCATATTGCATTCAGTTTATCAAAATCCATGCTTTTTTATCCCACTTTGTTATTGCAGTTCTTAAATATATTCCTAAACAAATCCTGATGGACATTATATTAATTTATAATTTTTATAACCTACGTCTCAATTTGATTTATTTTTGTACGCAATTACTTTACAAAATTCCCAACTTGCACCAAAGTATTCCGAGTAATTAAAACTTCTGCGTTAATGTGGGGCTGCCTCGTATCGTTCGAAATTCCCCCTAAAAATACTATTTGTAACTACATATTAATTTTTTGCATTGCGTTTAGTGGCATTTTCCGGCTTTTAAATGTAGCCAAATGCATATGCCATGTTTACAAAAACCCGCACAGACATTGATATATAGAGATCATTGCACCGGGGAATGCGGCGAAATGCGGCAATCCGTAAGATACTAGTTCTCGAGTGCATCGCAATTGGCGGAAAATTTGCCATATGTGCGGCGGCAAGTAGTATTTTTAATTTCGCTTCGAAAAAGATGTTTTATAATGAAATTTGTATCTTTTGTGTGCGCTGCTGTTATATACTAGACTCAGATCTGTAGATCTGTAGAGGTTTCCGTGTTGTAAAATGTGTAAATGTTGCGGTTTAATTTGATTTCATTTGATTTGAATGCATTTGGCTTTTAGCAGGCGCCTTAAAACTAGTAATTAATTTGATGTGCTTGTTGATATGCTGGCTGTTGACGTCACTGCCACGCCCCATTTGGCAGGCAATTAAACGCCAACTCATACACTTGAACGGTAGCTTAAACGACCGTCGCATTTACTTAATTAATATGCAGCATATAAAATGTAGGCGTGGCAGTCACTCAACGGGGCGGCAAAGCTGCTCGTGCCAGCCAAAAAAACAAAAAAAGTTGAAAAAATCTAAAGATTTATGTGCGCATTAGATATTGTAGCTTGTATCTTGTATCTCACAGCTTGCTGCAGATACGAGCTGGCAGCTTAAATGCTGTCATTTAAAATTTTTATATATGTATCGCATTCTGTTTCTGTTACTGTTTCTATATACAACATAAAAAAGTAAACGCAAAAAATTATTTATTAATTTGTTAATTCGTTGTTTGTCATTTTGCGGCTTAAAACGTTTCGTTCTGCTACAAAACACATCAAATTTATAGCCACCGCGCACGTCTATTCATATTGCCCCGTAGTATCCGTATCTGTATCTGTGTATCTGTATCTGTGTTTCTGAATCTGCATCTGTGTGCTTGTATACACGATCTCCGTGGGTCGTGTATATTTTGGCTTGCAATTTGTTTCGTTTCGGGCTCGGCTCGTCGCCGCTTGGCGCTCACAAAATTAACACGCCAAATTAGCAGATCAGCAAGCAAAGCGCCGCTGCCCACAATGAAGCCAACCGCTATGCACAGTGGTACGATTCGAGGGAATTTTGCACGGAAAAAGACTTGTCTGTGTAACAATAGCTTATCAAGCTATTTTTAAATTATGAACATTATTTATCAGGTGACAAATTTGTAACCATTATTAATAGAGATCCCCCATGCCCCTTCAAGGGATCAAACAGGGAATTATTATTATTATTATAACACCGTGTTTTTTTGGAGGTTCACAATTTTGAGTTATAAACACTGCTTAACCTGACAGCTGATAGTTGCTTTTTGTTAAGTTTCGTTCGTCAAACTTATTCAACTTTTTTTTTCCGATGAAGCCCATTTTTGGCTGAATGGGCACGTAAATAAGCAGAATTGTCGGATAAGGAGTAAGGATAATCCACAAGCTTTTGTGGAAAAACCTTTACATCCACAGAAAATTACTGTTTGGAGCGCTTTATGGACTGGCGGAGCCATTGGGCCATATGTCGTCATAAGCAATGATGATTTATGTAACTCTAAAAAAACACCCTTTACTTGGATCAAAGTCTAAGAAGACACATTTTAGAATCTTACCGCTTAAAAGCAAAAAAAAATGGCGGACGTAAAGTCGGGCGCGGACGACTTTAGGATACCCTGTACCACTAGCTTGTAATAAAGTCCGATTTCTTCACAAAAAACCAAAAACAGAAGAATTTTTAAGCAAAAATTTTTTTTTTTGACCGATCATTCCTATGGGAGCTATATGATATAGTCAACCGATTTCAATAAAATTTGACACAGTGCTTAAATACCTTAAAAAAGATATGAATGCCAAATTTATTTCAAATATCTTTACAAACAAACAAAACACATCGAATTTTGTATAAAAAACGTGATTTTGGACCGATTGGTCCTATGGGAGCTATATGATCTAGTCAAACGATTTGGATTAAATTTGGTACAGTGCTTAGGAACTATAAAATACTCACGAATGTCAAATTTGGTCCCAATATCTTAACAAACAAACGAAACACAACAAATTTTGTTAAAAAATCGATTTTTGGAAGATCGGACCTATGGGAGCTATATGATATAGTCAACCGATTTTGTTCAAATTTGGCACATTGCTTAAGTGGTCTAAAAAATTTACAAACGCCAAATCTGGTTAGGATATCTTTATTAAAAAACGAAATACAGCGAATTTTTCTTTAAAAAAGTTATTTTGGCCGATCGGTCCTATGGGAGCTATATAATATAGTCAACCGATTTCGATCAAATTTGGTACAGTGGGAACTATAAAAACTTTCGAATACCAAATTTGGTTACGATATCTTCATAAACAAACGAATTATTCATCTAAAACGTTTTTTTGTCGTCGTCTCAAACACCCCCATGGGAGCTATATAATTTATCCCCGTTATCAAAAAAATAAAATAAACTTGTCTCCTATGGATTAATATGGGATCTAATGTGAAAGTTTGGTAACTCTAGCTCTTACCATCTCTGAGATCTAGGCGTTCACACGGACGGACGGACGGACAGACGGACATGGGTATATCGACTTCTCTATTCACCCTGATCATATTTTAGGTAACTTTGGGGTGTCTCCGACGTCTCCTTCTATATGTTACATACATTTTCGGCTTGCACAAACTTAATATACCCTTGGTACCATACGGTACAGGGTATAAAAATCATTCTGAACTGAAGATTTTTGGACTAAAAGAAGCGCAACCTTTTTTGATGTCAGCTTAAGAATTTACATGTTTTTTTTGAATTGAGCTACTGAAAATTATGTTTTCAAGGCTAATCATAGATATGTCAGACTCAAAAAAATCAAAAATAAGAATCTTTAGCAAAAATTTTATAGCGTCAGCCGAGAATAGTCTACCACGCACAAATTTTCTTCAAAAAACTTTTTAGATCTGTACAGAAATACTGATAGTCAGATGGACTCAAGCAATATTACCAATCAGTGATTATAGCACAAACAAAAAATTGCGTGATCTGCGTGAAAAGCGCATAGAAATATATAAATCTATAATAAATCTATAAAATAAGCTTATGCTTATAGATTTTGATGTATTGAGCCCGAATTCGGTAACAGACTTTGTCCAACGGGCTTAGTTTTGCCATAACCTCAAAATATCCCTTAAAATTTTATTTGTTCCAGATCGGCTGAGCTAGGATTTAAATACAGCAACCACAAAATCGGACCTCAGGAACTCAGAAGGTTGTTTTTGTGAGGCTGTGTTTTAGTATGTCCTAAAAACACTCTATTAACAAACTTTTTGGGCTCCTGGTGTCTGATAATTTTATTTTTATATAGCGTTTTGAGTCTCTGGTCTCTTGATGCACACAAAAATCTTATGCACAAAAGGGTTTTACGATAAACATCAAAACAATGCATTTTATGGTTATTTGAGGTTATGAACATCGTAAGATTCTCTAAGTTAGCTTATATTGTCAATTATTTGATTTTTGATGATTTTGTTAGCTTACTTTCAGTACTCTCTAATAAACCAAACTTAAGTATGCGTAAAAATACCCGCATCACCAAAAAAAAATATTATCAATACTAACGTCACTCAATTGTTTTGCCATGCCCGGAATTAACACTTAAACTTTATGATATGTAAAGTTCAAATTAGCTTTTAATTATTATTACGAACCAATACACACAAACACATCGCAATAGGCTTAAAAGCTCCGTATTAACAATCATTTAACACACGCAAAAATCAGATTTGAAAGTCATCGATGCGTTCTTCAGAGCTCCCGTAACACGTAAAACGTAAGTTTCTTTTATATATATAGACGGTTCATACAAGTAAGCATATTACGCAAGTCCACGATACTTTAACCAAAAAAGGTTGGGAAGTGGTAAGGAAAGTCCTTGAGAACGTAAAAAAAAGATTAATTCCATTAATCGATTAAACCTTTGGACTTAATAAATTTATTAATGACTCAACGATTAAATCCATTTATTTCTGGAGACGCCCTAAAAACACACAAAAAAATTCCAAAAAATGCCCTCTATCCTCTGTGAATCATAATAACCTTAGTCTAGAAGATCCTTTAAAAACTGCGATGAAAGCAATTTTATTTGATATAAGAGCTTCGGATGTTATAGCCAAAAATGAGCAAATATTAACACCTTCGCCTAGAAGATATGACTAAAATGCCCAAGTTCTCAAATTTTGAGTAATGTAGGAAAATGCTGAGGATATTATGATCGAAATGTATTAAAATGTATATTAAAGGACTTAAAGGGATTGGAGTGCAATTCATACAGTGGGTGAAATCGGCTGGTCTATTTTAAGGAAAGCCAAGTAACAACCGAAATCAAGTTTTTTTTACATACAAATTCGTATTTTTAAGTTTTTTGATTTGATCATTCGACTGCCCTTAAATATATTACAATAATCGACATTTATTTATTTATTTTAGGAGATGCCTAGTTCCACATTGCAATACAAAATTTCTACATCGAGTGAGATTTAATGCAGGTATGTTTATTGCTTTTACTTCATAATGAAAAGTAGGGCATCGTTAATCTATTTCTTTCCGATAAAATCTTTTTAATTTTATACCAGTTTATTTCACTCTCCAAAATTTCTTTCTCTAACTGCCTGGTGGTCCACCTTCTAAGTGATCCTTGACGGTTTCATTCGGTAGCCTATCTTGTAATGTCTTGCTTCCAATAAATGGTAAAAAAAAAAGATTAAATGAATGGGTGGTATAGCTAGAGCGAGTTCCTAATTTCCCTACTATATCTCCTTGCTGAACAATTTTAAAGATTTGACAAGAGCATTTTCGTCCAGAACAGATTTACCAGAGAACCCAGATCTTCCACGATCTCCTTGCTGAACAATTTTAAATATTTGACAAGAGCATTTTCGTCCAGAACAGATTTACCAGGTTTTCCCATACATTGGGTACGTTTTTTAAGAAATGTATGGTAATCGCACCGTCGGAATTGTTTCCTTTCTCTATACTACCTACAGGGTGCGCCATTTGAATGTGGTCGATGGAAATATTGAATAACTTGAACAATTCTCAATCGATTTTGAAAAACTATTTATTTTTATAAAATTAGAAGCTTTACAATTTTTCCATTCTGTTGCCAAAAACAACGTCAATCAAATGATCTCCTTTATTGCGGATACAAAATTCAGCTCTTTTTCTGGCATTTTCCATGACATTTGCCAGCATCTCGGGTGATATCGCAGTGATTTCGGCTCGAATATTGTCCTTAAGCTCGTCTAAAGTCTTCGGATTGTTGGCATACGCTTTGCTTTTTAAAAATCCCCACAAAAAAAAGTCCGGTACCGTTAAATCGGGCGATCTCGGTGGCCAGTCAATATCCCCCCTTTTGATACCACACGTCCTGGGAACTTTTGACGCAAGAAGTTCATCGTTGATTTCGCGGTGTGACATGTCGCGCCATCTTGTTGAAACCAAAAGCCTTTAAGACCTTTTTCACGCATTTCTGGAAAAACAGAGTGTGCCAACATCCATCGATACCGATCCCCATTGACAGTTTCCCCAACTCTGAAGAAGAACGGACCGATGATGGTTTTTGAGCAGACACCGGCCCAAACAGTCACTTTCTGATCATGCAGTGGTGTTTGATAGATAGTATGAGGATTTTCTTTCCCCCAAATGCGACAGTTTTGTTTATTTACAGTGACAGATAGCGTGAAATGGGCCTCATAAGTCATTAAAATTCGCTCCCAAAAATCGGGCTCCGATTCACTCACTCGAATAACGTTTTTGGCGTAAGCCACGCGTCGCGGATTGTCTGTTTCCAATAATCTTTGGGTTAACTGCACTTTATATGGAAACATATCCAGATCATCTTTCAGAATCCTCCTCAAAGTAGTTCCACTGATGTTTAGTTGCTGAGACCGGCGGCGGTACGAGACAGAAGGATTTTCTGCAACACTCCGTTCAATATTTTCATTTGATCGTCGAGGACGTGGTTGATTTGAATGTGGACGGTCCGCTACAGACCCGTGATTCTCGAAATTTGAAGCTAAGCGACGAATAGTGTCACTTTTAGGCGCAGAACGACCGCGATACTTTTGACGATACGCACGCTGTGTTGCAACAACTGAACGATTACATTTAATGAACATTGTCACTATTTCCGCGCGTTCTTTGGGCGTGAATCGATTCATGGTTAAAATTGTAATGCAATAACCTTTCCAAAATGTGTTCGACGACGTCAATCTGTTGAAATCTGTCAAAGTTATTCAATATTTCCATCGACCACATTCAAATGGCGCACCCTGTATCTACGAAGCTAAGACAGAAATCGTGATGGGGCATCATCGTCTCAGCCATTTAGCTATGGCGCATTGCCCATTGCAGCTCCTGTTACCTTCCTGGTCCGAAGTTGTGAGTTTAGTCCAACACAATTAAAATACTGTATACTGTACTTCTTTTTCTTAACTGGCCATACCATACCCACTATTGGGTTATGCCCCAACCTTGATAGTCCCTCAAGGCGTTACTACCTTAAGTCTTCAATTCAACGCAGTTATGGTCTACCCCATCGTTGTCTATACCTTAACCTTGCTCTATTTATTTCTTTTAATATTTTTTCTCCGCATATTTGTCTAAACCACCCACGGTGCAACCTTAATGTCGACATAAAATTTGTCAATTGGCATATTTTGGATTTTCCCATGTTTCAAATATTGCTATGATGAGAATTTTTGTTTGCTGTCTTTTATTGATATAATATCTATATCTGTGTGTATTTAAAAATAAATATTTAAATAATTTACAAAATTTATTAGCTAGAATATATATTTTTTCTGAGTTAAAAACAGATTTATGAGTTTGCTTGATCGTTTTGGCTTTTTGGAATTAATGGTCAGACGGTCAGTAAGTTGGCAAAAAGGTGACTGCAATGTGTCAAACAAATCGGCTTAAATAATAAATATTAATGCGGCCTAGTAGTATATATAATAAAACATATATAATTTAACATATATACAATAAAACAAAGTTGACATGCTATTTAAAATAATTGTCTAGGGAGGCGTATACGTAATTTAATTGTTTGATGGCTTTGGCTGTTAAATTGTTACTCTTTCGCTTTCGTTTTGAGCACATTTACTTGTACCTCTATCTTGTATTTTGTATCTGTTCTCCGTGTCTACGAATCTCGCCCTTTTCTTCGTTTTTTTTGTCATGCTTTGTCTCATCTGCAAGTTGTACAATTTTATTACGCTTTGCATTGCATTTTGTTGACAGTTTTGTCAACAAGCGTTGAAAATTGGCTAAATATAAATCTGTGTGTGCGTGTGTGTATGGTGGTCTATATGTCACGCTGTGTATCTTTGTATCTATGAGTGTGCAATATTTATTACAACGGCAACTCGTTCGCCGTTCATCGTCTTCTCTTGTTGTTTGAGTTATTTATAAATGCAAATATAAATAGGTAGGTAGGTAGAAGTTGCAGCAGAGACAAAACGACACTGACACACACACACACAGACACTGACAGTCAAGACGAGACGAGACGACAGTGGCGGTAGCTGAGGTGTGGTGTGGTGTGTGTGGCAGACGATGTTGCCAGCATCTCTGCTGCTGCTATATTTTTGGCTGCCTCATCAGCCAGTCAGCCAAGCAATCGACGACATGTGGCACTTGCCATGTGCCGCACAAATCTCAGCCGCCGCCTGCTGCTTGCGTCTCAGCCGCTGCTGCGCTGCCCAAGATTTGCAGCAAGCATGACTTGTAAATAACTGCAAGTTAAGTATCTGGCAAAGTGCAAAGTAGTTGCAAGCAGCAGCAGCAGCCAACTACACCAATGTGCAACTGTGCTGCAACTGTGTGTATCTGTGTATTTGTATCTGCAACAACTATGCGTTGTTTAGCGTGTGCGCGTAATAAACTGAGGGGGAAGATACTTTTCGAAATACACTCAGCCGTGGCATGATATATGGCAGCACTATGCGGCCTGTTGAAATTGATGCGACCAAGCGATAGATAGATGAATACTTATGCTTATATGCATATAAACACATACATATATATACATATATATGTATCTCAATAGGTATATGCTTGTTGCACTGCTTGTAGATGCATAGATGCGTCTCATGCTGAGGTTTATCACTTTTCCAAGGAAAATTGCCACCAAATTTTTATTACCCCACCGCAAAAGTTAAGCAGACAGAAAACAAATTGTAGAACATTTTCTTATTTAGTTATACAACAAGATTATGCTAAGAAAGTTTTATGTAGTTTAGGCTAATTAACATTTGAAAATAATTGAAAAATGAAATATTAGCTATTAGCGCTTTAAATGATATGCTACACTTTTGAAAATGTAGCTAGTAACTTTTAGATACTATGAGTGTGTCAAAAGAAATCCTTCCAAATTTGTTTTGGGGTATATTACAAAATATTCAAAGAATACTTGAGTTCAGGTACAGCGATTGGTTCAATCGGAGCTCTCAAGAATTTAATTTATTTGTGCATTAAGCGGGCATAAGTGCATAAAGGCAAAAATACCCAAGTAACGACGTTAACAACACTATTAATGAAGCATAAAAATGCTGCCATTTAAAATAATCTAAATTTAATATTTATAAAAATTCCCTTACTGACTATTTTGTCAGTTGTCCTTAGATCTCTATTAATAACTGTCCGGAGAGAATAGGGACTTACAGTTTATAGTCGAATCCGAACGGCGGTGTCTTGAATTAAAATGTAATTAATAAAAATTTTCAATATTTAGTGTTTGAGCTTATAATGAAACAAGCTAAAATCCAGTAATATCAGCTTTTTTCATTGAAAAAAAATCTCTCTTTTAATGGAAACTTTAATTAAATAATTTTTTAAAATTTTGTTTTCATCTATAAAAAAATTACTACATTCTCGATCTGCTGAATAGGGAAGTTCGGCACTTGCAACATATGTTGAAGATAATAGGAATTTTTCTAGTACTTTTACAAAGTTAATACTCTTAAGCACCAATCTATAGTTAGAGTTTTAGTTTTAAGAAGTAGTTTAAGAAATTTTTAGTTTTTTTGGCTTTTTCTAATTTTCCTGACGAATTGAAATATCGTTATTGTCACTTTAATTTAATATCTTTAAAATTAACTATTCAGATTCGTTATATATTTTTGTAAAACTTAATATTAATACCATGGAATGAAATTAAATTAATTTTAGTACTTTTATTTTATTAATTAATATTAGCTAATTTTTTTTCTGAAGACATTAAATAATATATTTTTGGAAATTTTTTAACTTATGTTTTCATTTATTTATTGCAGTTGTATCTACAAAAAAAAAGTTTTAAATAATTTAATAAGGTATTGAATTTACAAGTAGAATATTTTTTTAGCCTTATGATCAATAGTCTAAACATACAAGACCTTTTTAAGGGGCACACCTAGTGTGAAATTTTCCAAAAATCGATTTTTTTTCCCCCATATTTCGATAGGCTATATCTTTAAAAATAACATACTAAAATTTTAAGTCGATATCTTAAATAGTTTTTGAGTTACAGCCATTTAAAAGAGTAGCCGCTCTATAACAGTGAAAACGATCATTTTATTTTTTTTAAACGCGTTTTTCTCGAAACAGCATTTTTCGAATTTGCTGGAGTGATTACTCGGAGAGAAATGATCCGATCGCTATCAAATTTTTTTTGTATCTCCTCTATATAGTCCTTCATACGACGACACTCCAGTTTTTTGATCTGGCAGGCCAAAAACGACCAAAATTTTGGGAAAAATTTAACTTTTTTTTCAACATGCCGCCATTTTGTCAATTTTTGATTTTTTTGTTCGCCCGAGGGTCACGTACAGACAATATGTTTAAGTTCTACGAGAATTTTTTTTTTTAGGTTTTATCAACGGAGAAGGCTGCAATCACTCCAGCAGTGGAGGACCTTTTTTTTGGCGCCGCCGGAGATCGCGTGTCATTTCAAAAATATTTAATATTTTATTTCAAAAATTTTACTGTGTATTCTCAAAACATGTATAAATATACCCTCAAAATTTTGAATAGATGGATTCACTAGTTTTTTTTTTTAATTCCCAAAAATGCCCTTTTTTTAGGTTGTCACACTAGGTGTGCCCCTTAAGTTTTTTAATTTATACAGTTCCTCAAACTGTTTTAAGTTTTTAGAACAAAGTTCCAGTTAATTTATAAAAC
Organism: Chymomyza amoena; assembly: GCA_037043745.1. Taxonomy (NCBI): domain Eukaryota; kingdom Metazoa; phylum Arthropoda; class Insecta; order Diptera; family Drosophilidae; genus Chymomyza; species Chymomyza amoena. Next base: position 264,574 of record JBAMAX010001749.1, read on the forward strand.
CGATCGAATTTAAAATATTTTCTAAGTCAAAGAGAAATAGCGGGCTGTCTTTAAAAAAAACATTTCGAAGTACACCTGATTCAGTTTTTACATGGTTGATACGTTTCAGAAAAAATATGCCAAAAAGATATGGAGTTAGTCTATAAGCTAATATAACAATAAACTAGAAAGGAGAATTGCCTAAACAAATTTCTTAAAGATTATGCTAATAAAAATATGTTTCTTAAAAAATTCAATAAAAGTTATTTTTTAATCGTTCTAACCCGAATAAAATTGAATATAAAATTTTTACAAAGTCATTATTGGTTATATACGAATTTTTTGTAGAGGATTCGTTGCATTTGGCTATTAAAATTTTTAATTTCGCTTCTGAATTAAACTCCATAACAAAAAAATTAAACATATTTTATTTCATTCCCAAGAAATAAAAAAAATTTTAAATTACCCAGCAACAAAAATGTGCGGATTGAGCGAACCAAGAATCATGTTCAAATTGGACATCAGGTCTCGAAAAATATAATTTTTTCCATGTTTAAAGGTAACAAAGCTACACAAAAAAATCGTTTTTCAGGTTCAGAGCGCTTAATATATTTTTGAGGTTGCTAAATTTGATCCGATTTGGAGGTTAATTAAGACTGAATATGCTAGAGGATTCAGATTGAATGCATCGAGATACATAAGAAAACAAGATACTGTGTTTAAAAATAACCTGAAAACTTTCCAATAATTATCTTAAAAAGTCTTATCTTATTAAAAAAATTTATTTTGAATATTCGACAGCTGTTTTTTTTTTAGCTGGGCAACCCGATTTTAATTTTTTTTAAGTCGAAGGTCCCATTAACTAGCAAATATAAGATATAATTTATTTGATTGAAATAAAAAATTAAATTGAAAATCAATTAAATCGAAAAAGTGCTTTGGTGCTTTTGAAAGAACTATCCAGATTAGGGACTAATTTTTCAATTTTTAAATAAAAAATCACATGTAACTATTATTTTATAATTTTTATTTTCCAAATTTTTGTCACAAATAAAAGATATAGACATTTGATGAAAAAAATCGAAAAATAATCATTTTTGTTGTGCCGAAGGCCTTTGCAGCCAGTGGATAGTATTTAGTTAAGTTAGTTTTGAAATTTACCTAACGTTATTAAATAAATAAATAAAATTATTTTTGTTAATTTTTAAAAGTTAAAATAATATAATATTCAGTAATTATTAATCTATATTTATTAAATTCACTCATTAAAAAAAAATTTGTTTAAAATTACAATAATAATTTTGCAACTTTTAAGAAGGCAATTACTTTTTTAAAATAAATCTTCAAATTTGCTTAATATCTTCGAATATTAAGATTAAGTTAAACTCGATTTAAAATAGCTTCTAAAACAAATTCTTTAAAGCACATTTCCTGGGATTAAAATCTTCTCTGCCAAAGTATAATGTGACACCAAAAAACAAAGGGTACGACTGTACCACAATGTGCATGACCGCGGGCCATCTTAAACAAAGTATTAGTTACTTAAAAATAGAAAACACAGAAAAAAAATCGGTTGGTTAAAAGAGAAAAAAACGAAAATAAAAAAAAATATGAAATGTACCGCGAATTGCGAGGCGGATCAATGACCAGAGTTTGTACTTTTTTTCATATATGTTTAGTTGTTGTTGTGGATTTTTGTGCTTGACTTTCAGGTGAAGAACAACAAAAACAACGACAACAACAATAAGAATTTAAATATTTCAAGAGCGATGACCCAAAAGCAGAACCACCAAAAAAACGCAAACCTCAAACACCTTTTATACTTTGTGATTTTTTTTTTTTTTTCGTTTTGTAGCTTATTTTATTTTTGTGCGCTGTTAAGGCGAAAACGAAAACACCGAAATAATAAAACAAAAAAAGTAAATGAAGAATTCGCAAAAAAAAAAAAAGATAAAAGAATTTAATTTGTAAAAAAGCGAGAGAGATAAAAATCTATATAGAATAAACGGAAAAAAAGCGGGCAATGAGTATGTTCAAAAAGGTCAAGACTGAAGTAAGCTGCTGAGTTGGGTTTTTAAAAAAGACTTTAAAAAAGAAATCAGATTTTGTCAAATCTGCCACAAAATGCAGTTAAAAATTGCATGCTGCTTGCAACACGTTTTCAATTAGGCGCAACATGTTGACGGCAACTGTAAATGCCAATCAATAAACGATCGAACAATCTCTAGCCGTTAACCCATAGAGTCTGCATCCCTACACCCCCCCACAACGTCTCCGCAACGGTACGCCTTCAATCTCCGCCATTTGACAGTGGGTGTCGTAAATCTTCTCCAGCTTGTTCTGGTCGCTGTTTTTGCTGCTTTTGTTGCTGTTGTTGCTTTCGGCAACTCTCTTTCGTGTTGCATGTAGTTTTATCGGCTAACACTAATTGGTATTAGACCGTACGCCAACAAGTTCTAATATTACCTGAAGCTAATCGGTTTTGAGCCGCTTAAAGGCGATTAACATTGCCTCCACCGACTACTGCCTCCGCCCCAATTGGCCTTTGACTTGCCGACCAAAAAAATACGAAAAATGTATCTGAAAGCTTAGCCAATTTTCTAAGGCTAAACTGTAAATACTCTAAAGTAGCAACGATCGTATAATATTAATGGCAGTTCTAGAGTTTTCACAAAAAAGTTATGAGTAACTTGTCAGAGGGCCTAGCTGATTGAGTAACAAAGAAAATTGCTATTGAATTACACTAGCTTACAAAACTTTAGGGTCATTGAGTGAACCTGGAAAACAAATAGAATTAAGGGTAAATTTGGGTCGTAATTTATACTCTTTTTTATCTTATAAACTGTTTTTGGTATTTTTTCGATAAACTCGGATAAGAACTGTGCTATGGAACCATGCACAAAAAATCACGACTACTTCTGAATGCAAATTCGTGAATACTTAACCGAAAAGCTTTGAGTGAAACATTTTTGTTCAAACAGAAGTGTGATTGAGTAAAAATTGGATCCAAAAACAAGTTTTTCGAAAAACTCTTGAAAGCGTTTCTTAAGAAAAAAATGGCGGACGTAAAGTCGGGCGCGGACGACTTTAGGATACCCTGTACCACTACCTTGTAATAAAGTCCGATTTCTTCACAAAAAAACAAAAACAGAAGAATTTTTAAGCAAAAATTTTTTTTTGACCGATCGTTCCTATTCGAGCTATATGATATAATCCACCGATTTCAATAACATTTAACACAGTGCTTAAATACCTTAAAAAAGATATGAATGCCAAATTTATTTCAAATATCTTTACAAACAAACAAAACACATCGAATTTTGTATAAAAAACGTGTTTTTGGACCGATTGGTCCTATGGGAGCTATATGATCTAGTCAAACGATTTGCATTAAATTTAGTACAGAGCTTAGGAACTATAAAATACTCACGAATGTCAAATTTGGTCTCAATATCTTAACAAACAAACGAAACACAACAAATTTTGTTAAAAAATCGATTTTTTGAAAGATCTATATGATATAGCACTAGTCGACGATGAAAAATCTCCAGAGATGAGACTTATATTTTATGTGAGGGCAATGTTTCAGCATTCAAAATCCGTTTTTTTATTATCCTCTTATACCCTGTTTTTTTTCTAGGACTATTTTAGTGAAAAAGGACCTTTTTCAAAAAACGGTTTCACATATGATGTCATAAAATCTGTACTGATTCGAATTTTTTCAAATTTTTTTTTTCCTGAAAAGTAAAATAGAGTACCTTTCCATAGTGTCCCAAATCATAAAAATCGGTTGTCTAAAGAAAAAACTACAGCCGAAACTGTGTGCCCGAAATGCCAAAAAACACGGCATTTTGGTGACTTTTTCTACAAAAAAAGCCATTTATTTTAGAAAAAGTCTTTGACACCTGAAAATTTTATTATTTTAAGTTATTGGTCATGATATGTAGATGCGATTTCTATATAATTTTATCTTTTTATGATTAAAGATGACCGACTTATTGCATTTTTAGTAAAATTAGAAAAAAAAAATTTCTCGGCAATTTTTTTTTTCGTCTCTTTTAACTGTATTTAACCTTTGAAAAGTGGTTCACTCTTCTATAATTAAATTTTTTTTTGAAAGTAGATGTTAGTAGCTTTCAAATAAAGCAACTTTTCGAAGAATTCGAGCTGCCCATTGAACACCACAAGCTGAATCCATCATGAAGAGTACACGAAAAATTATGATTTTTCCAAATAAATACAGTATTTTTTCTTTATAATGGTGCTTTAACAAAACACTACCACTAGTCGACGGTGAAAAATCTCCAGAGATGAGACTTATATTTTATGTTAGGGCAATGTTTCAGCATTCAAAATCCGTATTTTTTATTATCCTCTTATACCCTGTTTTTTTTCTAGGACTATTTTAGTGAAAAAGGACCTTTTTCAAAAAACGGTTTCACATATGATGTCATAAAATCTGTACTGATTCGAATTTTTTTTCTCTGAAAAGTAGAATAGAGTACCTTTCCATAATGTCCCAAATCATAAAAATCGGATGTCTAAAGAAAAAACTACAGCTGAAGAAAAAATACTGTATTTATTTGGAAAAATCATAATTTTTCGTGTACTCTTCATGATGGATTCAGCTTGTGGTGTTCAATGGGCAGCTCGAATTCTTCGAAAAGTTGCTTTATTTGAAAGCTACTAACATCTACTTTCAAAAAAAAATTTAATTATAGAAGAGTGAACCACTTTTCAAAGGTTAAATGCAGTTAAAAGAGACAAAAAAAAAAATTGCCAAAAAAATTTTTTTTTTCTAATTTTACTAAAAATGCAATAAGTCGGTCATCTTTTATCATAAAAATATAAAGTTATATAGAAATCGCATCTACATATCATGACCAATAACTTAAAATAATAAAATTTTCAGGTGTCTAAGACTTTTTCTAAAAGAAATGGGTTTTTTTGTAGAAAAAGTCACCGAAATGCTGTGTTTTTTGGCATTTCGGGCTCACAGTTTCAGCTGTAGTTTTTTTTTAGACATCCGATTTTTATAATTTGGGACATTATGGAAAGGTACTCTATTCTACTTTTCAGAAAAAAAAATTGGAAAAAAATTCGAATCAGTACAGATTTTATGACATCATATGTGAAACCGTTTTTTGAAAAAGGTCCTTTTTCACTAAAATAGTCCTAGAAAAAAAACAGGGTATAAGAGGATAATAAAAAATACGGATTTTGAATGCTGAAATATTGCCCTAACATAAAATATAAGTCTCATCTCTGGAGAAAAAAAGTGTGAAATTTGTCGACTAGTGTAGTCAACCGATTTTGTTCAAATTTGGCACATTGCTTAAGTGGTCTAAAAAATTTCCAAACCCCAAATCTGGTTACGATATCTTTATTAAAAAACGAAATATAGCGAATTTTTCTTTAAAAAAGTTATTTTGGCCGATCGGTCCTATGGGAGCTATATGATATAGTCAACCGATCAAATTTGGTACAGTGATTGGGAACTATAAAAAACCAAATTTCGTTACGATATCTTCATAAACAAACGAATTATTCATCTAAAACGCTTTTTTTTTGTCGAGGTCGTCTCAAACACCCCCATGGGAGCTATATAATTTAACCCCGATATCAAAAAAATAAAATAAACTTGCCTCCTATGGAATAATATGGGATCTAATGTGAAAGTTTGGTAACTCTAGCTCTTACCATCTCTGAGATCTAGGCGTTCACACGGACGGACAGACGGACGGACGGACGGACGGACAGACGGACATGGGTATATCGACTTCTCTATTCACCCTGATCATATTTTAGGTAACTTTGGGGTATCTCCGACGTTTCCTTCTATATGTTACATACATTTTCGGCTTGCACAAACTTAATATACCCTTGGTACCATACGGTACAGGGTATAAAAATGCCCCAAAAGTACCCTAAACAAAATTTTGATATGAAGGTTCGCTTTGCGTGTAAGCTAGTGTTATTTTTCTTAATTTAGAATTATTTTGCACAATATAATTAAATACACTGTGATCAAATTAAAAAGTGAATTGTTAATTTAAACTTCCAGGGTTTTTCCAATCGATCATGAAATTCCGCAATCAAAATTTAATCCGACTTTAGACATAGTAAAAAATAACAGAATTTATTCTTAGCATTTCACAAATCGAAGCGCATCTCAAAAATAATAAATATTTTGTCGTGAAATTTTGCACAGATGTTTCGAAAATCTATTTGAATTGAAAAATACCAAGCAAAGTAAAAAGTTTAGTTGTTTTGCTTAAGACTCATCCTTTTAAATAATTTAAATTTACCTAACAATATTATAAAATATTTTTTAAAAAATCCTATAAATAATAAAAAATAAAATTCTATGAAATAAAGACAGAAATCTTTTGGCAAGGTTTAAGTGTTTGATCTTTTTTTGTTTAAAGCATATCCATTTTTATTAAATTTATTTAATTAAATATAATAGTATTGAAAATATCGTCAGTTAAACATAGCATATGGGTAAAAAAGCTGGCCGTACGAATTAATAGTGGTTTGGGCTCATATAACATTATTCTTACAAGCGCAATATCTCGGGAATGGTAGGTCTTAGAAAAAAAATCATGGGGACCATTTTTATAGAGAATTTTAGGATCTACAATTTTGCTCTCAAAAAACCAAAAATTTTCACCTTTGACCCCGAATAACTTTTGTAGCACACATGGGACCGATGGGGACTTTTGACACTTTGTTCGTCATGGTAAAACTAAGGTTTATACAAAGATTTGGCTTTGTGGGAATTTTCTTTATTTAATCACTATTTTATGTCTAAATTGACCGTACTATTATGTGTTAGGGAAGAAGTAGGGAGTAGTAGTAAGAGCTAGTAAAATAGTCCGCTGAGGTGATGTAGCAGCTACCTTTTGTCTATTTAAGAAAGAAAGTATTAAGTACTCGAAACTACTATATCTAATTTTCTATAATACTGAACTAAAAATTAATCGAAAGAACGTTTTTAGACCGAAGTTTTGATAACAAAGCAATGTTCCGCATGCAGTATGCGTTAGTGAGATTACAATCTTGTTGCTTATCGATCGACAACTGAAAACATTTTGGTTGCTGGTACAGATAACATATTATATAACAAAAATGTAACTTATCATACATTGTAATAATAACTATTTTTCAGTATTTTGATTATAAGGGAAATTTTCGTGCCACAAATAATTGCTTTAGCATCTATCGGTAATCGATTTCCTATATGTTTGTACGTGTGCCAAAAATTGATAAATATCTTAGTTAAGATAACTAAATATATATAAACAAGAGATAAGATAAGATATATATAAACAAATCCAAACATTTTATTTATTTATCGGAGCACGACTGGTTTAATTATTCGCTAATTATTATAAAAAAAATATATATTTTTGTATTAAATACAATAACTAAAAATTGTTTTGTTTATTTTTTCATCTTGAACCAAAGTTTGAAAAAATCACAAAAATTATATTAAAATACCAATATTTTAATATGTACATGTATTTTTTAATAAAAATTATACTTCAAATATTAATAAATAAAATTTAATTTAAGGAAGAAGAAATTTTGGTGAGATTTCTCAAATTTTTATATCCTGTACCGTATGGTACCAAGGGTATATTAAGTTTGTGCAAGCCGAAAATGTATGTAACATATAGAAGGAGACGTCGGAGACACCCCAAAGTTACCTAAAATATGATCAGGGTGAATAGAGAAGTCCATATACCCATGTCCGTCTGTCCGTCTGTCCGTCCGTCCGTGTGGACGCCTAGATCTCAGAGATGGTAAGAGCTACTGCAACCAAACTTTCACATTAGATCCCATATTATTCCATAGGAGGCAAGATTATTTTATTTTTTTGATATCGGGGATAAATTATATAGCTCCCATGGGGGTGTTTGAGACGACCTCGACAAAAAAAAAGCGTTTTAGATGAATAATTCGTTTGTTTATAAAGATATCGTAACGAAATTTGGTATTTTTATAGTTCCCAATCACTGTACCAAATTTAATCGAAATCGGTTGACTATATCATATAGCTCCCATAGGACCGATCGGCCAAAATAACTTTTTTAAAGAAAAATTCGCTATATTTAGTTTTTTAATAAAGATATCGTAACCAGATTTGGCGTTTGGAAATTTTTTAAACCACTTAAGCAATGTGCCAAATTTGAACAAAATCGGTTGACTATATCATATAGCTCCCATAGGTCCGGTCTTCCAAAAAATAGATTTTTTAACAAAATTTGTTGTGTTTCGTTTGTTTGTTAAGATATTGGGACCAAATTTGACATTCGTGAGTATTTTATAGTTCCTAAGCACTGTACCAAATTTAATCCAAATCGTTTGACTAGATCATATAGCTCCCATAGGACCAATCGGTCCAAAAACACGTTTTTTATACAAAATTCGATGTGTTTTGTTTGTTTGTAAAGATATTTGAAATAAATTTGGCATTCATATCTTTTTTAAGGTATTTAAGCACTGTGTCAAATTTTATTGAAATCGGTTGACTATATCATATAGCTCCCATAGGAACGATCGGTCAAAAAAAATGTTTGCTTAAAAATTCTTCTGTTTTTGGTTTTTTGTGAAGAAATCGGACTTTATTACAAGCTAGTGGTACAGGGTATCCTAAAGTCGTCCGCGCCCGACTTTACGTCCGCCATTTTTTTTTTGTCTTTTTGTTGATCGATTGTTAACGTAATTCACTAAAAAGCTTATATCTAACAAACAAAATAATAATTTTTTAAAAATTTCAATACACATTTCTTAATTATTTATTTGGAGCTATTTTGTCACCTACGAACCGATTATTACCTTCCAAAAATCGTTGAAACATTTTGCAGTTCTTAGACCCTTCTCGAACACAATTTTTGATGCCTGATGCCTTTGGGTATAAAACTTAAAAATTGAAGGTATAATTAATTTATATACCTACATATTATTTCATATTTTATAGTTTTTTAAGGGCTTAAAATTTCCCCTGTTTTTAGAAACCCGAGCTAAAAATAATGATGCTGAATTTGATAATATAGATAAATAAATATTTTATAAATAAAAAATGCCATATTTTTAACTAAATTGCATGCAAATTTTAAAGATGGTAGCTGTTTTAATAGTCGAGTGATTTACTTGTAAATAAAATATTTTTAGTAGTAAAAATAATATTAATTATAAATAAAAAATTGTTATATATGTCAAAAAAGTCTTGCGGTATTTCCGCAAGCTTGTCTTTGCAAGCGCGTAGTTCTAGTTGTATTCGTCGCATCGGTTCACGCTAGAGCTTTTTGGAAAGCTCTTTTCACGTGCTAACACGTGATTCGTTTCGTGAGTTATAGCGTCGCAAAACATGGAGCAAAATAAAGAGAAAATACGGCATATTTTACAGTACTACTACGATAAAGGCAAAAATGCATCTCATGCTGCCAATAAAATTTGTGCAGTTTATGGATCCGATACAGTTTCCATTTCCACCGCACAACGATGGTTTCAACGTTTTCGTTCTGGTGCAGAGGTGATCGAAGATGCGCCACGGTCCGGAAGGCCTGTTGTCGAAAATTGCGATAAAATCGCTGAATTGATCGAAAGAGACCGGCATAGTAGCAGCCGTAGCATCGGCCAAGAGCTGGGCATGAGTCATCAAACCGTTATAAAGCATTTGAAGAAGCTTGGATTGAAAAAGAAGCTCGATGTATGGGTGCCACACGACTTGACGCAAAAAAACATTTTTGACCGTATGGATGCATGCGAATCGCTTCTGAATCGCAACAAAATCGACCCGTTTTAGAAGCGGATGGTGACTGGCGATGAAAAGTGGGTCACTTACGACAACGTGAAGCGTAAACGGTCGTGGTCGAAAAGCGGGGAAGCTGCCCAGACGGTGGCCAAGCCTGGATTGACGGCCAGGAAGGTTCTTCTGTGTGTTTGGTGGGATTGGCAGGGAATCATCCACTATGAGCTGCCCCCTATGGCCAAACGCTCAATTCGGACCTGTACTGCCAACAACTGGACCGCTTGAATGCAGCACTCATGCAGAAGAGGCCATCTTTGATCAACAGAGGCCGAATTGTCTTCCATCAGGACAACGCCAGGCCACACACATCTTTGGTGACGCGCCAGAAGCTCGGATGGGAGGTTCTTTTGCATCCACCGTATAGTCCGGATCTCGCACCAAGTGATTACCACCTATTTCTGTCCATGACGAACGCGCTTGGTAATCGGAAGTTGTCCACAAGAGAGTCCTGTGAAAATTGGCTCTCCGAGTTTTTTGACAATAGGGAAGCGAGCTTCTATAAGAGGGGCATTATGAAGTTGGCATCTCGTTGGGAACTCGTCATCGAACAAAACGGCGCATATTTGACTTAAATCGCATTATTATAACCAATTTTATGAACAATTGAAAATTCAATAAAAATACCGCAAGACTTTTTTGACAACCTTATATTTTAAATTTCATAAAAAATTGTGTAAATATTTCAGAGCTTTTGTTTACGGCAAGTAAACAAATTAAAAAAATTTCTATAAAATTTTTTTTTCCAAAATGTACTCTTTATCATAAACACATAGAAAATAAGTTCTTTTTTTTTGGAAATCTTGAAGTCCTCAAATTTTGTATGCAACTTTTAAATAGAAGATGATATTATTTTATTTGGTGAAATCACTTGAGAACCATCAACAACAAACAAATGACAACTAAATTCCTATTCCTAATCCGAAAAAAACCAAACTGATGGTAAATTTCGATCCCTACTATTACTGCCGGTTTATATGCTCTACATTAAAATTATGAATTAAAAGGGATATTTGAAAAAATTTATACAATATCGGTGGGTAATTCCCAAGGAAATTCAGTAAGGTTTTGTGAATTTGTACCAGACGAACTATAATGTTTAATAATATGACAAAAAATTTTTTTAAATTCGCTTTGATTTTTAGAACCGTAGCAGACTTATAAACTTTACGAAAAAATTATGAACTATAAGGTAAATTAAAAAAAAATTGTAAATCGTCTTAGGGTATATCTCAGGGAAATTCAGTAAAATTTTATGAATTTTGGCCAGGCCAGACCAGACCAGCTGTAATGTTTTGTTAACATTTATTTTATAAAACCTTAACTGATTTATAAGCTCTCTTAAAATTATGAACTAAAAGGGATATTTCAGAAAATTGTAAAAACTTCGTTGGTAAATTCTCACGGAAGTTCAGAAAATGTTGAACAATTTTATCTAGCAATTGTCAAGGACACCATTTGTACACAACTTCGTTGTAGCTATAAAGCTAATAGACTCTCTCCTGAAGTGTATAACGAAAAAAGCCAAAAAGTATCTTTCTTAACGACCGCACAGGTTGTTGACTTGAGCGCACTTGACTGGTGGGCGTTGCCAGATGTTATGTTTTTATTTTTGTTTTTGGCTTTTTAGCGGTTCAAATTATTTGTTCAAACTTGGGTTATTGACTTGGATCGCGTGGGTGTTTGAGCAGTTTCCGATCAATTTCATTTCATTTGTTCGCTATCAAAAGCATTCAAGCAACAAATTTGGTTAGTCGGCAAGAAAACAAACACAAACACAAGTTTAGGCCAATGCACATGTTACATATATATATTTTGTATCTATAAAATGTATATACAGCTTATATATTGTATCCAATGTGACGACAGGCTATAATTTACAGCAGCAAATCAATATATATAGAGATAGAGAGATTTTGTTGAACTCTTAAGACGTCAATTGGCCGCGTTGATGCTACAAAATTGAAAAATTGCTTTTCAAAATTAAATCAACATTTCAAAATATTTTTTTGTTTCATTATAAATTTTTGCTGCGCTGTACGCAGTTTTTTTTTTGCCACAATTTAATTTTAGCACAAATATACATATATTTAAAATATATACATAGTATGTACACATGATATATATACTATGTACTATATATATGGCTACTCATAAATGCACACTAACAAATTGGTTAACCATTAAATAATTTCAGGCAGCAGCACAACAATAATCGAGCAGCAAAAAGTGCCAAATAAAACATATTACTTATACGCCATGTAGGCAGCCGAAAAAATATATAACACATGAATTTATTATAAATTAGGCTTTGAGTGGAGGACATATATACATGTGTACATAACTATATACACATATGTGTGTCAGTGTGTGTGTGTGTGCCCACTCACATGACACAACACATAAATAATTATCGAAGCATATTTGAATATGCCGCCGAGGGCATTTTTGGACCCTGTGGAAATATTGGATTCATTTTTATACCATATATTATGTGTATACTTGTAGAAATTATATAAAATGTATTAAACAAGGTCAAGCATAAGGTTACTAGAAATCAATTATGTTATATATATATTTATGTAAATAATTTATTTATATGCAACTGAAACTATTACTAAAGTCGAGTGATTTGTGTACTCAAGTATTGTATTTTTGTATTTATTTTTGTTTTGATAAAAACAAAGTACTACTTTACTCTGAGATTCTTAGTAATATTTTTGCCATCTAATCCGTGCAGGGATTATTGCAATTAGGGGTTTACTTTAAACGGTTACGTGAAAAGAGCAACTACTTTTTCTGAGAATTGGCCGAACTTAAAAAAGGTAGTGGAAATGGCTTACAAAAATAAGGTGATGCTTCATAATTTTACAAAAAGTAGAATAAAAGGCCTGAATTATAGCGATGCAGAAAATAAGAAAGATTTACGTTTAGTATTAACAAAAGAAAAAATGTTTGGGATCACTTCAGAAGTTGAGCCGACAACTAGAAAAATAATTGGAACAAATCCTGTTAAGAAGAACGAACTTGCTGCGTAAAATAGAAATCTTAGAGAAGTCAACAGGAGATCCAGATTTCTTAAATTTTTTGCAAGAAGAAGATTTTTAAAAGAGGACAGAGTAGTAGTAAACCAAGGCGGCTTTAAAGAAGGAGTCACTACAGAAAAAGGACAAAGAGTTTAAAAGCAGCGCATACAACACGATAGAAATTGGAAATGTTCCAAGTCCTTAGCAGACAACAAAAACATCCTATTAACTTCGGACAAAAATATATAATATTAAGACTGGCAAAATAAGACTTACGAAAACAGCGATACTGAGGAGCATAAGGCTGAATTCGGTAGAGACGATTAAATTTTAAAGCGAACTGTAAGGTCGGTTGGTATGGATCCTTGGGTAAGTAGAGCGGACATCAAAAATCACAAAATCAGAATTATCATTGACAGAAACGAAGTCCAGCATTTATGTATAAAATTTATTTGGATCAGAGAGATATCAATCACTCCTGTAACAAACTTATGGTAACCAGAAGGAAGAAGAGAACTAAATGACTGAACTAAGCCAAGACAATGTAGGCAGATTAAAGTCGCCTAAAACGACAAGTTGATGCCGAGTACCATCAGAATTACCCACCATACGAATGGTAGCGATATGATTTTGATATACACTCAAGTCGGAGCAGGGGGTTATATAGGAACAAGTAAGATCTGCCAGATCTACCCATCCAAATACGCTTGCACTTTTTTCGATTGAAAGATATCAATTAATCTGAAGAAGGATGTAATAGAAAGCCAAAAATGTTTGGAATAGGAAAAACTTTCAAAAAAGGTTGTGAAAAATAAAATAATGATATAAAACTGGTTGAAAACTTAATTTTTATACCCTGTACCGTATGGTCCAAGGGTATATTAAGTTTGTGCAAGCCGAAAATGTATGTAACATATAGAAGGAGACGTCGGAGACATCCCAAAGTTACCTAAAATATGATCAGGGTGAATAGAGAAATCGATATACCCATGTCCGTCTGTCCGTCTGTCCGTCCGTCCGTCTGTCCGTCTGTCCGTCCGTCCGTCCGTCCATGTGAACGCCTAGATCTCAGAGATGGTAAGAGCTAGAGTTACCAAACTTTCACATTAGATCCCATATTATTCCATAGGAGGCAAGTTTATTTTATTTTTTTGATATCGGGGTTAAATTATATAGCTCCCATAGGGGTGTTTGAGACGACCTCGACAAAAAAAAGCGTTTTAGATGAATAATTCGTTTGTTTATAAAGATATCGTAACCAAATTTGGTATTCGAAAGTTTTTTATAGTTCCCAATCACTGTATCAAATTTGATCAAAATCGGTTGACTATATCATATAGCTCCCATAGGACCGATCGGCCAAAATAACTTTTTTAAAGAAAAGTTCGCTATATTTCGTTTTTTAATAAAGATATCGTGACCAGATTTGGCGTTTGGAAATTTTAGACCACTTAAGCAATGTGCCAAATTTGAACAAAATCGGTTGACTATATCATATAGCTCCCATAGGTCCGATCTTCCAAAAAATCGATTTTTTAACAAAATTTGTTGTGTTTCGTTTGTTTGTTAAGATATTGAGACCAAATTTGACATTCTTAAGTTTTTTATAGTTCCTAAGCACTATACTAAATTTAATTCAAATCGGTTGACTAGTTCATATAGCTCCCATAGGACCAATCGGTCCAAAAACACGTTTTTTATACAAAATTCGATGTGTTTCGTTTTTTTGTAAAGATATTTGAACTAAATTTGGCATTCATATCTTTTTTAAGGTATTTAAGCAATGTGTCAAATTTTATTGAAATCGGTTGACTATATCATATAGCTCCCATAGGAACGATCGGTCAAAACAAAAATTTTTGCTTAAAAATTCTTCTGTTTTTGGTTTTTTGTGAAGAAATCGGACTTTATTACAAGCTAGTGGTACAGGGTATCCTAAAGTCGTCCGCGCCCGACTTTACGTCCGCCATTTTTAAAACTTAAATTTCTGTCAAATTGGACTCCGCAAAGGTTCCACAGCACCTACAATTCTTACCCGATTCTAAAGATCTTTGAATCGAATTCATTCAGCTTTAAGCTTAACATAATTTAAAAAATTGTTTGTCTTTAATAAGAAGCAAGCTGAACATTTGTAACACTTTTATCAGACTTTGGTTGATTATAACTTTTATAATTTCTATATATTATATAACATTGTAAAGATGCATTTCAATACCTTTCGATCCAATCATCTTTTTTGTCGATAAACAATTTTTTTCAAGAGATATTAACGAAAAACTAAAATAATTGCTATTTCGAAATCGGTGCTTAGAAAAAAAAGGTTGGCATTTTCGTGCTTATCGACCCAAAATTAAAAGAAGGTAAGAAGGTCTTTTTTACAAAGATTGATTTTTCACATAAGCTAGTGATATCTAAGAATAGTCCTAGAACTTTGCAAGTAGCTGCTAGTTGCTTTAAATCTGGAAAGAATCTCATCCCAGAACACTTGTTTCTTTCATGTTTCGAAGGGGTCCTTGAGCTTGATTTCTCAAAATAACGAATTGTTCCTAATCGATGTTAATTTCAGACAGGGCTTTAGGAATTTAAAACAAGAGCTTTGACTACTTCGGGATCGCATGACAAACAAGCATAAAAATTGGTTCAAATTTTGAAACAAATTCAATTATAACGAAAATTGCATTCCGAGTATTGAAGGCACTAAGGCCATAGTCATGACGGCTCTTAAATCCGGCCCTGGATCCATCGTATCAATATTATTTTAAAAAGAACTCTATGTAATTTTTTTAATCTTAAAAGTTTCGGAATGGACTTCTTTTCTGCCCAGAATAACTTGCACTTGGAACGTTTACACTTTCTTAATGAACTATTAAAAACTGCTTTAAAATATTTCGGAGATTTCCGTGACATGAATATATGTCCATTAGTGATAACGTCCGCTCTCTCTGTTGCTCTCCTGTAGTTACATTCTATAAAAGATTTGGATGGAGCAGCCAGTAATCTTTGCAGATAGCTCCAGGCTCACAATGGGCTATACAATGGGCACTTAGAGCGTGTTCACTTTCTTAACATTGCTTTATTTGAAAGAAGTCAACTGACCTTTCAAAATCTGTCTTGATTCCGACATCAACAACAATCAAAAAATTTTTTGGGGTCGCACTTTAAGATAACCACGTTTTAGACCTTGGAACTCACTTGGATTCCGATTCAGCGATCGTAAGAACCATACATGATATGATCGCCGAAACTAAAAATCTCTTTTTTTTAGTTATGTACTTAAACTTTTTTCACATTTTTTAATTGTTGGGAATATTGCCAAACCAACCCGAGCAGCTGGATGCATGAAGAAATGTATCTAAAGACGAAGCTTAGGCCGTTTTCTAGAAAGAACTTTTTATGTTGTTTTGATTTCAATGACTTATGGTTTCTTCTTTGGATTTCGTAAAGGAACTCTTTCCCCAGCTTCTTAGGATGGCTTAGTGGCCATTCTTTATAGGGGCTAATGTGGAGTCCAAAAAAAAACCCTTGTGACATATTATTATTTCCTTGACAAGAACAATATAACTGTAGTTGTCGCTCTTATACAGAGCATAGGGCGGAAACAAACTCCTTCCATCGATTTCGGTTACGAGCGAGTGTTTTCAGTTGTTGCCACGATCGTTGCGATTCATTCCGCACTGTTCTTTCCCATGTCATTTTAGGCCTTCCTCTTCTTCTAGAACCTTGCGGATTCCACTCCAGCGCCATTTTTGTTATATTATTTTGATCTTTCCGTAGGGTGTGACCGATCCAACGCCATTTTCTATCTTTTATTTCAAGTTGAATTGGCTTGCTTTCGGCCAAAGTAAGTAGGTCTTCGTTGCTGATGACGTTCGGCCAGTATATGCCACAAATTCTCCTTAGGCAGCGGTTTACGAAGACGCGTAATTTATTTGTGGTGGTGTTTGTAACTTTCCAAGTTTCGCACCCGTATAACAGAACCGTTTTTACGCTTGTATTGAATATTCTAAGTTTTGTGCGGCGTGAAATACTGCGTGCCCGCCATATTGTGACATATACTTCAATAATTTATTTTTGATTCCGGTTGTTTGACCATAGTATATAATATATTTTTCGTCTAATTCTAAGGTCCACAAATCATCAGAAAGTCTGGACTCTGGGCTTAAAAAAAACACATTTTATGGAGTTTTTTGGGATTATATTAGGATTCTGATGAGCTAAGCCAAAAAGATCTGATCTCAAAAAAATTTTCTTTTTTTGTGTGACTGCGTAAATGATTGTTAAGTAGTTGAGTTTAAGTTCTATTCAAGCTCCTTTTCTTCTAAACTTTTTAGCAAGTTTTGGTTTTCATAATTTCAAAAAATCCTAAATACTACCAAATTTATGAAACCTCATATTTTAACAGCTCACATATATTTTTTACCAAACCACTTAGTGTCAACACCTAACTAACACGATTATTGGAATGAGTTACTAAAGCGCTTTATATTGATATTTGTATTTATTTTGTATTCATGAAGTTATAAATATATTTATTTTAGATTTAAAAATGCGTAAAAAATAGCTACAAATTATGCATAGATACGACTATTGAATTACATTTAGATATTGGATTTCAAATAAAGCTATTCAAAGATGTTTAATACAGATATTAATGTGACATAAATATTTTAGTTTTTTTCGGCTACCAACTAATGCCTAGATAAACTGTAATAAATTATAAACAATATTTGTTCTCTAATTAAGCGCTTAATTTATGGCGCATATTTTTGAAATAATTTGCATACTAATACGCACAGATACAGATACAAATATGTATGTGATATGTGAGTGTATTAATGCGGTTACTAAATCATAATTTGTCAACAATTTCATTTAAACAAAATCATTTGCTTTTGTTTAGTATTTGTTATTGTTTTTGTTGTTTTTATTGCTGTATAAATTTGCATTGTTTGAGTTTTTCATTTTGTGGGGCTTGCATTTTGTTTTGTATTCTTTTTTGGAGTCCATTGTATCTCAGTTTTCGGTTGTCATATTTATTAATTGTATCTGTCAGATATGCGCTCATTAGCATTAGAATGTCATTCATCTGCTTAGTGTCCGGGCTTTGACAAACCATTTAGCCTTAAGTTGGCCACATTTTTAAGGCCTGTAAATTGTTCATAAGTAGATATATATGTGACATATGTATTATATACTATATACTTATATACTTAGTATATATTGGCATTTCACGACATGACTAAATTGTTATTTTGACACATTTTTTTGCTTGTCAAACAAATAAAGTTAATAATAAAACGCAAAAGCAATAATAACAAAAAATTAAAAACCAAAAGAATTTTGTTCACACAAAATGCCAGAAAGCCAGAAAGCCAGAAAATTAGAACACGTCAAAATAGAAATATATACAAATATCTCAAATCAGAAAAGAACTTGAGACAATAAAGAACTAAAATGAAAGCCAACTAAATGTCATGTATCTGTGTGTATCCGTGTGTATCTGTATCTGTCTTTGTATCTTTTCTTATGTTTTTTTTTTTGTGTTTTTCTCTCTATTTGATGGCATTATTAATAAAATGGCAGTTTAACATTTTCACAGCTTCTAAACAAATCATCTGTCTCCTTGCACCGAACGATTTTGTATCTTTTTTTTTTTTTGGTTGACTAAAAATATTTTGTGTCAAGTCTTTTGCTTTTGATTTTTGTGACAAATGTGTTCTATTTAGAGTTATATTGTGGCTCATTTGAATTTCTTTTCAGACATGTGACTCTTTACAGTATTTTATTGTGTATCTTTGAGTATGTATCTTGAACTGTTCAATCGTGTGGCGGCTAGAACGCAACAATGGCAGCCAAAAGATACAAAATTGCTACACAAATTAAGTGCTCATGGGAAAATTTAAAATAATATAAAATACTTTTTATGGTGATCTCTATTCCAAGGCAGGAAAGAAGTGTATCTATAGGTAGAATAAGCTGCTAATTTTCTCTAAGATTTAAATTTTTTTTGGAATAAAGCTGCCAAAGAAGATTTCGAAGTTCCTCAATAAAGCCAAAGATGATGAGAAGATACTTTTTAAAAGTATGTAGAGCACCAAAAACGAATAACATTTTTTTAATCGAACTTAAAAAAATTTAGGTTCATTTCTACATTGTAGATTTTTTCCGCATATTTTTGTCAAAAAAGTGTATCCATAGGTAAAATAAGCTGCTAATTTTCTCTAAGATTTTAATTTTTTTGGGATACAGCTGCCAAAGAAGATTTCGAAGTTCCTCAGATACTTGTAAGAAGTATGTAGAGCACCAAAAATTAATTCTATTTTATTAATCGAAATTAAAAAAATTGATTTTCCTTCCTTCATTGTAGATTTCTACGAAATATTTTTTTCAAAAAAGTTGTTTTCGAATTTTTTTTGTTGCCGAAAAAGGGTTCCTCACAGGGAGGTGCGGCACAGCGACCAAAAGGTCTTTTGCACCATACCCTTAAATTAAAGCAAAAGACTTTCCGATTTCCGCATGAATAGCAGTACGTCTTTTGTTGGTATTGACCTAAAATGGTAGGGACTAATCCGTTCCTTTCCCATGTGACAGGCTCTCTCCCATACCAACGCTGGGCAGTCACAGAGAATATGTCTGGTGGTTTAATCGTCTTCTAGACAGAGCCTGCCCTCTGAAGAGTCCGATAGACCAATTTTCTGTAGATGGTATCTAACAGTGTGGTGGCCAAATAGGTAAGCTACCAGGAGCTTTAGGTCTGCTCTACCAAGACCTTTTTGTCTTAATCGCATACAGAGGTTTGACAAGCACTTTAGCTTGGCGTAGCCCCGTAAGGGAGAACCAGTATCTCCTATGTTCTTCAGCAGCCCATTTGTTTATCATGATCAAAACCAACCAATACCACAAAACGGCGCAGGGGATGTAGTCAGGGTGGACGCACCCTATCGTGGTAGATTGTCAGCGATCGTGTTACCATCCACTCCCGAGTGTCCAGGCACCCAACATAGCACGACTTTCTTCCGGTCGGACAGGGCTTGAAGGTGGTTATGGCACTCTTTAATGCTCCAGGATGACAATGCCCTAATAGCAGCTTGGCTATTTGAAAAAATACATATGTTTGCTACCCTAGTTCCCTTAAGAAGGATACTAAGGGCGCAGATCTCTATCTCCGCTTGAAGGACGCTGTGCCAGATACCCATCGCGGTAGAGATTCTGGTGTTGGGTCCAACAATTCCAACACCTACACCCTGCTCAGTTTTGGACCCATCCGTGAACCATTGTTGCCACCGGGGGTGTCCACAGGGGCTGCCATCAGCCCAAATCTCCCGACTTGGGAGAAGAGATTAAATTTCTTATTATGAAAAAGTTCCGTGATCATAAGATCTGATCTAGAGCAGATCAATACGTCAGGAAGGGAATATATAAGCTCGGCATGACCAGTGTCACTTGCTAAGAGTCCAGATGTGATCTGGATACGTAGAATACTCGGCGTGGCAGACTTTTTAATGAAAATGTGCAGTGGTATGAGTCCAAGAACTGACTCCATGGCAGCTGTCGGACAGGTTCGCCTAGCTCCCGAGAGAGATATGCATACTTTCGAATTCATACATTTTTATCAAATTTTTCGTAATAGTTTGCAATTTTTTAGATAAATGTAAAATTTAGTCGACATACGTATTACTTACAAAAAAAAGCTCTATTTTGTTGTTGTTAGAGTTCGAGCGATTATGAAAGAACAGAGTGATCGTTTATTAAAATCAGAGAGCAAATTTGAAAATAAATAAATATTTTTGTACAAAATATGTTATCGTAAAAATGTTGAAGAAATACATTTTTTTTTTTTGTATTTTGGTAAGTGAACCTATGAGTAAGTTAGATAGTTATGAACTTATGAATCAGTAAGAAAAGAACCAGCTCAATTCACATGTATGGTATACTTTGATTAATTTCATCAGTTTCTTTCTTAACATCTTCGAAAACGTTATGAACTTATAAACAAGTTAGATACTTAAGAGCTTATGAGCTAGTAAGAAAAGAGCTAGTTCAATATACACATATACAGTTGCTTTCGTAATATCTCCAAAATCTCTACATAATTACATTTTCGATAACTATTTCTATTTTTAAATACTATCTATTCACTCCTTCATTTATTTTAAACAATCTGAATAAAGTATTTCCTTTTAATTCTTACAGTTATTCAAAGTGTGACCTTTTTTCATCTTATCAAATGCTTTAATAGAACTTGTTAGCTTTTACATCGTTTTAAACATCTTCTAGTTCACAGTTCATTTGTTTGATGTCATGTCAAAGACCCTTCATTTAAAATGCTTATCTACAGGTTTGTTATAAGAACCCCCCGTACCCCTCCCAATGAACTAATGACTATCCATTTAATTCGAATTTATTATAGTTCACTCGTTTGACAGCGATTAGCTTCAAACTGTCATGTTTCAATTTATCTACTCTAAATAGTTTTGTTATGGATACCTCACAAGGTGTTGATACTTATTTGTCTGAGTATTTTTGCTAATCGCCAGCTTGTCATTTACATTTTCACACATTCTTATATCGTATATAATTATTATATAGGTGTACATAGTATATGAGTATATAATATGTATATAAGTAGCTGAATGAGTGCTGGCTGTGATAATGACAAATTTACATTGTCTTGCAAATTAACTGTCTATTCATTTTGTTGTCACTTGGAAAAAAAATTTGTAATTGATGTTTGTTTTGACTTGTTGACAATATTTAGAGTGTTTTTTTTTGGGAAACTTTTTTAATGGTCTTCCATTTTAATGTGTTCTTTGTAAAGCTTAGAAGATAGTGACGTAAGTTGGCAGAATTTGCGTTCCACTGGGAATCCCCATGACGTGCATTGTTTAGTTTTAAGACCCGGGAAAATTCTTCTATAAGTCCGGTTCAAACTTACTTTGTATTTAGCGTTAGGAAATATATTTTTTTATTAAGCCAATGTAGTACTACCAAAAGTCTCAAAATAGATTTATATTTAAACTTAATCTCGGATTTAAGATGAAACTAGCCAACAAAGTGCATGAAATAATAATTGAAGGAATAAATTGTATACAACGAATTTTTTCCGTCCTAGTAAGCGTCTGAAAATAGATTCTAAAGTTTAGATGACAGTAGCCTTCATCTCCTATAGCGCGACGAACCCGATGTGGGTTCTCCTCCATTCGTCCCTGTTTTCCGCTTTATTTTCGCAGTCTTCAGATCGGACAAAAAAATGTCAAATAAATTGTTTACCAAGATGATTAAAAGATAAAAATCAATATAAAATTACACTTGCAACTATGTTGAAATATTCGGATGAAAGATCAATGCAGTAACGGATCCACCGGGGGCTTTTTGAGTGTGGACTCTCCCCCCACAGTTGAAAAATGGGACAGTCTTTTGGGAGCTCTGATATATATAGGCATCGAAGTTAAAAGCCCACCTTATGACCAAATCCTGAATCCGCGACTGAATCAAATACAAGATATGTATAAATAATATCGTAATAATATCGTAATATCTTTGATAGTTTTAGCTTAAGAAAGCTAATAATAATAATATAAATAAAAGTTGTCTATAAAATAGTGAATTAAATAGATAGTAAATTATATTAAAAAAAAAGAAGCTAGTCTCTATGGAAACCAGTGATTTTTTATTAAAATAGTGATTATTTAACAAAAAAAAAAAAACGAAGAAACAGAAGATCAATCACATGAAATCTCTGAAGTCTTCTATTAGTAAGACTGTTGTCTGTTATATTTAAGACTCTGTTATTAATATGATCCAATAATCTGATCGCAGTAGTATCTCAAGATTTTAGATGTTCGCCGTGTCTCATAATTTGTAGTAAAAAGAGTCTAACTTTGTTCTAAATTCTATTTCGAGAATTATAAAAAAAATAAAAATACTTTTTAAAATAAATAGTAATTATAGTAGAGACTCAACCTCAATAGACCTTTAAAGCCATAACTCTACTTTTGTATGTTTACTTTTATCATTATTATTTGAAGTCTACTCGAGCTCACACTTTTACTTGACGACTTTTTTACTATTTTCTATAATTTCTTTCTAAGTTGCGTAATTGTTCCAACAAAAAACAGAAATTTTCAATTGATTGGATACTTCTCAGCTTATTTCAATGTCCATTCATAGTTATTCCAAGAACTACTGTAGTTCTGTAAAGGTGATGTAAAGCAGTTCAAAGATGATGATATTAACGAACGAGATGAAAAAAGGTGGAGTAGCATTGTGATTATCTTATTGGGAACAGCAAGACAACCATAGATTATTAACCCAAAGCGGATCATTTTAATAAAAAAAAAAGGAGATTAACCTTTTTTGCTTCCCAGGATATTGGTCTAGAATGATGTTATTAACAACCGAGATGACAAAGGGCGGTATTGAGATTAGGTAATGCAGACAAGCAACCTAACGCTTTGAACTTTGTGTACAAAAAATTTTTTAGCTACCCAGAAATTAATTGGATACTTTTTAGCATATTTCAATACCTATTAATAGTTACTCCAAAAACTGCTGTATTTCTTTAAAGATGATGTAACGCAGGTCGAAGATGATGATATTAACAAACGAGATGATAGAAGACAGTTTGAGATTATGTAACTGAGAAAAGTAACCCAATAATAGAATATCAGCCCAACAGGGGAACCTATTAATGAAAGGGAAAATGAATGTAAGATAAACATTTTTTCTTCCCAGTATAATGCTCTAAGATGATGTTATTGACAACCGAGATTATAAAAGATTGTATTGATATAAAGTAATTTAGACAGGCAAGCTAATAATAAAGCTTTGAAGTTTGTTCCAATAAAATTTTTGGGGTACACAGAAATTTTCAATTGATCAGATACTTGTCAACTTATTTTTATGACCATTCATAATAACTCCAAAAATTAATGCAGTTATGCAAAGATGATTGGTCGTAGATGATGATATTAACAAACGAGATGATAGAAGGCAGTTTTGAGATTATGTAACTGAGAACAGTAAGCCAAAAATAAAATATCAACCTAACAGCAGAATCTTTTTAATAAAAAAAAGATAAACCTTTCTAGCTTCCCTGATACAAAAAAAAATTTATTTATTTATTATTAAAAAGATTCCGCTGTTAACATCAGTTATTAACAACCGAGATGATAAAAGGTTTCATTGAGATCAGATAATTAAAAATAGAATATTAAACTTAGAGCAGAATCACTCTAATAAAAGTGCAGAATGAATTTAAAGTAAACTTTTTTTTGCTGCCCAGAATAAGGCAGTATGATCTAGTATGTTTTAATTAACAATCGAGATGATAAAAGATTATGTTGAGATTGTGTTATTGGGACGGGCAAAATAATAATTACGCGTATTACTTATATAAAAAAAAAGTCAAACTATTACGGAAAGATCAACCAACGTGCGGATTCAGAATAAAAGTGAGATAAACCATTTTTACTTCCCATAATGATGATTTTAATAAGCTAGATGATCAAAGAATGCATTAAAATTGTCTAATGCAGAAGATGATCTACCAAAATAAAGATGAGATAAGCCTATTTTGCATTCCAGGAAACTGTTTTAGAATGCAGTTATTAACAAATGAGATGGTAAAAGAAATTATTGAGATAAAAAAACAAAGCGAACTTGTTGCCATAAACTCAATTAAATGCCATAATAAAATTTTTCAATGACATAAAAAAAAACAAACCATTAAAAGAAGATTTATCAAAATGAATATGATAGAAACCTATTTAACTGACCAGCATACGTCTAAGAATGATGTTAATAACAACTGAGATGATAACAGCAAATATTGTGATTATGTTAAAAACTTGTTAATGATCAATCATCTTTTCGTCATCAAACGTTTCGCATATAATAATGAGCTGGTCTTTTTTTGTTGTTATCTTTAGAGTATTTATACTTCAGCACTAAATTAGCTTTCCTTGCTCATTTCTGACTGTAAATATCAGATGACGTACAAGTATTTATTTAAACAACAACATTGTTTACATTCGTTGACTAGTAACAGACATAGCTGGATGCGCCCATCAATCTTGCAGAAACATTTAACCCCAAAAAACACTTTAAAACTTGGCGACCCGCCCATTGAATATCCACATACAATCAATCAAGAGCAGACCGAGCACATAATGAATCCGAAATTGAAACCGAGACCGCATTGAAATCCAATATGTCAGCGCCTGTCATTGAATGTACGATATGTTTCACTGCTGCTCATTGGCCTGGGGACGGACGGACTCCTTGAACGGATGCAAAATTATAAGGCGCAAAGAATCGCACTTGAGGGCTTGAGTCAAGTAGTATAATAATATTTTGCATTGCTGGCACATACATAATTGTGAATTATACGGATTAACACAGATAATACAATCTGGCGGAGCGTGGGGCGTAAAAATCTGACATATATGTACAATATGCCGTCGCGTCGCCAGTGGATATAATTTATGAGTCAATTTCAGACAATTATTGTTAAATATTATTAAGCATTCGGCTGGCTGTCAAAACACTTGGAGAATTCAATGATTTACAAGCCAGACACAAGCTCAATGACAAATATAACTACAAATTGTCAACGTCTCTCTAAGAAGAACAAAAAGAATAAAAAAAAAGAGAGTAGTAGACATGTAGAGTGTGAGCAGACGACGCGTCGTTACGAAAAATGCGCAAATTTTAAGTGGATAATCTGCCCATCCTGACATGCATAAGAATCAGTCAGTCAGTCAGCCATGACATTGACTGCGGCTGCCAACAGATGGCGTGTGCGTGCCAGTGATGGATGACCATGAGTAAGTGTGAATGTTTGGGGCCACAAAAAGGGCAAATATACAACGAGTTGGCAAGGCAAATTAATGTCAAAATTGATTAAGGCACAGTGAGTTGCCAGACCGGGCCACAACTGCTGCCAGCCAGGGCTTCCAATCACATGCTCCTGCTGCTGAATGCTGCTAGATGAAGATTGCAAGTGGAATGATAATAATTCAGCAAGTTTACACGACACTAATGAGCAACTGTGCCGCGGCACGAGACTTACAACAAGTGCCAGCGTAGTAGTAGTAGTAGTCCCTGTCTCTGTGCCACTTGGCTGCCAATTATGGCAACGACGACAACAACCACATCAGATGAAGACTGATGATGCTTATGGCCGATGATTTGCTCAGCAATTTGTCAGCGATCGCCGCAAAATTGTCAAGTGTACAAACATACTTTAAGTGTGACCAAATTTGAGCAACAATCAATGATCAGCAAACAACAAAGCGAAAAAAAACAACAGACAATTGATCAGATAGCCATTAGAACGCATTTAAATTAGCCTGAAAATTAATACAATTAACGCGCTGTAGCGCGCGCAAATTAAAGATCAAAACAAAACAGCTAAACGGCGCACAAAGGCAGACAGACAGACAGAGAGAGAGAGAGATAAAGATAAAGACAGATCAAGCTTAAAAGCAAATATTGCCAGATCACGAAACGTAGCCTATAATAAAGAAGCTGAAACGTCTCAGCAGTCAGCACAAATTAAGACAATGAAACGCGCTATTCCCGCGATAAAATCGCCGTAAATAATAGCAGCAAACCGGAGAGAGAGAGCGAAGAGAGCGCAGCAGTGGAGCTGCAGAGAGCTAACTAATCTATGGAGCAACCTCACGGCATGTGTGAACCAAATCGCCGCTTGATCTAAAACAACAACAAGGAGCTCAGACATGGTTCAAGTAAGCCAACAAGGTGCTGCAAAGAAGTAAAACAAGAAGGCAGCTCTGTGAGAGAGAGAGATTTATTAAAAAGACGAGACTATTTTTAGTTTTACGTTAATACAGTAAAACAGTCGAATTTTCCTAGAGCTAGAATATCTAAAACGTATTTTACTCTATAAAAATTTTGGATAGATCAAAATTAAAAACTTTTGTTCATAAAAATCTGACCAAAGTAGAGGAAGCTATTTTGTGCTTTTCATTGTGATATTAAAATCTTAGCCTGGATTTGTAACAACTTTTTTGTAATCAGCTTAAGAATATGGTTATCATATGGTCCGAGGGTAAAAGCGGAGATTCCACATTAAAGGCGGGTTGTCTTGGGACACGAAATTTGATTTAAAACTTTCAAAAATTTGTTTTCGTACTCTGATCGACTTTTTTGGAAAATATACTTAAATATTTGGTAAAAGATATGAAAATATATATGACAAAAATTGAATCGGTCTAATCAAGCGAAAAAAAAGAATATGAGACAAAAGAATTGAACATGTTTGCTTAAAAGCGGACACATGGCAACCATACTTAAGAATGCCTTTCTTCTTTTTTTAAATTTCTAGATTCCTTAAAATAAGACCGAAAATGTTTGATTTAAAAATTAATTATAATTAT
Source organism: Chymomyza amoena (assembly GCA_037043745.1). NCBI lineage: Eukaryota > Metazoa > Arthropoda > Insecta > Diptera > Drosophilidae > Chymomyza > Chymomyza amoena. Next base: position 291,798 of record JBAMAX010001749.1, read on the forward strand.
TTAACACTGAAAAAATATTTTTTTTTATAAAATATTCAATCTTAAAATAAGATTGGGAAAAACTGTAAATCTGTTTCTAAAAACGATCTTCAGACTTTGACATAAAGTCCTGACTAAAGTAAAACTTTTTTTTTATGATTTTAAAATTTAAAAAAAGTTTTTTGTTGTCATCTTACGAATGCCTTTTAGAGTTAAGATTCTTAAAAATAAGACCAAAAATTCTTGATCAAAAAAATAACATTTTTTTTTATAATATAAATAATAAGATTGAGAAAAATTTAAATATCTCTCTCTAAAAAAGATCTTCGAACTTTGGCATAAAATCCTGACCAAAGTAAAGCAAGCTTTTTTATTTTTTTGTGATATTAAAATCTGAAAAAGGCCTTTTAGAAATAAGACTCTTGAAAAAGGCCGAAAAAGAAAAAAATTAATAATAGTTACCTTACATTGAAAAATTTTTGTTTTCATAAAATATTAAATATTTAAATAATATTGGGAAAAATTTTAAATCTCGCTCTAAAAAAGATCTTTGGACTTTGGCTTAAAATCCTGACCAAAGTAGAGAATTTTTTTTGGTTTTTTGTTTTGTAATATTAAAATCTGAAAAAAGTTTTTTGTTGTCAGCTTAGAATTAAAACTCTTCAAAATAAGAACAAAAATGCTTGATTTCAAAATTTATTATGGTTACCTTACACTGAAAATTTTTTTTCTTTATTAAATATTCAATTTTAAAATAATATTGGGACAAATTTTATATCTCTCTCTAAAAAGATATTCAGACTTTGGCTTAAGATCCTTACCAAAGTTAAGTAAGCTTTTTTGGGGGGTTTCTTGTGTTTTTTTTTAATCAATCAGAAAAGGTTTTTTTTGTCAGCTTACGAATGCCTTTTAGAAATAAGATTCTTTAAAATAAGACCAAAAATGCTTGATTTTAAAATTCATTATAATTATTTAACAACAAAAATTATTCTTTTTTAATTCAATTTTAAAATAATATTGGGAACAATTTTAAATCTCTCTCTAAAAAAGATCTTTGGACTTTGGCATAGAATCCTGACCAAAGTAAATCTTTTTTTTATGATGTTAAAATCTAAAAAAAAGTTTTTAGTTGTTAAAGCTAACGGCCTTTTAGAACAAAGATTCTTTAAAAGAAGACCGAAAATGCTTGATTTAAAATTGAATTATGGTTACCTTACAAAATCTTTTTGTTTTTTTTAATATTCAATTTTAAAATAATATTGGAAAAAAGTTTTAATATTTCTCTCTCTTTGGCATAAAATCCTGACCAAAGAAGAGCAATATTTTTAGGTTTTTTTTGTGATATTAATTCTGAAAAAAGTTTTTGTTTTCAAATGCCTTTCAGAATTAAGATTCTTAAAAATAAGGCCCAAAATGCTTGATTTATAAATCAATTATTGAACTGAAAATTTTGTTTTTTATTAAATATTCAATTTAAAAATAATATTGGGAAAAATTTTAAATATCTCTCTAAAAAAAATTTTCGAACTTTGACATAAAATCCTGACCAAAATAAAGCAAGCTTTTTCAGCAATCTGAAAAACGTTTTTTGTTGTCAGCTTATAAATGGCTTGTAGAAATACGATTCTTTAAAATAAAACCAAAAATGCTTGATTTAAAAATTAATTATAATTATTTAGCAAAAAAAATTATTCTTAATCAAATCAATTTTAAAATGGGATTGGGAAAAATTATTCAACCTGTAAAAGTAAAAACGATATGAAGTAAATCCCTAAATTGCTATAACAAATGTATAAGAAAAGGGCATACACTAACTAAACTTCTAAAAGATTAGGCTAATAAAAATATTTTTATTTAAAAATAATTGTGTGAAGACCTGGCCCGTCGAGAGTGGGGGGAAGACCTTTTTCCCCGGGCCTGGAGCTCTCGGAAAGCCCCAGACTCGATAGTTTTCTGTTTAAAAATAAATATTGCAAATTATCATTCTACCAGGGCTCATGAATGAATTAAGAAAAATTGATAGGGATCCTAGATTTCCCCCGGGGCCTGGATATTCTCTCTACGACCCCGCTGAATAGATTTTTTTAAATCGTGTTAAATAGTTTTTTTTTAGACCGTATTGGAACAGAATTGGGTGTATTCGATTTTTCTGGCTTATTTTAGCAACAAATTATTTCAAGGAAGGGTGGTCAAAAACAAAAAATTTGTAAGATCTTTATCATGAACTTAAGCATAAACACCACGACCCAAAAGTTCTCCAAAAACCACATAAATCCAGAAATTTTAGCAAACTATATCAGAAAAAAAAGATTTAAAAAAATAAGTTTTGGGAGATATGTGAGATTCCCGAAATTTTTCAATATAAATCTAACTTCATAATAATCTATTGGAAAATATATGGATATGGCACATCCATCGACTCCATTATCAAGTTTGGGGTCCTTTCCCAATTTACATCACCTGTTCTGGAGCATCGCCCCCACGATTGGTTGGGGGTCTATGTTTATGTCATGTAGTCAATAATATTCGGTTCCAGAAATAATGAATCTTTTTTTTACTTCTTGGATCTACAAAATAGGTCACATAGTTTGGGCTGTGCCCCTTAAGATATTAAATTGTTGCAACACGGCGTAAAAGCAGTGAAAAGCGTAAACAACAAAATATCTGAATAACAAAATAGTTGAACTTTGATTTTTTATATTTTTATTGAAAATCATTGAATTCTCAGTAATTTTCGAATTTATTTTATTGTATTTTCCGCAAAAAAAAATCTACTTATTTTGCAAGAATGTTCCTATAGTTGAGCTTATAATACAATATTTCATATAACTCACAAATGAGCAGAAAAATAGCTTTTAAACCTTTAATTCGTTGAAAAGCTTTTTAAGGAAATAAGTAGATGTAGGTTTTAGTCAATTTCAGGGAAATACTAAGTGGCTTAAAAATATAAGTTGTTTATCATTTTCTAATAAAATAGCAAAAAAGTTCTTTTCATATTGAAGTATAATAGCTTCAGGCCATCAATTCGTTGGAAAAACTATTTAGCAAAATAAATAGATTTGAATGAATTTATATTTAATTTCATGGAAGTACTAAGTGGCTAAAAAATATATTTTGTATTACAAAGTTAGCTTTGTAAACAGAAAGTCTTCAAATCGAAGATATTTTTATTATTAATAATAAGCAATAATGCAACAACGCTCAGAAGTACAGCATACCTACTACAGCCTGAAACAATTTTATTTTAACACAGCCTAGATATGCTTGATAAGTTAAAACAAAATCGCATCGCAATCATACAAATTTTAGTAAAACCCAAACACTGCCAGTATAAAAAGTGCGCCAATGACGTCACGCGCGCTGAAATTAAAACGCGCTCAGTGAAATACAAATAACAGCGCTGCTCGCTGCATGACCTTCTTACAAGTAAATCATGATGCACAAAGATTGAGCGCAGGTCAAACTGAAACAGATTGCAAAAGAGAGCGCTCGATCAGACAGACCTGTTTGGCAAACCTGTTCGCTGCAGAGCGCGGTCCGAGAGAGCGTCAAGAGAGAAGTTACCAGTTGCAATTTAGTTAAGCTTAAATGCACTGTACTTTTAAAGCGAAGCATAACTGTAACCGTAAAATGGAAGCACATAAAATTTTTAACTGTAAAATATCAAATCTAATCAACACTGCGCAGATAAATATAAAAACTCTGGAAGAGCATAAAAATAAACAAAGTATCAAAAAAATTTGCAAAATTCGCACACAAAAGCAACGAGAATTGGCAACAAAAATGACCCCAAACAAAAACCGCTAGTATGCCACAGCAAAAGCTTAGCCAAAACCCCCCCGGCCACAGGGCAGGGCTGCTGGTTTTGGCCCCCTTTTTTTCTTTTTGGAATCCAATCAGCCACGCGTTGGTGATAAAATGCGTTAACAATACGTGAAAGCTTTTGCTAACAGTTTTTTTGCGGTATCTACAGATTTTTGTGGGGGATTGTATATAAGACCATTGGGGGATGCACTGACTACAGAGTAGACAAGGGTGTAGATATGTGTTTAAGTGTGTGGGAGTGTGTGTCAGCCGGCTTCTACTAAACCCGGCATTGCGTTGGTATTACATGCGGAATAACACACACCTGTATTAGTATTTTTTTTTGTTGAGGGGGTTGAGAGATTGGCTTGTGCTTTGGTGGGATTAGTGTTTAATTTGGTTGGGGGGCAGCCAGCATAGAAACCAGGTATTTATTAATGATACTCATATGGCTTGTTGACTGCCAACAGGCTGGAAAAAGTAAAAATAAATTCTTTAACATGCGCATGCATTAGTGGTAATTAGTTAGGGTACTCACGGTGCCGTGGCGGAACTTTTGTCTGGAAAATTTAAGGAATCTTTAGAAAGTCGTAGCTTAAGTATCTAGTTTAAGGATTGTTAGCCATAGCGCGCAGGGCATGAGCACTATCGGCACATCCGATGTTTTTGGCCAATACTCAAAAAAAAAAAATCACAAATTCAATTTAATCGATTTAATTAATTTACTAAAACGTTAGGAGCTAGTAATTTAGAATCGCAAATAATAACAGATAAGAAAACCTATCTATACATATTTAAATGAAATGCTGTACGTTTTTGATCTCATAACTCTGAAACGGCTGGACGAATTTGCCAAATTTTTTTTTCGACAAATTTTTTTTTATTCAGATTAACTAATGTTAATGTTTTACGTGTTACGAGTGTTCTCACGAACGCATTAAAGAATTTCAAATATGATTTTTGCGTGTGTTAGAAGTTGTCAATACAGAGGTTTTAAGCCTATTGCGATGTGATTGTGTGTATTGGTTCGTGAGATATACGCATTTTTGTGAATATCGTGAGTATAACTTAGTAGAAAATTGTTCAACACCGGGTATTGAACATTAAGTGCCGACAGAAGCGTAGTCGCAAACGGGTTGAAATGTAGTTTCTGTGGGGCATGAATTTATTGGAGATGCGAGCTCTCTTAAGAGTACTTAAGTTCGTCCATACGGCCTTTTAGAGAGTCAAGATAGTCAACTAATCCAAAAATCTAATGATTGTCTAGATAAGCTAACTAGAGAATCTTACGATGTTTATAGATATTAAGACTATTCAAAAAGTTTGGGCAAGACAACGTCTGCCGGGCCCACAAGTAGTATATACAAAAAAGAATATTTATACAAAATTCACTTAAATTCATATTCCTTATACATAGGAACGAAAACGAAGATGACGATAAAGTCAGGCGCGTATGACTTTGAGATACCCTGTACCACCACCCTGCAAAAATATAGTTCTATATCAAAATTGGTAACGATGTTTTCATAAACAAGCGAAAAATGATGAATATTCCAACAAGAATGTTTTATTGGCCGATCCGTCGCATTGGCGCTTATAATACAGTCAACCGATTTTGATTAAATTTGGTACAATGCTTGGGACCTATAAAATTTACCTAGTGCCAAACTTGGTTACGCTATCTACATAAGCAAACAAATTCTTCATCTAAAACTTTTTGTGTTTTTCGAGGTCATCTGAAATGGGAGCTCTATAATATAATCCAAATATCGAAAATATAAAACAAATTTGTCTCCACTGACATAATTTGCGCGTCTAATCTGAAAATTTGGTCCATCTCCCTTTAACCATCTCTGAGATTTAGGCGTTCATAAAACAAATAAAAAAGGAACAACTCATTTAAGTTGTTAAAAAAAATCGCTCTCTGATGTCGCTCAAAATTAAAAATGGCGTACGTAAAGTCGGGTGCGGACGACTTTGGGATACCTTGTACCACTAGCTTCCTTCACCAAAAACCAAATCAGAAGAATTTTTAAGCAAAATTTTTTTTTTTACCAATCGTTCCTAAGGGAGCTATATGATATAGTCAACCGATTTCGATCAAATTTAACACAGTGTTTTAATACCTTAAAAAAGATCTGAATGCCGAATTTAGTTCAAATATCTTAACAAACAAACGAAACACATCGAATTTGTATAAAAAACGTTTTTTTGAACCGATTGGTCCTATGGGAGCTATATGATATAGTCAACCGATTTTGATTGAATTTAATAAACTGCTAAGGAACTATAAAAAACTTACGAATACCAAATTTGGTCCGGATATCTTAACAAACAAACGAAACACATCATATTTTGTTCAAAAATCGATTTTTTGGAAGATCGGCCCTATGGGAGCTATATGATATAGTCAACCGATTTTGTTCAAATTTGGCACATTGCTTAAGTGCTATAAAAAATTTCCAAACGCCTAATCTGGTTACGATATCTTTTTTAAAAAAACGAAATATTTTTTCGTATTTTGCTTTAAAAAAGTTATTTTGGCCGATCGGTTTTATGGGGCTATATGATATTGTCATCCGATTTTAATCCAATTTGGTACAGTACTTGGGAACTGTAAAGAACTTTTGAATACTAAATTTGGTTATGATATCTTCATCAACAAACGAATTATCCATTTAAAACCTTTTTTTTTGTCGAGGTCGTCTCAAACACCCCCATGGGAGCTATTATAATTTATCCCCGATATCAAAAAAATAAAATAAACTTGTCTCCTATGGAATAATATGGGATCTAATGTGAAAGTTTGGTTACTCTAGCTCTTACCATCTTCTGAGATCTAGGCGTTCAAACGGCTGGACGGACATGGGTATATCGACTTTTCTATTCAGCCTGATCATATTTTAGATAACTTTGAGGTGTCTCCGACGTCTCCTTCTATATGTTACATACATATTCGGCTTGCACAAAGTTATTAACTTACCATACGGTACAGGGTATAAAAATAGATTTTTTCCCAAAAAAAAAAATCGAATAAATCGATATAAAATTGAATCCATGCTCAGTCATCTAGTCAACACGCCTTCATCGAGGAATGTTTACTTTAATTTTTGTTGCTTATTTAAAAAAAAACGTAAGACGCTTATTTTTCAAGTTTAATTTTATTGAAATTCATAATTATAAATTAAAAATTCATATGTGTAAGTCAATAACATAACTAAACATTCTTTTTAAATTGTTAAGTTTTTTTAAGGCTATGCTTATCTTCAGAATTTTTAATTGTAAGAAGTATCAGGGCGCTCGCATTTTAGCGGATCGGATTTATTTCGGAACTGTTTCTTTTTGTTGTTCTGTATAGCCTTGCGCAACAGTTGCTCGGGATGTCCGCCACCATTCATGGCCAAAATGGCATCTAGTTAAAATTTTTAAAGATTAAAAAAAAAGTTTTAGGCAATTACCAAAATTTCATAATTACCCAATAAAGCGCTATAGAATTTATCATATTGACGCAATTTTTTTTTACCATGAGTACCCTCAATATTGTACTGCATGATAATAGCTTCATTCAGCACCAAATTCAAGTTTTTACTTATATTTTTGCCCAATAATCTGCTTATAGTATTGACCTTATAAATATAGAGTTTGTTAAATGCATATTTGTATGTAAATATATAGGAAAACTTACATAATGTCTATGATTTTCTCTGGTTATGGATGCTTCTAAGCGGATAAGCATGGTGTCCGAAACAATGGGAAAATCTGATATTTCGCGCTTTTGACCTTTTTTAACCGGTGCATCGTTTAGTTCACCAAGAGCTGCCATTATGGCGCCATGTTGACGCACACCATTTTCTATAATTGCATTATTAAAAATATTAAATTATACTTAAAATTAAAATAAGTTTTTCTTACCTTCCAATTGATCAATTTTTTGCATCATAAAGTTTATGGTCACTATAAGAAAAAATATTTTCTTTATATATTTATATAGAGTATTTTGCTGTGCACTTTTTTACCTTGCAAATTATCTAGTTTTTCCTCCAAAACTTTGCAATTTTGGCATCTGCAACTTGCATCTTCGCCTAAAAGTTTTTAAGATTTTGTAGGAATTTTATTACTGCATTTTTTAGGGCTTTTATTTACCTTCCAGACTGTCTATCTTTGCCTCCAGCACCTTGCAATTTTCACATTTTAGATTTACGCCACAATCTTTAAATGTTTAAAATTAAAAGCATGTTTTATTTTTATTTTTTGTAGTTTCCTTTTTTTTCTAATACTTACTTATCATATTGTGATCGTACGACATCTTGGAATATCTAAAATAATAAATTTAAAAAACTAGATAAAAAAAAGATTTAAATTTTTTATTTAGTGCCTATATTTAACAATAACGCACTTCATTGTCTTTTGATTTGATATTAAGTTTAGTTGCTGTATCTAAAGCCAGGGCCGTAGAGAGAAATTTCGGTCCACGAGTAGGTAATTTACCGGCCCCTCTATTAGATCTCACGCTTGAACTCGAGCTGACACGACAGTAGGACATTAATTACACCGGGCCTCTGAGAAAACTCCGATCCGATGGGAATCTACCCCCTTTTTCAATCTCTCTCTCTCTCGACGGGCATGCCTACAGCTTAAGGGTGTTCTGAGTCAATGCCAAAACAATGCAACATTTAGATTTGAAAACTAAAATCTCTATATGATCCGCACGAAAAAATAAAACTATTTTCTTGCTTTCTGTCAAATCTTCTGTCGTGTCCAAAACTCACAATCAGCCTGATCAGCTACCACTTGGCTTCAAGTCTGTCAGGCCCGGCTGACTTTCAGATACCCTGCATCAATTTGGACATCAACTTGACCTCTCCAACTTCCGCTTTATATAATGCGATTATTACAAATATTATTATTACGTAACAAATAAAACGCTTGAAAATAACTTGATTATAAAATAGACAGCCCAAAAATAAAAAAACTTACTCTGACTAGGACAGAATATATTTTTTAATAATATTATTTGGAAATTTTCGCTTTTATTTTTTGTGCCCGTTCGACGTGCGTCTTTCTCTTTGCCTTTTACTACTACAACTATAACTAGTTTGGTTCATAAACCAGTTCTTAGTTTTGGTACAGCTGACACAATTAGGGTGCCCAGATCAAACCATTTCAGGTATATCAAAAATATGTATCACTGGCTGTGCATATATATTATATGAATATTATTATGTAAAAAATAAAACGCTTGAAAATAACTTGAGTATAAAATGGACAGCCCAAAATTAAAATAAACTTACTCCGAATGTGACAGAATATAATTTTTAATTATATTATTTGGAAATTTTCGCTTTTATTTTTTGCGCTCGTTCGATGTACGTCTTTCTCTTTGTCTTTTACTAGTACAACTACAACTAGTTCGGTTCATAAACCAGTTCTTAGTTTTGGTACAGCTGACACAATTAGGGTGCCCAGATCAAACCATTTCAGGCATATCAAAATTTTGCGTCACTGGCTATATATGTATATAAGATAATATATATATACATACATAATAAATATCAAATCACAAATTTGGTTACCCCTGTATTCATACAAACATACGGACACTACTAGATCCATATTTTCTGTCACCTATGTCAGGAAAAAATAAATAATACAAATAATAGTAATAATATTCATATAATTATGAACATTTTTTTTTCTGGCTAATATAACCCTTGCTATAAGGTACAGCGTATAAAAATTGGCTACTCTCCCAACAACATTCTTTCACTTTTCTCAATAAATGGTATATAATTGGATAATTTATCATGTACAATGTATTTTACTTTATAAACTAGTTACACTTAACTAGTTACACCTTTACAGTGCATGCCGTAGTCGGTTTGTCCCTACTGTAACTCGTTTGTTTTGTTTTTTTTGCTTCTTGCAAAAACAACCACCAAATCTTGTGTGCACATTCCTTTAAAAATGCGGGTCTGAGGTTGATCTAGAACTTACTAAAAATTCCTTGTATATAAGAATACATAAATATGTACACACATGCACCTATGTACATAGGTATAAAAAGGTTGAGAATCCCAAAGCAAGAATAAGAGCAGAAACAGTTGCTTTACAGTTAGCCATACATACATACATGCATACGCACACATCTACATACATACACGCATACATACATACCGATTTTTTTCTTTCTTTTACGACGCGTATTTTACCTACGTACATATGCTTGTTATGTACATACATATGTTTATTTATAGCAGCTGTACTTTTGCCAAGATCATATACATATATATGTACATATATTATATTTTACATAAGTAGGTACTAATTCTTATAAATAATAAAATATTTTACTGCAACCAGCAACTTCTTTTTTTCTTTTGCACACACACACAGACTCAGTAAATTCTAAACACTTACCGGTTTTAAACTGTCAATATCGAAACTAATTCTTTTAAATATGCACGCCGAAGTCGCGCAGAAATCTTAAACTGATTATATTGACGATAAAAACCAAACTACTTTAAACTGTACGCATTTGATTCTCGGAAAAAGAAACACATTTATACAGAATGCAATGAGTGCGAAAGAGAGCGAGCGTCTTTTGTTGTTGCTGCTAAATAGATCCGCGTTCAAACGTTTTGCAACCAGACACAATTATGGTTCGACATCAACTGGTTACACGAATGTTTGAAACACACCAGTTTGGCGACTAGTGAGAGTTAAGTAGGATGCTCAAATGTTGTCGCTGGTTGCGTTGCGTTGCAGCTGACATGCGCAGCCGACAGCGGCAGAGCGTCAGGCAAGCATGACGAAAGTCCTTTCGCATATTACCACATTTGTTGTTGTGGTTGTTGTTGTTGTTGCTGTTGTTGTAGCCACCCAGTAGTCAATGCTAAAGTAATAAATAGATGGTTGAGTGAGTAGTGGGGCATGGGCATGGTGTAGGCAGGCTAAAAGGGACATGCAAACAAAACCAACAACGAGCCAACACGAAAAACAAAAGCTAAAAGCGACAAATGAAATAATAAGAGAGCTTAAATAACTCCACACACACTCTTATGCATGCTCGAATTGTATGTATATGTG